>BSBM01000001.1:76475000-77075000 GCA_027924585.1 Larix kaempferi
CATAAACGAAAAAAAGAGAGTTTTGTGAAGTTTTAAAAGCATCATTTGTACACACTTTGCTTTCTGTCGAAACCATTCCACACACTTCACTACCCTTCTTGAGTAAAAAGTAGCCTCTAAAAAGAAATTTTAATAAAATTAATTAGCAACTTTTTCTTTTTAGGTGTACACAACATCAACTAGCTTAGGCTAGGGTTTTAGGGTAAATCCCTTAAACTACCTGAAATCGGTTTCATTGCTCAACAATCGTAGTAAGGCAATCTCTTAGGTAAACCCACCGATATCAAAATATCCCGGGAACGCTCTAATCAAACCAGAGTTAAGCACAAGGCCATGTGCGAATGGAACTACTGAGGATACCCCCTCACTTTCCTTTCAAACATAAACCAGAGCTGATTCACGTACGAGGGTCCATTAATACTTTTAAGTGCTTTTGGATTTCGGGCTTTGCTACCCTGCCCATGCGTCTTGGCTAGGCTGACGATTGTTCTCCCAGGTATTTTCGTATTTGTGGTACCCTTAGTATCTTGACCATTTAGGGCTCTACACAGGTAGAGTGGAAGGATATTTACACTTCACCTCAGACAAACATGGAAGGTAACCCTTTGTAGTAATCCCGGGAGGGCGATTTGGTGATTCAAACGCTTGCACCCAGAGGACCTCCATTGGACGCCGTGTAACTGACCGTAAATACTCTATTGGTTTGTTCTGGACCCTCACCATCCCAGAATTTCTTCTGAGAGTATTATCTTTGTTTGCCTGGTTTTGATCACTTAGGACAAATTTTTAGTGGTGTGATGTTTGCTCCCTAGTCGTTTAGTGGACACTAGCTTTTATACTTAGTTTGATTTTGATATAGCTGTGGAGGACCGACCTCTTCGTAGGTCTCGGAGGTTGAAAAACCTTCCACCACTCATTGTGGAGCCTCCACCACCACCGCGATGTCGGAGGACTGATTCCCATGGTTCATACAAACTTATGGGTGAAACTGATCCACCTGGAGAACCACATGTAAGATTTCAGGATCAACAGGTCTTTCATACTGTTGAGGTTGAGGATTGAACTTCTTGAGAGTTTAGCACTCCTTTCAACCCTCCTATGAATGGACCAAACGATCCATTACTTATAACTATAGAATCTCTAGGCCAACCTGAGTATAGTGCGTACTGGTTTTCCCCTGGTCATACTATGACTAACCCAGGAGATGAGTCGGGAGTTCCTCAAACTCCCACCGCAACAATGGTTACGAAAGTTCTCTCTTCTACTTTTGCAAGCACTGCGACACCTAGCTCTTCACAGGCTTCTTTTGCATCGAGCCCATTTTTTAGTTTTAATGCTGGTACTGTAGGTATGTCAAGCTCACAAGCTTCGACATCAACTAATGTATCTACCCCTAGTTTTGGACCAGCTAATATCCCTTTGACGGGGATACCTGCAATGACATTTACTCAACCTCCTGTTACTCAACAGTTCCATGGCATACCACAGTCTGCTCCTTCCACATATTTAATAGGATCAATCCCTACTACATCGATGCCTATTATGTGTTCGATGACAACACCTTCCATTACAACTACACCTAGTTTTAACCCCTACGCAGGTTATAATGTAAATCCATCTAATATACCTGCAGGGAGCATCCCCTTCTCACTGTTTGTTGGAGGGGGTGGTAACATTTTAAACCCGCCTTACGAAGGGGATAACACCCAGCCACAATGGACGAGTACCCCAGGAAGCAATCCTCTTTCTTTTGGGTGGAGCAATTTTAATAATGCTTTTACCTCACAACCAGTGGCTGGGGGAAACCCCAACCAGTAGTACACGAACCAGGTTTTGGGAGGTTGCTAATACCGAATTCCTATTTAGCAAATGCCATCGGCACGACCTCGTTTACCTTTTCTGGCAACTTTGAATTTGCCAGACCTTTCAAAACTTACTAATGATCCGGTGCGCCACAATCCTACATGGACATCAGTTCCCACTAAGCTGCCTTCAGACATTCCAAAGTTTGAAGGTAAGACTGGTGAAGATCCTGGTGACCATGTCACTACGTTTCATCTTTGGTGCTCTTCTAATTCGTTGAACGATGATTCCATCAGATGGAGGCTCTTTCAAAGAACCTTGACTAGTGCTGCAGCAAAATGGTATATTGAACTGCCTGCAGCTGCTTATGATAACTTTTGGGATCTGGCTACAGTTTTTTTGAATCACTTTCAACTTCCTATCCGGTATGATGCCGACACAGACCTTCTGTTAACTTTCAAACAGAACAAAGCCACTCACTTATCTGACCATATTCAAGAGTGGCGAAGGAGAAAGAGGCTCATTAAAGCCGACATCCCTCCAGAGTTCCTGTTAGAGTGGTATCTCAAATCACTCCTTCCTTATATTTCTAAGGAAGTGGCAACTTCTAGGGTGTCCTGCGAAGAGGAAGCTATCCTTAGAACCCAACAACTTGATCTGGTGTATGCTCAGTCTGGGATCTTATATGAGATTATTCCTGACGCGTCGAGATCTAATATATATGTAGGTAAACCCAAGCCTGGACCACATGCTGATGGCATCGTGGGTTCAGTAGATTCTGCAGCGTTTGAAGCTTTAACTAAGCAATTTCACGCCTTATCTATCAAATAGTCTGCTGCAGAAGCAAATTCAGTTGTAACCTCTCCTTCGCAAACAAAATCTGTACAACAAGTGTAGACGAATCAAAAGGGCCCTCCGTAGCCCAACCACCACAAAAAGAAGGGCAAGAAAGGAGAGGGAAACCACCAAAATACCAAGAACACAGAAAATGCCGAGGAGGGAAAAAAGGATAAAAAGAAAGTGAAGCTCCCTTGCAAGTTATGCAAAGAGGACCACCTTACCCATCAATGCCCTCTGATGGAAGAATCCCATAAGCTACTCCGTGAGAAGAAACCAGTTGTCTTAAAAGACCCATTCCCTCAAGGACAAGGTTCAGCTTCTGGAAACTCTAGTGCTAGGGGCACACCTCATGCCTCATCCGTTGATGAATCGTTTATTAATATGGTTAATTTGGACATGCTTTTAAAAACTCGAGCCAGAAACTATACTCTGGACTCGCAACAAAGATATAAGGATGTTCCTGAATCATCTACCCCTCTCCACATCGAGAGACTAGTAGATTCGTTGTTGAAGATTCCAAAAGGTGTCTTCAAACGGGTTGTGCACAATCCTAACGCGTGGGTTGCTCCCAACTACAATGTTGTGGAATACTTAGCCCAAACTCCCTGTGCCATGTCCACTTTGGAAGTACTACAAAGTTGTCCATTACAATGCAGTGCACTTCTCGTAGCGATCGAGAGCATAGACTCATCCAATATGCTTGCTCGGTTTGATATGACCAACATCAAACCACGGTTTCCGTACCACGTCGATCTCCAAATAGAGGTAGTCCATGGTCCTAAGACCATTGGGAGAGATGTTGTAGATGAGGGCGTGTCTACGTGCGTAATGTCCATTTCTTGCTGGAAAGATTTGGGCTCACCCGAATTAACCCTCTCGAACACACTGCTTACCACTTTTGATGGAAGATCTTTCTGTACACACGGAGTCTTACCATCATTTGATGTTGAACTTGCGGGTAAGTTAGTGTCTTTAGAGGTTGAAGTACTGGATGCTCCGCTTGACTACAATTTGTTGTTAGGTAGGAGCTGGACGCATGCAATGCAAGTAGTGCCATTGACTGTTTTCCGAATTCTAATGTTCCCTCACGAAGGAAAGATCATCACAGTTGATCAACTTTCGTTTGCTCAGAAAAACAATCAGGCTTCATTGGATTCAATGATTCCGTTGGTTGATCAGTCTCACCCAGCTACTGAGAGTTTAGGAGCAGGGCTCTATGGGTCATTAATGGGAACTTTTGACCTACCTTCTCCCGTTCATTTAATTGGTTCTGAGGAGTGTTCATCGTCTGATATTTTCAGGGTCTGTCCAACAACAGATCCATGGATTCTCCCCACCGAATCAGAACCAATAGTGCCTTTATCTGTTGCGGAAGTGGCTTACTTAGATTCACAACATGTTGCAATAGAACATATCGTGACTCCATTGTTCTTTGCCGAGTCAGATATGGACTATGCACTGGCATGGTCAGTAGACTCCATCCACTCTTTTGACTGTATAGATACTATTTTTTCCTCTGATGAGGCCATTTTGGGGAAGATATGATAGGCCTGGATCATCCTTGGGAACACATGCACCACAGGTCATATTTTCTTCTCGATTTGGATAGAATAGAGAGAGGAGAGTTTTCTATGAGACCCGGTGGTAATGTTGATTTGTCCGCTATCCCTTCTACTTCAAAAGCTGTTTATGCCGAAGGGAATATAGAAAACATATCGAGAACTATTTCAATCAACATTTCCATCAAACCTGGAGTCATGGAAAACCTTTTCATTGGGACAGATTGTTCTCCTGAGGAGATAATTTTTTATACCAATCTGTTTAAGGAATTCCACGATGTTTTCGCTTGGTCTTATGAGGAGATGCCAGGCATTGACCCCGCCATTGTAGACCATGTCATCACAACTTATCCAAATGCTAAGCCTGTGAGACAAAAGCTCCATCCAGTAAATCCTAGAAAAGCAACAACCATTAAGGCGAAAGTTGAGAAGTTGCTCAAGGTCGGATTCATCTATCCAATTGCTATGACAGAATGGGTCTCAAAACCAGTTCCGGTAGATAAAAAGCAAGGAACCATTCGAGTCTGCACATAATTACAGGATTTAAATAAAGCTTGTCTTAAGGACAATTACCCCACACCATTCATAGATCAAATCATCGATACGTGTGCGGGCCATTAAATGTTTTCTTTCATGGCTGGTTTTTCAGGATATAATCATATTCATATTAAACTTGAAGACCAGCACAAGATAACTTTTATTTGTCCTTGGGAGACCTTCGCTTATCGGGAGATGCCATTTGGATTGAAGAATGCTGGAGCTACCTTTCAGCATGAAATGAACTTCGCTTTTCATGATATCAAGCACGCGGTTGAACCTTCCCTCGATGATCTCTTAGCACAATCTCGCAAGAGATGGGATCATCCTGATCACGTAAGACTTGTGTTTGAATGGTGCAGATATTACAAGATCATATTGAATCCTAATAAATGTGTATTCTGCGTCGAGTCTAGACGTTTACAGGGTTTTATTGTATCCAGTCATTGTATCATGGTTGATCCACTTAAAGTTGAGGCCATTGTAAATATGCCTCCTCCTCAAACCCTAAGACAACTTCAGAGTCTGCAGGGTATGTCTAACTTATTACGGCGTTTCATCATTGACTATGCCAAAATTACAAAAGGTTTCATGAGACTGCTCAAACAAGACACCTCCTTTCTGTGGGATGAGGCTGCTCGGACATCATTTGAGGCCTTGAAAAATGCATTACTATCAGCCCCCTTGTTGATCCTGCCAGACTATACGAAGGATTTCCTTTTATATCTGGCTGCATCCGTATACACAATCGACATAGTACTTCTTCAGGAGGATGACAAGCTCCAAGAGCATGTCATTTACTATTTGTCGCGTGCCTTAATAGATCCTGAGGCTAAGTATTCTTACGTGGAGAAGTTGGCATTAGCTGCTGTCTATGATGTTCAGAGGCTACGTCACTATATCTTATTGCGAACTACCACAGTGATTGCGGAAGTCAACCCGTTTCAATATGTTCTCACTCGACGTATCATCGGTGGGAAATTCCATAAATGGATTTTAATCCTGCAGGAATTTGACTTGGATTTTTAGTCTGCTAAGTCAAAGAAATCACTGGTTTTCGCTGAACTGATTTCTGAATTTCCTAGTGACATAGTACACAATGAAGAAGAGTCATCATTCCCGAATGAACACATCTTCCTTATTGCATCCTCTGACCCATGGTATGGGGATATTTTGGTATATCTCTAGACTTTGAGGTGTCCTCCTGCTTTCTCTCGGGACGAATGACGAAAAATTAAGAGCCATGCAAAGAACTATCTCATCATTTCTGACACTCTGTACAGACGTGGGATAGATTCCATTTTATGTCGTTGTTTGACTTTAGAGGAAGCTGAAACAATATTGAATGATGCTCACAGTGGGGCTTGTGGGGGTCATCTTTCTGGGTTGGCAACAACCCAGAAAATACTGCGTGCTGGTTATTTTTGGCCCACGATCTTCAAAGATTGTGTGGAAGTTGTGAAATGCTGTCAGTTTTTCACCAGAAAGATGAGAGCACACCCAGCTCCGCTCCATCCTGTGATTACAGCAGCCCCCTTCACCAAGTGGGGGATTGATTTCATGAATTGTAATTCGGTTTCGGCTGGAGGTCATCATCATATCATTGTTGCCGTCGACTACTTTACCAAGTGGGCCGAGGAAATGCCTACTGTCAAAGCAGATGGGGAAACGACTGCGTATTTCTTTTTCAACCAGATCATTGCCAGGTTTGGTGTACCCAAAGAGATCGTTACTGACCACGGTCGACACTTTCAGAACAACATGATGACCGACTTATACACCATGTTAGTCTTTCGGTAGGAACATTCGTCTTCGTTTTATCCACAAGTGAAAGGTCAGGTCAAAGCGATTAACAAAACTTTGAAGACCATCTTACAAAGGACCGTTAATGCCAGAAGAACTAACTGGCACATCATGCTGTATCCAGCTCTTTGGGCATACCGAGCTAATGTCAAGACTGCCACTGGGTTCTCTCCCTTTCAGCTTGTTCATGGGATAGAAGCAGTCATCCCGGTTGAATGCGAGATTCCTTCATTGAAGTTAGCTGTCCAACTACTTCCCGACACTTTAGTCTTAGAAGAACGTTTGCTGCACCTAGAACATATTGATGAGCAGTGCCGTGATGTGCTCACAGCAAATGAAGCACATAAGAATCGAGTTAAAGGTCAATATGATAAGTCAGTGAAACCTAGGGTTTTTCTCGAAGGAGACCTTGTTTTGCTCTACGATCATGACAAGGAACCCTTGGGAGCTGGAATGTTTAAGTCAATGTGGCTCGGTCCTCACATAGTATCTAAGGTTCTAAAGAAGGGTGCTTACGAGTTGACGGACTATGAAAGTAATAAGTTACCGGAGCCTAGAAATGGGCTCTACTTGAAGAAGTACTACGGTTAGGCCTTTGTGCTTTTTCATGTATTATAGCTGTACATTTTGTAGAGTTAGCTTTGTTTGTGGTTACGTTACGTCTTATGTGTCTATTGCTTTGTGTTTCAAATTTCGAATGAACACTTTATAGGATTTGCTGATGGCGCTAGCCATTGTTAGAAAAACAGGATCGCAGAGCAATAACAATAAACAAAAATGCAAATATAATCACACATACACATTACAAGAGAGACACAGATATATCGTGGTTCACCCAACTTGGGCTACGTCCACACTGAATTTGCCAGTCCTTATTATTATTACCGTCCAGCAAGATGAAGGGATACAACCTGCAACACAACCACTGCACTTCCTCTTCTCTGTTTCACAGTCTCTCTCCTGATTTCAAAGATCTTTACAATGCATAAAACCTAATACATCAACCAACCCTAGCCGTATTACAATGTCTTTATTTATAAGGGAAATACAATGGGAAAATACCATGGGATACCCAAAACCATGGGGCCCGCAAAACAGCTGGCGAAAACAGCCCCCCGAACCCCCCGAACCATCCCCCCTGGAACCCCGTGGGGGGGCGATGCCCCCCCACACCCCCTCGCTGGGGTGAGTGTACAGTCCACCTACATATCATATAAAACTGGGGTACAAACACGGCTGATACAATATCATCTATGAGACTAGAAGATCTGGCTCCACAACCAACAATCTCCCACTTGGAGACTGATCACAGCAACTCCACCACTACTGCACTTGCTGGACTTGGACTTGGCAAATTTCTCCTTTTCACCTTCATGCTAGAAGGCCAACTGAAACTGAGCACGAACTCAGTTTCTCTCTGGTCACTACCTTTGTGAACATGTCTGCAGGATTCTGGGTAGTATGTATCTTTTCTAGCTTTAACAGTTCATCTTCCAGAACAGAGCGTATGAAATGGTACTTGAGCTGTATATGTTTAGTCCTAGAATGGAATGCTGAGTTCTTTGCAAGGTGAATGGCACTCTGACTGTCACTATACAATCTGCTATCCTTCTGCTTCTTACCCACTTCCTCCATAAACCTATGCAACCAAATCATCTCTTTACTAGCCTCTGTAATGGCAACATACTCTGCTTCTGTTGTTGAAAGTGCAACAACCTTCTGTAGTTTCGAAATCCAGCTTACTGCTGTTCCACCCACAGTAAACACATACCATGTGGTGCTCCTCCTGCTATCCTTGTCACCTGCCATATCTGCATCAACATATCCCTGTAGAACAGTGTCTGAACCTCCAAAACATAATGCCTCAGTGGTAGTACCTCTCACATACCTGAGAATCCACTGTACTACCTTCCAATGTTCTTTACCTGGATTGTTCATATATCTGCTCACAACTCCCACTGCATGTGCAATATCTGGTCTTGTGCACACCATGGCATACATCAAGCTACCAACTGCTGACTGATAGGGAATCTTGGACATGTAATCTGTCTCTTCTTATGTCTTGGGACACATTTCCTTACTTAGACTGAAATGGCTAGCCAAAGGTGTACTTACAGGTTTTGCATTCTACATTCTAAACCTCTCCAACACCTTTTGTATGTACTCACTTTGAGACAATGTCAATTTACGATTTTTCCTGTCTCTCGATATTCTCATACCAAGGATTTGCTTTGCAGCACCCAAATCCTTCATCGCAAATGAATTAGCTAGCTTCCTTTTGAGTACATTTATATCCTGCATGTCAGACCCTGCAACAAGCATGTCATCCACATACAATAACAAGATAATATATCTTCCGTTGTCTAGCTTCTTGAAATAAACACAATGATCAGAATGACATCTACTATAACCTTGTTCTGTCATAAACCTGTCAAACTTTAGATACCACTGCCTTGGAGCTTGCTTCAAGCCATACAAGTTCTTTTTCAACCTGCATACCAGATCCTCCTTACCTTTGACCTCATACCCTTGTGGCTGCTGCATATATATTTCTTCCTCCAAATCCCCATGGAGGAAGGCTGTTTTTACATCTAACTGTTCAAGATGCAAATCTTCTACCGCCACTAGACTTAAGATGGTCCTAATTGAAGTCATCTTAACAACAGGAGAAAATATTTCATCAAAATCTATACCTTTCTTCTGTGCAAACCCCTTTACAACAAGTCTGGCCCTGTACCGCTTCTTACCTCCTTCTTCTTCCTTCAACCTGTAAATCCATTTGTTTTGCAATGCTCTTTTACCAGCAGGCAATTGAACCAAATCCCAAGTCTGGTTTCCTACCCATGAGTCCATCTCCTCATTCATGCCTTGCTCCCACTTCTTTCTAGTTTCCACCCGCATTGCTTCTTCATAACATTCTGGTTCACCAGAATCAGTCATCAATAAATAATACATTGAAGGAGAGTATCGTTCAGGGAGTCTACTTAACCTGGTAGATCTTCTTACAGTTGCAGGAGTTTCAGGTACTTGCTGCTGCTCTTGATTTTCTGGCACCTTTGGAACTTCATTTTTTTTAACTTCATCAAGCACTATGTACTCTGTGCTTTCCTTTTCCTGTTTCTTTCCCTGCAACTGATCTTTATACATGACCTTTTCATTGAATATCACATCTCTACTCCTAATGATTTTGTTATTTTCATAATCCCATAAACGATAACCAAATTCATCAACCCCATATCCAATAAAGGTACATTTCTTGGATTTAGCTTCAAGCTTTGTTCTATTTTCTTTATCAATATGGACAAATGCTTCACAACCAAACGTTCTCAGAAATGAGTAGTTTACCTTTTTATCTGTCCATGCTTCCTCTGGAATACCACCATCCAAATCACTTGAAGGTCCTCTGTTTATTAAATAAACAGCAGTATTTACAACATCCGCCCAAAACTGTAAGGGCAACCCTGCATGCAGTCTCATACACCTTGCACGCTCCATGATCGTTCTGTTCATCCTTTCTGACACACCATTTTCCTGTGGTGTTCCTGGGACTGTCTTCTCTCTACGAATCCCATGGTATGAACAGTAACTATCAAACTCCTTGCCGCAGTACTCACCTCCATTATCAGATCTGAGACACTTCAATCTTTTTCCTGTCTCATTCTCAACCAAATCTTTCCACTTCTTAAAAGTAGCAAACACATCAGATTTCTGTCTAATGCAATAAACCCAAGTTTTTCTAGTTGCATCATCAATAAATGTAACATAATAATGAGAGCCACCAAGAGATTGTACCTGAGCCGGTCCCCATACATCTGTATGCACAAGCTCTAATTTTTCATTCTTCTTCTGTTTCCCAACCCTGAGAAATCTGACTCTCTTCTGTTTTCCATAAACATAGTTTTCACAGAATTCCAAACTTACCTGCTTCAAATCCGGCAGCAACTTCCTTGAGTGGAGAATCTGCATCCCCTTCTCACTCATGTGGCCAATCCTATGATGCCACAATGCTGTATTTGTTCCTGTGGAAGCTAAAGAGATAGAATGGTCAGTATTATGAGGACATAAATACAACGTACCTACTCTGTCTCCTTTTGCTATCACCATTGATCCTTTAGTGATCTTCCACCACTTTTCTCCGAATATAGATAGACAGCCGCCATCTCCCAACTGCCCTGTTGAGATCCGATTTCTTTTCATAGCAGGAATATGCCTAACATCTTTCAACAACCAATCATTTCCATTCTTAACTTTTATCCATACCTTACCCATTCCAACAATTTTACATGGCTCATCATCACCCAATAACACATGTCCAAAATCGCCAGGAACATACTCATGAAAGTATTTCCTATGGGGTGTAGCATGACATGAAGCTCCTGAATCTACTACCCAATAATCACTAGTATTATCTAATGCAAGAATCAAAGCATCTTGTAACACATCACCTGCTACATTTGCTTCCTGGGTAGTTTCCTTCTGTGCATCTCCTTTCTTCTTTAGAGATTTGCAGTCTTTCTTCAGATGTCCTTTCTTTCCACAGTTCCAGCACTCTATCTTTCCCAGTCTGGACTTGGATCTGCCTGTTTTATACTTTCCACGATTACCTTGGCTCTTTCCTCTCTCCTTTTGTCTTCCTCTGCTCTCCATGGTCAACGCATTACCTGATGTATCACCTGTGCTTTTTCTTCGCATTTCCTCGCTAAGAATAACACCAATAACATCATCAAATTTCAAGGTGTTTGAACCAGAGACAGAGTTACTTACAGCCATGACCAAGCTATTCCAGCTTTCTGGCAATGAACACAAGATTAGAAGAGCCCTAACCTCATCATCAAAGTTCACACTTATAGAACTTAGCTGATTTGTAACCGTATTAAACTCATTTAAATGATCAGTAACAGATCCACCTTCAGACATCTTCATATTAAATAAACGCTTCATTAGAAATACCTTGTTGGAAGCCGAGGGTTTTTCATACAGCTTACCCAATGCTTTCATCAAACCCTCTGTTGTCGTTTCTTTTGAGATATTGAAAGCCACCGACGAATCCAGGCTCAACCGTATTGTTCCCAGAGCCTTTTTTTCAAGAACCACCCATTCTTCGTCCTTCATAGTCGTCGGCTGCTTTGCTTTTCCTCCCAACGGTAGGAATAGATCCTTCTGGTACAGATAGTCCTCCATTTGCATCTTCCATAACCCGAAGTTTTGGCCGTTAAACTTCTCGACCTTAAACTTTCCTTCTTCTACCATTGCTCCCACTCGAACCAGAAACCCTAGCTTCCTGCGGGTTTAACTGCCAAATAGACCTTTGGCTCTGATACCAATTGTTAGAAAAACAGGATCGCAGAGCAATAACAATAAACAAAAATGCAAATATAATCACACATACACATTACAAGAGAGACACAGATATATCGTGGTTCACCCAACTTGGGCTACGTCCACACTGAATTTTCCAGTCCTTATTATTATTACCATCCAGCAAGATGAAGGGATACAACCTGCAGCACAACCGCTGCACTTCCTCTTCTCTGTTTCACAGTCTCTCTCCTGATCTCAAAGATCTTTACAATGCATAAAACCTAATACATCAACCAACCCTAGCCGTATTACAATGTCTTTATTTATAAGGGAAATACAATGGGAAAATACCACGGGATACCCAAAACCACGGGGCCCGCAAAACAGCTGGCGAAAATAGCCCCCCGAACCCCCCGAACCATCCCCCCTGGAACCCCGTGGGGGTCGATGCCCCCCCACACCCCCTCGCTGGGGTGAGTGTACAGTCCACCTACATATCATATAAAACTAGGGTACAAACACGGCTGATACAATATCATCTATGAGACTAGAAGATCTGGCTCCACAACCAACAACCACCACACCCGTTAGATGGCTGCAGCTGCTTGGGTTATTTACTCACCGATTGGTCAACTAGTCTCTTCGGGAGGGGCTTGTTTAGGTTCCACAATGAACAATGTGGCTGAATACAGTGTGGTCATAGAGTTACTCCGAGATGCTCTTTACCATGGCATTTCACATCTAGAGGTAAGACTTGACTTGCAGTTGGTTGTGTTTTAGTTAACGGGTGAATATCAAGTTAGAGATCCTGTTTTTCTACGTCAGTTCCTGCGAGTTAGGTTACTTGAGAGACAATTTGATTACATTACTTATCAACATATTCCAAGGAACTTAAATGCACTAGCTGATTCATATGCAAATTACGTTTTAGATTGGCATCTACATCATACACATTCATAATAAACAATTCACACATAAAGATAACAACACACATGTAAATAGAGCTGATACTGTATATATAAGCCGTATCAAAAAATACAGGAGTTTGAGTCATAAGTCTGTCATAATGTCATAATATACAAAAATGGGCTTGATGGCCTCAAAAATATACATGCATATGTCCTTCCCCTATGGAGAAGGAGGGGCCTCATCTTCCTCTGCCATCTTTGCCACAGCCTCTCTGTAGCAGATGACTAGCCTAGCTACTTTCCTCAGTAGCCAAATCCATGCTGGGGGCACACCCACAACATCCTCTTGCATTTCGAGCGGCATCTGCTCAATCTTGTATGTCGGAATGTCATAAGTCAATCGACTCATCTTCCCCTCTATGTTCGCCAACATGGTGTCAGCTGCTCCTGCTATGACTGGTCTCATGAAGGTACGAGGGTGTCCCTTAGGACGCACCGGCCCAACATCTGCATCAGACATTTGGTTCAGTATTTCAAACTCATTTAAAAATCATTATATAAAATGAAAAAATTAAATAATTTTCAAAAACAAACTTACCAATCTCTCCCCAGGCTGCCCCTGGAGGAAGAGCCAACTCAAGATCATTGCGGAAGTCTATACCCGCATAAGGAAACTGCTCAAGAGCTGGTATCTGCCGGTACCACCATGCCCAGAAATCATCCTCATGATAACAAAAGTTGCTCTCGCCACCACCCTGGTATACGAAGATTTCTACCCAACGAGACATAATAGGCTCACGTGGATTGAGTGGGGGCAAGCCCATCCACATACTCAATGCAGGTACCCTTTCAAAGAAAAAGGTACAAAGTATACTTCTGTACCCAAAGTTCTTCATCCTCCCGGTTTTGCACCTGGAAAGATGAAGTTTCATGTTTTCCAGTAATCTAGAACACCAGTCATACACTGTCCCTTGCAAGCATTCAATGACCACATGCATATAGTTCCTCGAAGCAAAGTGTTGTGTTGCACTTCCTCCCATCCAGTTCAGAATACTCAAGATGACTTTTAGTGGGAAGCTCACAATGGTGGAGATAAGAACTTGGCTACTGATCTTTTCGGTAACTGCACAGTAGGTATTGATGTAATCTTACATGGACAAGGCACCCACATTTCGAGAGGAACCTTTGAGATTCACTACATATTCCCTTCGAGAGAGACCCGTAATGAAGTATATGTCATCAATAGTTAGTCCCATGATCTCCCCTTATGGATTGAACACCAATGCATTGGAATCCCAATACTGAACTAACCTTTCTAGCAGTCGGATTTGTGCCCGCATGTTGACCGTTCGATAGAATTTTAACAAACCGCATCTTCTTAATGCATGCAAGGTCAATGGATCATTCAAAGCATGTCTATCCATCTCCTCATGTTCCCTTTCACGCCATACAAGCACCATCCTGCCAAGCAACCTTTTAAACATTGGTCATTTTTTATTTTTTCCCTATTTCTTACGGTGAACGCTACTGTCTATCTAAGACAGTAGCGTCCCGAACGCCACTATGTTCAAAGTGAACTAGCGCACTTTTCTCGAGTGCACTAGTTTTGTTCAAACATAGTAGAGCTCGCATAGAAATGAGTTTAAAACCTTGACAAAAAATGAAATTGACCACCCAAATTAATAAAATTTGCATGCAAATGACAAAGCAGGATGAATTAACTTACTTGGTGTTTGCGGAAGTCGGTTTGGTAGCCTGGTTTGATCGCAACGAGCAAAGGAAGTTTGAGGGTTTTTCTCCACACCTTGCCCTAAAAAATTGAAATGGTGAATTATGTTTTTGAATTGAAATTATTTATATAATTTGGGTTTTAGATTTTTACCCACTTTATTCAATGTGGTATAGTTTTAATTTATTTTTTAATGACCATTTAATTCGCTAATATCTTTTTGAGTTTGGTGAATTAGGTGAATCATATATGGCATAAATTCACTATATTTTCCCGTCAAGGTGTGTCTTCTTCATTGACATGTTAGATTAGGTATGTGCTGCTCAGTATTTCATGCCATCGAGAAAATTTCATTTGAGTTTGCGATATATTACTAATTTAGTTGTCTAGAATTCTGTCATCTGGCAGGTCATGAACGTAGGATTCCTGAAGCTGTTTTAAGTCATTTTTAAGCTTTTGTTTGAATTTTTAAAAAACAAACAAGATGGCCGAGCATACTTGTTCCCTTCAGACTTGTTAAAGGAATTGAAGGAACATCCGCTTAAGTATAAGTTTAACCCTTTTCCGGACTTTTGTGGATTATTTACGAAAAAGGAATACTCTATTCATCCTTGGCTAGAAGAGTTCTTTTTTCAATGTTTTACACTTTTTCGGGTGAGGATACTAACTGTATGAAAAAGAACCTTTTGGAGTCTTCTTTAGGGTTTTTAGACTCTAGAAACATGAAAATACCAAGCAAGCATTCACCTACTCGGGCTCGATGTGAAATCCACGAGAGGGTATATAGAGGATTGTTTAAGTTTTTTAGACTCTAGAAATAGGAAAACACCGACGAGCACATAGATGTTAGTTTTTCATCATTTAATTCAATAGATCTAGGATCTTAACTGAAAGAACAACATGTACAACATATCAAGCATAAGAGACAAGAGACACAAAACATTTCACCGGGGAAAACCAAGAAGGTGAAAAACCCCACAACTTCCTCAGAGATAGAATAAGCATCAATACAAGGATCACAATGATCAAAAGCAAGAGATAGATATCTTCAGCAGCATACTCCTCCTCCACTTGTGCACACTCCTCCTCTCTCTCACTAATGTGAAGTGAGTGAATTCGAGAATGTGTAAAATGAGAGAGACACACTCTCTATTTATACACTACTTCACTTGTCTTTTAACTTTAACTAGGTCGGCCCCAACTTAACCACTTAACATAATGTTGACTGGTTTGACCCCATCAAGGTGGTCTAATAACCCACCAAGTATAAGTTACGACACTTACAATATAACTTGCGACACTTGCAAGTACAACTGACGACACTTCCAATCGGAGGAATAATACATCTCCGTTGGGGATACAATAAAGTACAAATACAATATACAAGTGAATATCTTCCGAAGTTACAAATACATCAACACTCCCTCTTAACTAGGAAGTTATTTTCTTGACACAGGTCATCAATACATATAGGCACAAGTCTTCAATTCTAGAGCTGGATCATCATCGCTAGATCACAAAGCATCATCATCATCACTGCTGCTGTACCCGACATCTCGATCACTGGGCTATCTCTGAATTCTTCTCGTCATAGGAAGTTCTACAGAGCCAACCCTTTTTCATGCTGGGTGTAGTCCTAGCCTCCTGTAGGTCTTCATCATCTATGCGAATGGTCTGATAGAGGTGGAATATCAGGACTAATTATGTGCTGATGCAATACCTGACCAGAGCATCCCAGGAACATTTATGTGCCTAAGCATGACTGAAAAGATCTCTCAGGACTGATTACATGCATCCCTTCACAATACCTTTAAAGATCATCCCAGGAACGTTTATGTGCTGCAGCACGACCGACAAGATCTATAAAGAGCATCCCAGGACTTATTACGAGCACATAGCTCAACCTATCGGATCTCTAGGACTGATTACATGTGAATAGGCAATACCTTTAAAGAGCATCCCAGGAATATTTATGTGCCGCAGCACGACTGACAAGATCTCTAAAGAGCATCCCAAGACTTATTACGAGCATAGCTCAACCTATCGGATCTCCAGGACTGATTACATGCCTCCCTAGAAAAACCTCGAAAGAGCATCCTAGGACTAATTATGAGCACACAACTCAACCCATCGAATCTCCCAGGATCTTTTACATGCTATTGCACAACCTGCCACATATCATCCATGACCTCGAAGTATCATCCTGATACTTATGATCCAACTGATCATCATCGCACGGTGTGTCAACTTGATGCACATCATCATCACATGATCATCCTGATCATCATCATAACATCATCCTGATGCATATCATCCAGGGTATCATCCTGATACTCATCACACATGATCATCTTGATCATCGTCATAGCATCGTCCTGATGCATATCATCCAGAGTATCATCCTGATACTCATCACACATGATCATCCTGATCATCGCCATAGCATCATCCTGATGCATATCATCCAGAGTATCTGTAATATCCCTTTTTTAAAATTTTAAGAAAATGCCCAATTTTCCACTTTTTTACCAATTTCGACCTTCGACTAGTTTTACTGTTTTGACCTCCAAATCAACCCAAATGCTCCCAAATATTCTGTATGAGTGTATGAATGATATTTAGACTTGAATACTAGGTTCAGGGATGTTTTATGGTCCTCCAAAGACTTCTGAAAACTTGATTTATATTCTGACCAATATATGCAATTTTGACTAGCAATTTGTGCATCAAATCCCCCCGGGGTAACACTGAAAAGGGCCTCCCAAATGCCTCTAAACTCCCTCAAATTTCTGAACAGAGGTATTTAATGTGTTAAGTATTTTATTAAGGTCTCATATGCACCATTAATGGATTATTACAACTGTTCTCACCCTCTCCCATTCAACTGCAAAAATCCCCAATTCGACCCTTGGGGAAATGGCACTATTTCACCTCCCAATACAACTAAACTAAGTAAAAATGATTCAAATGATCAAGTACAGTATATGAAACTTGTATAAGAAATCCATGGAAGTATATTGATCAGAAATATATCAGATAATCATCCATCCATTCTAAATAATCAACATTATAGTGTCATACATCAATGCATTGGGGAAATGGACATTGTTTGCTCATTAATCAATATTTTTGCATACAACCAGTGGGTATTTCAACCTGAGACTTTATGAATATTAATAAAATAGGATATGAAGCTATTACAATCATAAATATATAATGATAAGCTCTCCCAAGAAGCACAAGAGCTCACCAAAAATGCCCTCCCTCAAGGAGCATGAATATGCCTTCAAAAATGGAAACGGTGGAGAGAAAGTGCTGCACTAAACCAAACCATGAAACTTCCTGTAGCTGCTACCTGCAAATACAAACTCCATTAAAGCACCATGAAAGACCTGAGTGGCCTCTCCAAACACCAACTTGGATGGGAATCTTTCACCCTCGAAATTGGCTAAGGCAAGAAACTAGTCATCCACTAGCTCTCTCTTCACAAATGCAATTTTTCTCAAATCATCAAAAGCCATTCTCATACTTAATTTATACATTTTATAACCAACATTAGCCTTCTAAGGGTGGAAATCCTCTCAATATATTCAATATATTTCCATTTAGGAAATAATCCACATTTGCCACTTGTCTCCTAGTTCCAACCTTCCATCTTCTCCCAAATTCGATTTTGAGTCTCTTTGGATTCTCCAAATCCCATGAGTGCCTTCCTTGAGCATATTTTTGGGGATGACATGTCATAGTGGTCAGATGTTAGAGGTCAGGTCTTCAATTTGTCATAGTTGTCATAGATGCTCCATCATTGGTGTCATAGGGGCTAGGGAATCTAGCCCAAGTGTCCACAAACTTCCAATTTGACTCTTTATCTTCCATGGAGGTTACCAATCCTTCCCAATTCGACCTAATATGCTCAATGACATGTGTTATGACTTACCAACTCACCCAAGAGTGTTCACCTTCCCATTAATTCGAATTTGCAAGAGAGAGATACCATGTATTATGAAAAATCAAGCTAGTGTGGGTCCCACATCCTCCATATGTCTCCAAAACCATTTGCCACCTAGGATTTATCTTGAATTTATTTATTCACTCTATTTATTAAATAATTGAACCCTTCTAATGTCTAAACATCATTTATTAGCTTCCTTATTACCATTCCACATGTGCCCATCCAACCTAGGAAACTAATAGGATTGATGGGATTGTCTTACTAGAAAATTATTTGAATGGGGACATTAAAGTATCATCCTGATACTCATCACACATGATCATCCTGATCATAGTCATAACATCATCCTGATGCTCATCACACATCGCTTACATCCATAGCCATGGGAGGATCCTCTTACCACCATGCTTGGAATGGCTCCTGCAAATGTGTCCCATCACTTCTTCCTCGAAGTATCTTCTATCTGAAGATTGCCAAGCCTCTCTCTGAAGTACTCAAACCGGACTCTGGCTGGTGGTTTGGTCAACAGATATGCAATCTTCTCATCCATCGCAACATACAGGAGATTCACTACTCCTCTCTACACCATATCCCTGATATAGTGATATTTGATCTCGATGTGCTTTGACCTGTCATGGAACACTGGGTTTTCTGACAACTTCACACAACTTTGGTTGTCACAATAGATACAGGTAGCATCCAACGGGAGATCAAATAACTCATACATGAGCTTCCTAATCCCTACTGCCTCACAACTGACCGAACAAGCTGTGACATACTCTGCTTTGGTTGTACTCAGTGCTACGCAGGATTGTTTGCTGCTAAACCAAGAGATAACACCTGATCCCATACTGAAGCAACACCCTGAAGTGCTCTTCCTATTTGCAGCATTTCCTGCCCAATCTGAATTAACATAACCCTCCAGGTTAAACTTTTGATTCGCATCATACTTGATCCCATAATCAATCGTACCCTTCAGGTACCTCAGAATATGCTTTAGAACAATCAGGTGAACATGTCTAGGATCTGTCATAAACTGGATCAAGGTGTTCACCGCAAAGCAAATATCTGGTCTCGTGTTCGTCAGTTACATCAAGGACCCAATCATCTGACGATACACCGTGACATCAACCAACTCTAATGAAGCATCACTCAGTAGCTTTAGGTTCGATGCCATAGGTGTGGCCATGGCCTTCCAGTCCATCATCCAAAACCTCTTCAGGATCTCTACTGCATACTTCCCTTGTCCAAGGAAGATTCTATTTGCACTCTGCCACACCTCCATACCTAGAAAGTAATGCATCATACCCAATTCCTTCATCTCGAACTCGGCAACAAGCTTCCTCTTCGTGTCGGAAATCAATCTATCATCACCTGTCACAAACAGGTCATCCACATACAATAGGAGCATCACTGGATTTCATTCCTCAACCTTGTAGTAAAGGTTGGAATCCACTTTACTCTTAGTAAATCCCAAACTAGATAGGAAACTGTCTATCCGACCATACCAAGTCCTAGGAGCTTGCTTCAATCCATACAAGGCTTTCTTCAATCTGCACACATATGACTCCATGTCATGTGTCTCAAAACCGAGTGGCTGCTCCACATACACTTCCTTTTTGACTACACCATTTCAAGAAAGCTGTCTTGACATCCATCTGGTGTATCTTCCATTTCATCATTACATCCAGAGCAAGTACTGATCTGATGGAAGTGTATCTGGCTATAGGAGCAAAAGTCTCTTCGTAATCTATCCCCTGTTTTTGGGAGAATCCACGAGCAACAAACCTCGCCTTGTATTTCTCTATGTTGCCATCTACAACATGCTTGATCTTATAGATCTACTTGGAAGTCACAACAGACTTCCAATATGGTCTCAGGACCACATACATCATTCTTCATGAACGACTGGTACTCCTCGATCATGGAATCCTTCTATTACTGCATCCCGGATCTTCAATAGATAGTTTTCTTGAACTTCATTGCTGGAACAAATGTTGTTGTCCTTATTTTGTAAGTGATTGTACACGATCTTTCCTACAAGTCAAATTCAATTGCATGATTAGAAACTTCTCATAGTTTTTCAAAAACACATTCTTATGCATAAAGACATATGTCATACAGTGATGCAATTATCTTAGCCAGTGCTTCAATACAACATTTATCCATATCCGGTATTCACACGGTAACTTTCTAGATGCCTTCCATCTCTACCAGAACATTTGTTAAGAGTGTGCACAACTCCCAACATGTTAGCAAAGAGGTTTCATTCTAGATAAGTAGCAATGGAATGTTGTACAGTACCATAGGCCACTTACCCATTACTTGTATATTAGTAGTATCTTGTTCATTAATGTAACTTTTCTAATATGCATCTAGGAACATAAGTATGTACATGATTGGACAACATCATTTAAGTAATCATATATATAATAAATGACAATTCAAATACTTATCTTTGTTTAGTTGTAGGGTGGACTCCCTCTCAATCTTTGCTTCCTTGCAGGAACTACTGGAGTGTGCTCCCTCTTGATCTTTGCTTCTTGGATTATCTGTCCTTGAACTTATATCCATCCTAGACCAGTATGCATGCTTAAGTGTGCACTAGTGTCATCATTTTGTCATCCTCAAGATCTCATACATAATCATACATTCATTAGTATAATCTCAATACTATCAAAACATTATGATTCTAAATAATCTTAAATATGTATGGTCATGATCATTTCATACATAGGTAATAAGCGTTAGTATTCAAGGTTTCAGGAAAGACTTCTTTTACTCATGCATATTCTTATTTGACCATAGGACTCTTCTGGTTAGTCATATCACCAATCAAAGTAAGAAACATAATATGCATAAACCCTTGATTACTTAAACTTCTAACTTCAAGAATAATCATCCAAAAGTATAAGATCCTAACACAAGGTAGGATTCTAACTTGATATAGGAAAAACATACCTGGTTATCATGTTTGGTAGTTATGTCTAACATACCCAAACAATGTCTGTTATAGGTCAAATCTGCACTTCTCCATCCGTGATCACATTAAGCTGTCGATCACACAAAAGGACAACTTGGATTGAAGTGCTAGATTAACCTAGGTGATGCATGGACTAGACTTATCCCTCTGCAGCAGACAAAACACTATTTTTACCTACATTTTGACATGAACGCTACCCTACAGGCATAAGAGCAGCATTCACCAGCTGAAATATGCAGCTTTGCTTCAGTAGACTAGCATTCACCTTTTAAAATATGCAACTCTGCTTCAGTAGACTAGCGTTTACCTACTGAAATATGCAACTCTGCTTCAGTAGAGTAGCGTTTACCTACTGAAATATGCAACTTTGCTTCAGTAAACCAGCGTACACCCTCAAAAACCTTGCAAACGCTGGTTGTAAGCATGAAAGTTGCATATTGTGCGCTACTCCACTTGAGAAAACCAACGTTCACCTTAAAATGTAATAAAAAATATATTAATTTGACGAATTGGGATTAGTTGAAGTTGGTTTGCAACTTCCCCAACCTCCCAATCCAACCACCTCTCGGTTACAACTGCCTACCTTGTCCCATAAATACAAGGAGGATCCATGAGAGGGGTTACTTAGAACTCATGGAGGAGAAACTATGCATTAAGGGTTATTATGCTGGAGGAATTCCAAAGTTAGTGTGAAGAGCAGGAGCCCAGGATACGGTTGCACAAGCACTCTGAATGATCAGGTATAATTGTATTGATTATTTGCTTTTGACAATAAAGGTTGAAATGCCCTTCCCGTCCCAATCAAATGTCTAATGGATTGCATATTTGTTTGGATTAAATGCTTGATTGTATTTGATGTCTAAATTGTATTTCAATTTCATCATTTTTATATCAGTCAAGATACACTGAGGAAGGTATCTTTGTATTGCAGGTTTGTCAAACAGAAGATCAAGTGGAGGATCGATCAAAGGAGCAAGCGAAAGCTAGGATCGAACTTCGTTAATAAGGTATGCCTTCAAGAACCTTGATCTCTTTCCTTTTGTAGAAGTATATGTGATATGATCAATGTATTTACCTGTCACCCCAGAAGTTGGTAGTGTCCCTCTCCTCGCTATAGGGTAGAATTCCCGAACAACAATGTCTTCTCGTTCTCTTCAATGACCTGTGCTAGTAACCTGCATAACTCATAAGTTAACCACTGTAGAACCAAAATATACATACCTCATAAGTAGAGCTTCTATAATGGCTATGGATGAGTCTTTGTCTTCATGTCACCATGGTCATATGTTCTTGATCTAGAACTTGATTTGTCTTTCTTGATGTACCTTTCATGTTAGCAGACAACATCAACCTCATACAACATTGTTATAGGTCAAATATGCACTTCTTCGTCCCATGATCACCTTGCCTTGTAGATCACACAAAAGGACACAAATGATTGAAGAGATAGATTGCCTTGGATGACTTGATGCCAGAAGTACACTCCTCACCTGCAAAAATTGCATTTTCCCCTGATTTTTCCACATGTACGCCTCTCTCTTCCCTGTAGACCAGCGTACACCTTGAGAAATACCCTACCCTCCTTAAGGACAACCAGTGTACATCTCCCAAAAAGTTGCAAACGCTTTTTGTACGGCCCAAAAGTTGCTTCCTGTATGCTACTCCTGTGGTATGAAACCCGCGTACTTCTTAAGATGAAATAAAAAATATATTAATTTGACGAATTGGGATTAGTTGAAGTTGGTTTTGCAACTTCCCCACCTTCCCAATTCAACCACCTCTCGATCTAAACTGCCTACCTTGTCCATAAATACAAGGAGGATCCATGAGAGAGGGACCTAGAAGAAAGGCTTTAAGAACTGTTACGCTGGAGGAAAGTCCCAAGTTAGAGTGAAGAGAAAGAGGCCAGGATCTGGTTGTAGAAACATCTTTACACGTCAGGTTTATTGTACTGACTTCATGTTTCTTTGACAATAAAAAGGTCGAAACACCCTTCCTGTCCCAAATCAGATATCTATTGGATTGCATGTCTATTTGGCTTAATTCGTGATTATAGTTGATGTTAAATTGTTTTATAATTTCATCATATGTTATATGGTCAAGATACGCCGAGGAAGGTATCTTTTGTGTTGCAGGTTCTCCAAGCAGAAGAGCAAATAGGAGAACAAGCGAGAGACCAAGCAAAAGCTAGGATCAATCGTTGAAAAGAGGTATTTATCTCAATCCAAATCTCTTTCTTTTGTAGTAACTAAATGCAACATAATCAATGTGTTTACCTGTCAACCCCGCCCAGTTGGTAGTGTCCATCTCCTCACTATAGGGTTGAAATCCCGAACAACAAACACCACAGTGTATTAGTACAATCATATAACCCTAATCAATGAATGTCTTCTATCATTCACATGCATTCATACTTTTACTAGGGTGATAAGATAAGTCTAAGATTAATCAAGATTATACTAACCTCAATAATATGAAGACAAACATATCATAAACTTAATCATGAACAAATTTCAACACATACATGTATCTCCTCAAGTCATACCTGTCGAGATTTCTTATATTCTTCTTACGTAAGGCCTTAGCCTCATCTCCCTTTGGAACTGAAACTTCTTCACTTATGCAGGTGTGCAATTCATTCTCTTCTAGGATTAACCCAATACACTTTGATTTGCGGAGACTGGATCTGGAGCTGGATTAGGGTTTGTCAGAGAAACCCTAAAAAATCAAATTTTGAACTTCAAACTTTTGAATGGATGGAAAGATGTGCCTTGTTGAGCTGATCAAGCTGATATACTTCAATTTTGAAAACTGCAAAATGTGCCTTTGAAACTTTCGGATCTTCTGGATAGGATCCTGAACTAGGGCTTGATAAAGCCCGGTCTTTTTCCAAACCAAAAGGTTTGATATTGTACCCTAAGCTTCGACTTTTTTGAGGAGCTTCCAGCCGTGGTCTCAGATTCCAAAAATTTCAACTTTTGTGGAAACCCTAATTTTCCACCTTTCTGATCAAAATCCCGAACTAGGGTTTGATGATGCCCGAGGTTCTTCCCAACCAAAAACTTTGATCTTGGTCTCTAAATTTCGATTTTGCTGAGGAGAGAAATCCTATGCTAAGATCACTCCAAAATTCCACTTCTGTCAAAAGCCCTAATTTCCCGCAGCAGTGATAAACCAAAAATGAGAATGCTCAGAATTCAATTCTATTTCACAGAAATATGTGCCTTATTGTTTCTGGTGCATCTATGAAATTACGAATCCACGGGATTTGAAACTTCGGCCTGTATTAGCCTGACCTGTCATATTTCCAACCCCACAGGTGTTACCTCAAATTGATTCTCTGAGAGAGAGAGATATGCCAAATGTCACAATGTGACCTGTTTATGGGATAAAACAGGATAGTGAACATGTACGGAGTGCCATGTGTCACTGGTTCAACTTTGGCCTCTGAAAAGCGGACCTGTGAAACTGCATTCCGTGCCCTTACTGCCACTTTTTACAGGATTTCATTTGGAGCTTCCTAGCCCAAGTTGTGACATTTTTTCCTAGGCCACCTGTTTATGACTGAGATCTGGATGAGGCAGAAACCCTAGATTGTATGGATCATATCTCACAAATTACAACGAATCAGATGTTGTTCTTCAGAAAAATGGTACATGGGGATGTTATCTTCGACCTATATAAGTTTCAGAACCTGAAACTTCGCCAAAATGGATTTATAGCGAAAGTTCCACGATGACTGGTTTTTGCTATATCAAGCCCTAGCTTCCAATTTGTCGCAAGTGCAACAAATGTCATAAATGCCATACCATGCCTTCCTTCAGGATAGCTCTGATACCATGTTAGTGTTTCATCATTTAATTCAATATATCTAGGATCTTAACTGAAAGAACAACATGTACAGCATATCAAGCATAAGAGACAAGAGACAAGAGACACAAAACATTTCACTGGGGAAAACCAAGAAGGTGAAAAAGCCCGCAACTTCCTCAGAGATAGAATAAACATCAATACAAGGATCACAATGATAAAACCCAAGAGATAGATATCTTCAACAGCATACTGTTCCTCAACTTTTGCGCACTCCTCCTCTCTCTCACTAATGTGAAGTGAGTGAATTCGAGAATGTGTAAAATGAGAGAGACACACTCTCTATTTATACGCTACTTCACTTGTCTAATAACTTTAACTAGGTTGGCCCCAACTTAACCACTTAACATAATGTTGACTGGGCTGACCCCCAATAGGGTGGTCTAATAACCCTTTAACCCACATGACTCATACAGGGCCGACCCCATCAAGGTGGTCTAATAACCCATCAAGTATAAGTTACACCACTTACAATATAACCTGCAACACTTGCAAGTACAAATGACAACACTTCCAATCGGAGGAATAATACATCTCCATTGGGGATACAATAAAGTACAAATACAATATACAAGTGAATATCTTCCAAAGTTACAAATACATCAACAATACCAACCCGGGATCGATACTAAAATCCACGGGTAGGTGTATGGAGTTATTGTTTAAGTTTTTCAGACTCCTTAAAATTGAAAACACCGGCGAGCAAGAACAGATCTCGGCTCGATATTAAAATCTAGATATCAGTATTATAGAGTATTCGTCTATCTTTTCTTCGAACTCTATAAAAAATGAAGAAAGATTGAGTTTGGTTTCTTGGACTCATTAAAACAACAAGAAGGATATTCTTTTGACAAAAAGAATAAGGGAAGAGAAGGGTATCTTACATCTTTTCAGTTTCAAAGGTAGCTAAGTCATTCATGTCCTTGAACACAACACGTATTTGAGTCCATCATTCAGTTGGGTTTTAGTTTTTGACCTTAGGGTGAACCTGATCTCAGATTTTTTACTCCTCCAGTTGGTTATTCTTCCAATCATACGGAGAGTCTGCTAATGTCTCCTACATTGCAGGCTTATATCACTTTCCCCTCATGTTAAAAGCTGCCTAAGTCACTTGGTGTCATGCTCACTATTCAAGGATACACCGTGTGTCGGCCATTCTGCAATTACCTTGACTTCATGTGTCGGGCATCCTGGGGTCAGTTTGTTTCATCTTGTTACTTGTCCCACTCCAAATGAGCTCAAACTTTTGAGTGTTCCTCGCGTTGGATGATGGAGGATGCATTAAGGCCTTCCTTCCAACGGACTTCTTTCCATCGACTTCAACTCATTATGCTTTGGGAGTGAATTTTAGAGTTTTGGTTAGTACCTTGGGGATTGCTGTCATCAGTGGCAATTTCCCTTGCTGTTGGATAATGAGAATACATTAATGTCTCTTATTCGACATGTTTCTCAAGTGTTCGACTTCAAGTCCACTTATTCACACTTATTGAAAAGTACTAGGTACCTTGGGCCCCATTATCATTATCGATGGAATCCCTCACGTTTGTTAACGGTATACATCAATGACCGATAATCAAACGATACCCCCCATGTTTGAATCCAGCTCATTTATTCACATGGTTAGGGTTTGTACCTTAGGTTGTTTGGATGAAGACCTTGGGATTCTGATAGCATCACTATATTTATGTTATCACCCAAGCTGTGCAAGACTGAGCCACACTCATTTTTGGCTCTTCATGAGACATAGATCCAGCTTGTTGTTATGGCTGTGATCTCTTATCTTTGACATGGATCCACGCTTGTATTTTCAGTGGCCATGCTATATATACATCTCCTAGCTATGTATTGGAGATCATGTTATATCACACCGAACATCTATATGATGTCAAGATTGTAATTGATCCCTGGCCTTGATCGTTGTTTTCAGGTACTTTTGTAACTTGGTCCTGTGGTTTATTGCTCCTCCTCTGACTTGGAATTATAATGTATTTTGGCCATCATTTCCCTCTGACCCCACACATTAGGGGGCATCTGTTATAGGTCAAATATGCACTTCTCCGTCCGTGATCACATTGTCCTATTGATCACACAAAAGGACACTATGGATGGAAGAGCTGGATTGACCTTGGATGAGTTATTGCTGAGATCACGCATCTTCAGCTGGAAATCATATTTTTTCTGCAGTTTTCACTATGTGTGTGCTACTATTTCCAATGACAACTAGCGTTCTAAACGCTGGTCTTATTGAAGAGAACCCACTCACTTACCTCAAAAGATGTGTGCGCTAGTTGTAAAGAGCACTAGTTGTATACTGAGCGCTGGTTTACTATTATGATACCTGTGCACATGTTAAGATGAATGGAAAAAATATATTAAAATTACGAATTGAGATTAGTTGAGGTTGGTTTGTAACTTCCCCAACCTCCCAATTCAACTGCCTCACGAATCCAACTTCCTGCATTGTGCCATAAATACAAGGGGAAGCTACGAGGGAGAGGCCAATGAAGAAGACGCTATTGTTACGCTGAAGGTTTTTCTAAGTCATTGTGAGGAGCAGGAGCCCAGGACTCGGTTGCAGAAGTGTTTGGACAGATCAGGTATATATGTACTTAACTACATTTCTTTGACAATAAAAGGTGGAAATACCCTTCCCGTCCCAATGGAATGTCTATTCTATTGAATGTTTGATTGTGATTGATGTTAAATTGTTTTCAATTTCATTATATATATTATAGTCAAGATACACTGAGGAAGGTTGATTTGTTTTGTAGGTACATTGCTGTGGAAGATTGGGCAAAAGCTAGGACCATCCATCGTTAAAAAGGTACTATTTTCGGAATCCTAATCTTATTTCATTCATAGTAATTAGTGCAAAGCATAATGTAATTACTTGTCACCCCATGTAAGTTGGTAGTGTCATCTCCCCCACTATAGGCTATATTCTTGCACAACAAGTCTATTCATAAGTGATCTAATGCCATGTTCAATAGTGGGTCTATTCATAAGTTCTCTGATATCATGTTCAATAAAACACGGTAGATTCACATAGATCGAACACCTTAAGCAACTGCCCACAAAAACAAATCAATGATTAGCACACGAATGTACTACATGGTTAAAACCATCAAAGAGGCAAACAATGCATGATCCTAATCAAAGTGGCCACTTGGGGAAAAATATTAATGTAAAAGGAAAATATTTTACACATGAGTTTCTCACAATTGATCATCAGAAAATGACCCTTCATGCTCTTTAACTATAGATCATGGAACAATTGGGTGTTAATCCATATATTGATATATCCATTAGTATCAAGGAGAGGATAGATCATCATATCACTTTATGTATAGAACATATCATGATTGTTATATTACATAAGTACACATGCATACTAGTGCGTACTAAAGACATACATTTTACCTAAAGACACATTAAACCAAGTTTATCTTAACTAACTCCTAAGTTTCTAAATATATTAATAATCAATATCTCTACAATCCTTGTCTATATGGTAGCATTCAAGTTATGTTACCCTTGAAAAAGCACCAATTTTGCGTCTATGGCAAGTAATTTCTTCTTATTATTGCGTTTGATTTTTAAGTTTTCACTCTTGATGTTGGTTACTCTTCCAATCATTATGGAAAAATTGTTAATGTCTCCTACATTGTAGGTTTATATTGTTACTCCCTTCTTCTAACAATTGCCATCCAATACACCATCATGTCGTGCCCATGTTCAAGGGATGTTGTTATCCATTCTTTAGGTTCCTTGACCATCCATGTCAACCTTCCTTTTTTTCAAGTTGTTCTCAATTTCATCAACATAACTTGTTTTTTTATCATTCTAGCGTGGGAGGATTCATCATTGCCTTCTTATTGGCATGTCTACTCCTCTTGAATGTGACACATGGTTTTGGAGATAGATTGAGATTCAATAGCATCCTAGCACTTATTTTCATTATTGTTTTCCAGCCTTGCACTCATCAAATAATTTCATCATTGATCATTCAGTGAGTGGTTTCCCCTGTGTTCGATGGAAATACATTATTCACATGGTGGTATTCGTGCTATACCTTGGGTTCCACTTTCATTATTGGTAGAATTCCTTTCCTTTGTTAGTTATTTATAATTATGGATTATTGTCAATGGGTTTTCTTTGTGTGTTGTCTTCATCTAGAACATACAAAAGACATACTTGATGGTGTGTTAAAATTCCATTTATTGTGATCTATGAACTTCAAAGCATGCTCCTAATACCTAATCATGTTGGTTGATGAGGGATGCCTTAATGCTATCTATCCAATGTATCTCTTCCTATCGACCCCAACTCATTTTCTACGGGAACAATATTTACATAACTTTATAGTACCTAGGGGTTTGTAGTCATAAGTGGCAGGTTCTCTCACTATTGACAATGGGAATACGCCAATATACCTTGATCAATAGATTCTACAAGTGTTTTATGTTAGCACATCTATTCAAACTTGATAGAATGTACTAAGTACCCTAGTGCCCATTTTTATCATTGGTGGGCTGCCTTACATTTGTTAGTGATATACCTCAATGACCGATGATCAAATGATTTCTCCCGTGTTCAACATCAAATCATTTATTCACATGGTGTAGATTCATACATTCAATGCATTTGAATTGAAGAGCTTGGGTTTTGTAGCATCTTGTTCTTATGTTGCACATACCATACCACCTCCATATACGACATTAGTGCCTTTTTGGAGGAGTTTGTATTTTCACTTAGTTTTAGTTGTTCTCTTGATGTACACTGAGACATAGATCCACTTTTTATTTACTCATGGCTATGATCTGTATTCAACATGGATATTCAGTGTGTAGTTTTTTCATGGCCATGATTCTGAATTTTATATACTTCATGTATCCATAGTGTACTTAGTTTGCTAGCTTTTCTTATTTTATTCCACCTGAGCATAGTTATTCCTGCCTCACGTAAGAGAGTAATCTAACACTTTGGATTTGTTTGCAGGTATCTTTAATATCCTAAGTTTGTTGAACTCCACTCTTCTCCACTTATCAAATTCATGTATAATATTATAATGTATTTTTACCATGAATTTATCTTTTGCATTCATACATTATTTGGTCATCGCTAACCATTAATGCCTTGTTGGCCAATATATCATCGATTTCCTATCTTTATTCTACATGAAACATATGTGAGATTTTATTTTGACCACATAACCACACCTGTCCTTTAATAAATGCGTGGGTACCCACTCTTATCCTTCAATAAATTTGTGGGTGTATTTGGAAAAATAAAAATAAAAATAAATGTCCATAAATTGCGTGCTCTTGAGTGGGGTTTACTGGTTTTGTACACATGTACAACCTTAATGCTTATTGCCAATGAAATTAACAAACTTTTGATGGTATAAATTAGGTTCAAATGTTGGGGTGTTCCCATGAAGATGGGTGACACTTTTTTGCAAGAGGTGGGCACGTATTTTAGAAATCAAAATCTCAATCGAGCCTTGGTTAAGCCATTGATCGAGATTTTGAAAGCTTGATCAAGGGATTAACCAAGCGCGCCATTGAGATTTTTTCAAAACCTATATCAATGGTTAAAAGCTAGATCGAGCTAAAATCGAGTTATTGTCCTTGTTAAAAAATAAATAAAATAGTCCATGGGAAGACTATTCACCAATGAAAATGTAGAAAGTAGATCGATCGAGATTTTAAGAAGCTCAATCAATCTATTTCTTTAATGTTATGCAACAAATTCCCCAAAATAGCATAAATATACAAGAAAGAGTAATCCACGCCTTAATAATGAAGAAAAGAGATGAATAGCAAGCCTCTTCGAGGGGGCGACCTCCTTATACAATGTACTAAATACACAAGACAAGACTAGGTGATTCAAATGAAAAGGTCTCCTTTATATATATAGGTCCATACAAAGAGGCACAATTACCAGTAATGGACTCAAGCCAACATCAATAGTATAAAATACTAATATAAAGTTCCCAATTTAGGGGAAATGACCCACAATTTAGGGATTAACATGCCCATCCACTTCAAACAAGTGTTATCCTCAACACTTGGTTAGTTGTTGATGCTTTTGTATGAAGGAATCATCTTCCGTTATTGAATCTTCTACTAGTAAGTTCTTCCACTTTATGAGGTACTCAGTAATAGCCCGATTTCGTAGTTGTTTGGTTTTTGTTTCAGTGATTTGTCTAGGTTCCAATTTGAATTTTCCTTCTTCATCAAGCTCCAGCAAGATAGTTTGAAAAGGGATATTGTCTCCTATTACCTTATTTAAGCAAGAAACATGGAAAACTGCGTGTACCCTTGAAGATGAAGGGAGCTCCAATTTGTAAGCCATACTACCAATCTTTTGCAACACTTTATAAGGACCATAGTACTCGGGTGATAATTTATTGTCCTTATTTAGTTGCTTGAGGAGCATTTGTTTGTAAGGTTGTAGCCTAAAAAATACCCAATCCCGTTTTAAAAAAATCCTTTCACTGTGATGTTGATTTGCTTGTTGTTTCATCTTGTTTTTTGATATAACCAAGTTGTCCTTCAATATCTAGACAACTTCTTGTTGGTGCTCAAGTTGATCTTCAACAACTTGAACTTTAGATTTTCCTTTCAAGGGAGTTGTGATAAATGAAGGTTGGTACCCATAAAGTGCCATAAATGGGGACATTTTTGATGACGTAAGGAAGGACATATTGTACCACCATTCTGCCAAAGATAACGATTTCACCCATTGTGTTTGTTTATCATATGTAAAGAACAGAGATAGCCTTCCAAAAATTTGTTCACGATCTCATCTTTCCCATTGGATTGAGGATGATAAGATGAGCCGTGAGCTATTTGGGTACCCAAAAAAGAAAATAATTTAGTCTAATTTTTTTCAGTGTAAATTGGATCTCTATCACTTACAATAATCTTCGGGTTTCCATGTAGCTTTTGAACTGTTTCCATGAATGTTGTAGCTATTTTAGCTGCGTTAAAAGGGTTTGAGAGTGCACAAAAGTGTGCATACTTGGTGAGTCTATCAACAACCACCATAATAACATTCTTCCCTTTTGAATTGGGTAGACCCGTGATAAAATCCATTGAGACTTCCTCCCAATGCTGATAAGCTATGTCTAATGATTGTAAAATACTTAAGGTATTAACTGTTTCAACCTTATTTTGTTGGAAAACCAAACATTCTACCACGAACCTTTGAGAATCATATTTAAGGCCTTCCCCAAAAAATTCCTTCTTGACCCTATGGTAGGTTTTTAGGGATCTTGAATGCCCTCCTATAAGAGAGCTGTGTAATTCCAAAAGGACCTTTTGTTTGAGTTAGGATTTCTTACATATATATAAACGATCCTTATACCATAGTGAATAATTTCTCCACACAAAAGTTTTTGATACATTGGGATCCTTTTGTGGCTTTTGAATGAGCGTCCACACCGATAGGTCATTCTTCCATTCTTCCCTTGCTTCTACTATCCAATTGGGTTGTATAATAGAAATAACACAAAGTAATGCCTCAACATCCTCATCTTTTCTTGAGAGTGTATCTGCCACCATATTATGTTTCCCTTTTTTTATAGATGATTTCAAAGTCATATCCCAACATAGTGGTTACCCATTTTTGTTGCTCTTTTGAAGATAGTCTATGTTCCAAGAAGTACTTAAGACTATCATGATTTGTTTTGATCTTGAAGTGCCTACCTAATAGGTAAGGATTCCATTTCTCAAGTGCATGTAGTATTTCCAACATTTCCTTCTCATAAATGGGTTTGTGTAAGTTATTTCTTATGTTTGGTCGACTTTCAAAAGCCAGGGGCCTTCCTTCTTACATTAGATCAACACCAATGCCATTTCCCGAGTCATCACATTCCACAATAAATGTTTTTGTGGAGTCCTGTGTGGTCAAGACAAGGGATTTTCACATTGCCTCTTTAAGTTGTTCAAAAGCTTGAGTTGCCTCTAGAGTCCAAGAGAATGAATATTTCTTCATTAATGCTATTATAGGTGCTATTATTCTTCCATAGTTCCAAACAAACTTGTGGTAGTACCCTGTCATACCTAAGAATCCTCTAAGATTCTTCAAGGTTTTGGGAATTGACTATTCCATCATGGATTTAATTTTTTTAGGGTCTACCTTGACACCTTCATGAGATATAATATGACTCGAATACTCTACCTCCTTTACCCTAAAGAAACATTTGGAAGGTTTTGCATATAATTGTTTCTCCTTTAGTAGTTGTAGCACCCTATCAACATGTTGAACATGTTCTTCCCCAGAATTTGTATAGATCAACATATCATCAAAAAATACTAACACAAATTTTCTAAGGGTGGGCTTGAAAATGGAATTGATCAAACCTTGAAATGTGGAAGGTGCATTCATAAGGCCAAAGGAAACCAGAAATTCATAATGACCTCCATGAGTTCTGAATGTTGTTTTTGGGATGTCTTCTTCCTTCATTCTAATTTGATGATACCCTGAATGAAGATCCAAATTTATGAAGTAATTTGCTCCATGTAGTTCATTTAACAATTCATCAATGACAAGAATGGGAAACTGATCTTTAATGATGATCTTGTTGAGCTCTCTATAATCTGGACACATGTGCTATGAGCCCTCCTTCTTGTGTACAATTACCGCTGGTGTAGAGTAAGAAATTTGGATAGGATTAATTATCCCAACCTCTAACATTTCATTAACCATACACTCAATTTATCTCTTCTAGCCATAGGGGTATCTGTAAGGTCTGATGTTAGGAGGAACACTTCCTAGAATCAAGTGAATAGCATGATCATGATCTTGAGTAGGTGGAAGAAATTTTGGACTATCTTCAAATACCTTGGAATGCTTATCAATGACCCTTTGGAGATCTAGGGGAATAGGAGGCTTAGATGTTTGAACCTCTAGTGAGCATAATTGTGAAATTACATCCCAATGTCCCCTTTTCAACAATTTTGTCATTCCATTAGAGCTTATCACCTTGCTTGGTTTCCCTGTGATACCCCTTAACTCAAATTATTTTCCTTCCGAGGAAAATTTCATGAAAAGTTCTTGAAAATGAAAAGCCACTATTCCCAATGATTGTAACCATTGGACCCCTAAGACAACATTATCACCACCCATTGGGATAGCAATCGTTGAACTATTCAATACATATTCCCCCATAGTAAGAGTGATCTTGTGGAATTTCCCTAAACAATTGATAGTTCCTGCATCTACAATCATTACTTGAAACTCTAGTGTTGGATATATAAAGCAATTGAGAACTTTGGCTAATTTATAGTGAATGAAATTATGAGTACTACCAGAATCAATCAATGTTGTTACCTTTGTCTTTTTAATATATCCTTCGATATTGAGAGATTGAGGAGTGCTAATTCTAGCCAATGCATGACATGATATGGCGGGAGTAATATCGTCGAGACTAATCTCTTATATTTCTCCAATTTGCGATGGTTCCTATTATTTTTCTTCTTCTTCTTCTTCACAACCTATGTAGAATAATTTCTTCTCACCACACTTGTGTCCCTTTCTATACTTGTTGTCTCAATTGAAGCATGAACCTTTTACTCATCTTTCATCCATTTGTCGAGGTGTCAACCTTGTAGGTTGAGGTGGTTTAGAATAAGCAACAATAATCTATCTATAGGTGTTATAGGAGGTCCTTCTAGTATCCATCACCATATTTTTACTTTCAGCCTTCCTTTCCACCATGAAATCCTTCTCTATGGATTTTGGTTCGAATAAATGTACCTCATGTTGAATATTATCTTTCAAGGTTCCAATAAAGAGATCCAACAATTTATCATTTGGTATGTCATTCACTCTTAAGACTCAACTTTTGAAATTGTTGAATGTGCTTGATTATTGAACCATCTTGCCTTAGATTTATCAATTGGGTAAAGAAGGAATTGCTCTTAACCTCATCATTGTATGATATCAATTATTCTATTAAAATGGACCAATAGATAATGGAGTTATTTTTGTGTTCATAAAGCCATTGGTACCACGCAAAATTCCGAGGTTCTAAATATAAAGATACAATAGTTACCTTTTGTAGGTTTGGCACCTGGCATTTTTCAAAGAATTGCTCCATTTGGATATCCATGTTATGGGGTCCTGGCCATCAAAATTCCTTGTGTCGATATTGGGGAGTTAGAAACCCTTTGGGGACCATCTCTGATTACTTCCATTATTATAATTAAATCCTCTTGGAGAAATGCTTATAAGGGATTGTTTCTCAACATGGACACTATCTTTATCTTCTTGAGTACCTTGGGCCACATCCTCAACTTTAAGAAGCTTCCCTTTGAATTTTGTATGAGCTTAGAAATCCTTTCCATATTTTCCTCCACGTTCTTCTCTATTTGTTTGATTATTTCATCCATCATATGTCCTATCATTTCCTCCATATTATTCTTGATATTAACTAAATCAATCCGGTTCTCATAGACCCTTTAATCACATCTTCCAACTTATACACCCAAAAAGATAGGTCTTCACTTTCATAGTATGTTAGGGATGAATCCTCTATTGGTTTGCGTGGAGGGGTGTGGCCTCTTCCACCACCTTTTGGCACCATGTGTAACAATAAAAATAGATATCCATGGTCTTTGTCACACCTTTGAGGTTAATCCAAATAGATTTCTACTACAAGTTATTCAAATTTGAAATGGTGTACCTTTTTAAAACCTTGATTTGGAGATTGTTTTGTTTGCCAAAATTTTACTTAATGGAGCTCAAACATTTTGGCCTATATGAGTCTAAAATTTTGGCCTATAGTATCCTGATATATCCTCTTTCCAATGCCATCGGTTTGATTGAATTCTGATCTACCAAGAGGAAATGGTTGCAACTTTCTCACAATGTGCTGATTTTGAACTTTTCCAGAGAGCGAACTTGTACAACTTGCCACATGTCCATTTTTTAGGATCTAAATATGTAATTTCTACCATAGATACTACGGTCTATCTTCTTTCATATGAAATAGGTCTCATTCAATTTGGAGATTGCATGCTCTAGATATAATAGTTTTTCCAAGGACACCTTTTTGAGACTAGTTTTTGGGCTAGTCAGAAACCCTAACTTCCATTGGGTATAAATCCAAACTTGTAATGAGTCCAGATATAAAATTTGTACATACTATAGTAGCTCAATTTTGCTTCTACTTCACCTTTGAGTTTTGTTGTCTAAAACATCCTAGGAAAAAATTATAGCAAAAATTCCAAGATGACTTGTTTTGGAAGGGTCCAATCTTTGATACCAAATGTTATGTAACTAATTCCTCAAAAGAGAAGAAATAGACAAGAAAGAGTAATCCACGCCTTAATAATGAATAAAAGAGATGAATATCAAGCCTCTTTGAAGGGGCAACCTTCTTGTACAATGTACTAATTACACAAGACATGACCAGATGATTCAAATGAAAAGGTCTCCTTGATATATATATGAGACAAAGAGGTACGATTACCACTAATGAAATCAATTTGACATTAATAATATAAAATACTAACATAGAGTGCCAATTTAGGGGGGAATGGGCCACAATTTAGGGCTTAACATTTAATGGTAGCTAAACCCTCGATCAAGGTATTTAAAAAACCACTCAAACCATCGATCACGAACTTTTAAGACCTCGATAGAGCTGATAACTCGATCTAGAGATTTAAAAATAAACCTTCAACCCCCTTTCTGTAGATTTAATTTTACCGGCCTCTTTGAAAGGCATAAACCCTATTATTAATTTCACCTTAGGAGGTGGACTTGATGTTGGTGAATTTATCAACGGATCTTCTATCCATTGGCAAATAATTTACGCATTTTTGAGTTCGTATGATATATTTTAAATTTTCTTTTAACACTTACACTTAATAACCATGCCCACAACTTCAAAGCAACTCAAAGAAAATCAGCAACATAAAAATTACACACCAAAAAATTTAAAAAAATTTATACGCCCCACAACGACACCTCCTCTTCAAAAGGGTATTTTGGGTTTTTCATTTTTTGTAAGCAGTAAAAAAAAGTTTATGTGCACATAATTGTGTACAAAATACGATTCAAATTTTCAATGGTCAGTTTTGAAAATTAATAAAAAATATAATTTTTCCAAAATAAATTAAAAAATATATATCTACGCCCAAGTGCACTCTGTGTAGATTATTTTCATATAAACATTTTTTGCAAATTATACATTTATCATTAAATTATTATACGTGCACACAAACCACTTGTTAACTTTTCTTGAAATTTACAAGGACACACATTTCATTAAATGCAATTTTGACACATTAAAAAATATTAGTGCTTTTTTAAATATCATCGGAAAGACAACATAATTCCCTACAATTTGTTTTTTTATTGCATGTCGAAATTCACAAGGCATAGATGAATTTCGAGGGATTCAATTTAATAAATGAGTAACATATCGAATTTTCACCGTCACTTTTGGCCAAAAAGTGTTACCCATCTTCATGGATTCACTTGTTGGAGAAGGGACACTAACCATTCTAGTACCCTTTTGTTGGAGAATTGCCTTGAAGATTTAGCCTTGGATTTTTATGTCTAGTCCCTTATGTAGAAGTCTTTCTTTTGAAGTTGACATTCTTACTTAAAATTGAGATTTAAGTCTTTGTTGATTTTCCCTTCCATACATGGTAAGAAGTTTGAAGAAAAGTTGAAGTCTATAAGTGGTCCAAGCAGGAGGAATCTAGGCTTTGGTGACAAAGGTGTTGGTAATGGATTAAGTGTTATTTTATAACTGTTGTTCCATATTTCAAGTAATATATGAATTTTTCTCTTCTCATTCCCTCTCTTCGCCCACCCCTCCCAAATTATGTTGTAATTTACTTGATTATGGATCATTGATTAGATTATTTGAATAGGAATTAACAATGCGATGTTAATTAAGATAACTAGTTACAAGTTTTCTTATTATGTTGTCATTAGATATTTTGTGCTTTAAATGGTTTGAGGAAGGTTGTGGTGTTGGTAATGGATAAGTGTTATTTTATAACTTTTGTTCCATATTTCAAGTAATATATGAATTTTTCTCTTCTCATTCCATCTCTTCGCCCACCCCTCCCAAATTATGTTGTAATTTACTTGATTATGGATCATTGATTAGATTATTTGAATAGGAATTAACACTGCGATGTTAATTAAGATAACTAGTTACAAGTTTTCTTATTATGTTGTCATTAGATATTTTGTGCTTTAAACGGTTTGAGGAAGGTTGTGTATTATTAGTGTGCATATTTCTGGAGAAATTTGGAGTATTTAGGACCTTATCTAGACAATTTGAACGATACAACAAGGGGACAACCGACTAGTCAAAGGTATTTTCATCCATTTATTTCTTTTATCTTTGACATAATAATTGAATCTGGAAATTTAACTATAATAATTGAATCTGGAAAGTTAACTAGTGTTTATTTTGTTTGCTTTGTCAATGGCCTAAGCCTTAGTCACTGAGAATTATTTCCCACAACCATAAGGCTTGATATCCACATTAGACTCCACTTTAAAGGTAGATTGAGAAGATTTGTTGCTAGAACACCCTTTTCTTTCTTGAACTCTTATTTTGTAATAATTGGTTCTTCTTCTTCTTCCGTTTGTCTCTCATAAGAGATGGATTGGTTTTGGAAGTGTCCAAACTTGCTTTCAGGAGATGCCATCAATATCGCCATATTCCCAAAACTGTCATAGACTTGTGATTATAACTTTACAATTCTTGCTTCAATTCATCATTGGTTTTTTCTCTATATTGATTTTCAGGGATTGCATTCCTTGTGTTGATCAATGGATTGATGGGGTGCAACTCTCCCTTTGATTTAGACATGGCTACAAGAATATACTACAACCTATTCCATAATAACTTCCAATGAAAACCACTCTAACACCATATCATCCACAAATATACTTGGATATTCCAATGGGTAGTTTAGCACAACAAATTGTAATACTATTTAACTTTGTTCTATGGTTATTAATTATGAAAAATATATTAGATTAAATGTATATTGCTTATATATTCTTTAACTAACTGAGAAAGAAGAGCATAACTATAGTAGTAAAAAGAACACACCCTAAAAACCTTGGACACAAGATTTGCCTTGGAGAAAAACCATGGGGAAGAAACTTAAGCTAGAAATAAGGAATGTCTCTTATTATTCTCCTTTCTACAATGAAAAATATAATTAAAATAAACCTAGAATGGAGTTAAAGGACACTGAAACCTAGTACAAACAACTACAAGGTCATATTTTCCCTCTATTTTAATATTTTATGTTTCAAATTTGTATTGCTCAACTATTGAACATAAAACTATTGCAATAGAATGGAACAATAATTTCTAGTAGCAATAACATTAATGTGGGAAGTTTGAATTTGGCTACCTAACCTAGTCCATTAGGATTTTTGTTTTATTTTGTTTTGTTTCGAGACATAGGCCACAAGAATGATGGCTTGATGTGTAGAGTTATCCTTGTGGTTGTTGTTATTCCATGGTTGTGAAGTAGAAGTCTCCTTTGTCCCATTGAGGCTAGGGTTTTGTGACTTCATCTTATCGAGTAAAGGTAGGGTTTTTGATCCCTTTTTGTCAAGGATAGTTTTTAATTTATTTTATCTTTCTAAAATATTCATAAATTTCTATACATGTCTAACCTTGTATGTGTGAGTATCCTAAGACGATGCCGCTTTCACATGTTTCACATGGTGTTGGTGTTGTTGTGATAAAAATAATAATAAACTTATTAGAAGAATAACTTTACCACACACAATCCGTTTTCAGACTTCTTTAGCTCATTTATTCGATTGATTTTTTTGTTATCACAGAAAACAAAACCAAGTGCACTTAATGATGACAATGAAAATTACAAACCAATACTTTTTATCAACGATCAAATATATGTAAAATACTCCAAATTTGTACAAATTCACAAGAATAAGATTTTTAAATCAATAAAGTAGATTTTTGCTTTTTATGAAAACCCTAAAACCTTTCCCACATAATGTGGGATAATTATTTCATTGAACATTGCCTTTTGAACCTTGGGTGTTTTCTTAACAAATTGTTTTTGCAATTGAGGCCAAATCCATGAGAATATAGCTTTTGGTCTATGTTCAATATTAATATTTTCCACACATACATACGAACTACTCTTGCTCATTTTAATTTCTTCTATGATAACCCTAAAACCTTTCCAAGGATTTGTCTTCTGAACCTTCGGTGTTTTCCTAACAAATTATTTTTGAGATGAGGGCTAACTCCATAAAAGTATAGCTTTCGATCAATGCTCAATATTAATATTTTCCACGCATGCTTGTGAACATTTAGTCTTCTAGATAAGTGAATTGCTATTACTATAGTGCCTTTAGCTATTACTATTGCCTGGAAGATATGTTCATGAGGACGGGGTTTGGTTCTTTTTAATAAAAAATATAAAACATAATAAGTTTTATTCTTTTATTTACAAATGTTTATGAGGATTGGGTTTGATTTTTTTATTAAAATATATAAAACATTAATAAAAATTTAATAATCCAATTAATAATGAGTTATATTTTATGTAAATAATCATTTATATATTATACAAATAAATATTTTATGCTTTTATATGTATTTTTACACATTATTAAAGAAACATGAATGCGAACCCGGATGCATGTGATATGATTATGCACATGAGGGCAGCCACATGGGTCTCTTCTCTCAACCACATGGAGCATGATTGATTTTTGCAGCATGTGAATTAAATGGATCTCTTCCTAGATGCACTTGCTCATTTACTCACCGACCATTCGAGCCTCTGCTCAAGCTGGCGAAGGTACCTAGACCTCCTTTCCTCCCTAGCGCGAAGTTATGGCCTCTGCAGGTGCTAGTTTAAGGCCTTCAGGCCTACATTACTTCTCCATTAGATCCTACAACAACGAGAATGACGTTAAGGTCTATCTTCTGCTTTTTGATAGCCACTTGTTGATGGTTGGTGCTTGGCGCTCTCATACCCACACTATGTTATACATTGGTTTTTTTGTTCTTGAGCACGGCTCTGAGCCCCCTCAATTCTCCTTCGAGACCCACTAGTTCTTTAGGGAGAATTATCAGCTAGATAAGATGGCCCGAGGACTTCGTGGTGGTCCCCGTCGAGGTGGTGGAGGTCGTGGTTACCGTGGGCGTGGAGGAGTAAATCTCAATGGGTATAATAATTCAATCCCAGAGGATTTGAGAACAATGCTTAATGACTGGGTAGAAGAATTAGTGCTGCAACATATGGTCACACAAAGGACTCGTGATAGGCGCAAACACTTTTGGATAGTTTAGAATATGTTGGCCAATATCCTTAGGCAGGACCAGGATCCCCAATAGGGAATTCAACCACCACCTCCACCTCTTGTTCCTGCTCCTACTAAACACTCCACCTCCTCTCCCATCACCTCACATATTTCAAGGCCGATGGATTCCAAAAATACCCAACGCGACATTTTCCAAGTGGAACAAGCGGATCCCACCAACGTGGCATCCACCAGTGGCCACAAGCGTAAGAGGGCGCAAAATGTTGGTGTCTCCATCCCATTTTCTCCCAAAAAGACTGAACCAATTCCAGTTAAAAATGCTATTAACAGTTCCTCAAGCTCTGAAGCCAAGACAACTAGGGACGACTCAACGGTCTCCGACAACAAGAATGCCCGTGATAGCTCTTCCAACTTTGGATATTGTCGATGCCCCATAGTGGAAGAGAAGATCGATGGAGCTAATTCCAATGACATCTCCAAATAATCTTGTGTTTTTCTCTCTATTTTTTATAGCTCTGTTTGGACACTATGCTTTCTTTTTCCCAACGCTCTTGCTAGAAGTTGTTACAGGTTCTTTGCAACAGGTATATTCCTAGGTTGTTAGAATTTTTTGCAATTATTTAAATGCCATATACATTGATGAAAGATCAGACTCTCAAGCCACTTGTGGGAAGGTCTATAAGAGCCTTACTTTTTTTTTTGCTCCATGAGAAGCCTCAGAAGGTTCTCAGAACTACAGTATATCCTGTGCTTGTAATATTTTTTGTACTTTAATATAAATTCTCTATGCAGTTTACAAAAAAAAACATAAATGCGAGAGGCTTCATATATATTCATTTTAGATTGTAGAGGATAAAAAATGATTGTTGTATTTACGAATGATTATTTCAAATATGGCATATCAACGAGTTGAAAATCAAGTTGTTCATTTTTAATTTCTCAATAATATGTAGTTAAATTATAGAGAATTTTTGTTAGAACATTAAACTTGGTATGGATATACAATATAGACAAGTAAGTAGTTGGGTTGTAGAGTTTGGGAAATGTAATGTTCATATACAATAATGGTTATCATATTCATGTAATGTATTTTTGGCGGAAAAAACTATCTCAACATTTTGTAACTAATTATAGTTAATATTGTATTTTCAATTAAGTCATGATTACTTATATTACTTTATTTTTCATATACAAAAATATAAAAAAATATCTTATACATTGAAATTGTGCTAGGAAATTTGCATTAAAATTAAAACCATTCTTTAAAGACATTTAAAATAAATTGATTATTATTTTTTTAATATTTTTTCAATAATTTTTCAGACAATATCCTAGATTAAAAATATATCATATCAAGAGACGATATATCTTTAATCCTAGCTAGAAAGACAAAAGCAAAATTGTTTATAGAGAAACAATAATACTTGTATTCTATGAAGTTTTTTCTTTGTCTTAACTTAAGAGAATATAATTAAATATTGTCACAATATTTCTAGTTTATGTAATAGTGATTCAAGTGTGTTCTAAACCTCTAATCTATGTAGTAGTGATTCAAGTGTGTTCCTAAAAACATGTACATATTTTTTGGAATACTTAGTATACATTATGGTGAATTGAAATAAATTTTTTGGGATATAAAAAAGATGTAGACATGATTAAAAATCTAGTTGAGTGGACCTATGAAAATGACATGCTTTTTATTACAAAATATGATGATATATTTTTTATATTCTCAATAAGATATTCTCGCTATTGTCACATAGTAACTACTTTATTATCTAATTATCATCTTAATAACTTTATTATGTAAACTTTATACTCTAACACCCCCTCTTAAGGCTTAGAATACAATTAAAAACATCAACTAAAAAAAAATTCCAAACACTTTTCTTTGACAAACAGTTCTAAGATCAGTGAAATTTCCTTCAAGTTGCTCCCTATTCCTCTAAAAGGTATAACCTCCTATCTACGATCCAAGTTTTTTAGCATCATTAGACACCATTAACACTTGCAATGCCTCATAACCCTCATAAATGTATGATGCCAAACTTATAGATCCACAAGATTCTCAAACTATTGAACCATGATTTATCATCCACTAATTTCCTTCTCGTCTTCAAAGAGTGGGCCTCTTAAAATAGGACAAGTGTCTCTTCTTCATCTAGATCATCATCAATGTTAGTATTTGGTGGATCTTTAGTAAAGACTATATTTGTTGATTCTTTAAACTCCCCTTTAACAATATACTACCACAGAGTTTGCAGTTAATAGCTATATGACATATTTTTCTATAGTAGAAACACTCAATTTCACTAGATTACTTGTCATTCTCTTTGTCATATCTTTCTTTGATTATAATGCAATATGCGTCCAAAAATATTCTTCTAAACCTCCTATATTTAGCAAAAAATGATGATATCATAAATCATTCAAAGTTCGTGAAGCCATTCGACTTAAAGTAAAAACAACATTGTTAAAAGTTGAAGGAAAACTATTTAATAAAATTGCTTTTGCATCTTCATCTTCTACCCTTGCACCAACCTTTGTCAACTGCCTTATAATAAATTTCAAATTATTTATATGGCTAGACATAGTAGTTTCAACAAGCATTTTAAATCGAAACAACTTAGTGATTTTCCACCAAACAACTCACTCAACTCATCCCAAATTTATTTAAATGTCTTTTTCAAATCAATATGATGTAATTCTGAATTTGAAAAAGAATGATCAATTTGACAAACTTGGATTTGTCATTTATGCTTTGTCACTTAAATTTTTAACATTGGTAGGTTTTGCTTTTGTGCCTTTCAGTATACCCCATAAATTTTATTCATCAACTACATTTGAATTTTCACTTTCCATGTGTGGAAATTAAGACCGTTAAACTTTTATAGAGAAGCTTCCATTAAAGAATTTTTAGAAAACAAACAATAACACTTTATATTATGGGGATAAAACTTCTACCTAATCCTAATCTTATAGAAAATACCTTTATAAAACTTTAATGTTGGGTGGATGTACTTTGTTAATATTACTTTTGTTTCAAAAATCAAGATCTTCCCCTTCTAAAATTCTTCCCTTTTGCACTTCCTTACAGAACGTCTGTATTCAAATTGTTGTCTACAACAAAGTGACGTCTTTTTATCAACAGACTCAATAGCTTCGCAAACTCTTATGTCATTTCTCTTTGCACAATGTTGAAACGACTCTCTCTTGCATTGTAGCTTTAATACCAAAACAATTTTTTGAACCTATAAAAAAGATACAAAGATAATTAAAGATTACCCAAGTAACAAATAAGTTTTATAACATAGTAGTTATGTTAGAAGCCGTCTAAAAGTGCGATAATTTCGTTAATCCACCCAAAACTAAATCGAAATCCAGCGATATGAAATCTAAAAGTAAATAAATATTGTTAACTTTAATTCCTTAAGAGTAAGGATCCAATTTTGTTAGTTCCTGATCCATGCTTGCTGTTTCAAATATCAGTGCTCGTGTATAACTCTACTCCACACACTCTCGTAAGCATTATTTGCTGCCATTAAAAAATAAAAATGCACCCCCGTATATTTATCTTGGGTTTAAGAAACATAAACTTCTTGTGAGTGAGCAGATTTATCTTGGGTCTAAGAAACATAAACTCCTTGTGAGTGAGCGGCTTCAATAATTTTTAAGAAATCACATGCCAGAAACTTTTTCTTGATCGAGGCACATTTACGCTTTCTTACTGAAATCGCAGATGGGAGTGACCCAATAATATTTAGTCAGAAAATATGGCCTTTCCAATGAAAAATGTTTAGCGAGAGAATATACCTGACATATATTAGCGTCCATGGCCGCTTTTCCAATGAAAAACGTTTAGCCAGATATCTATTTAATGACTTTATAGAATCCAAAATTACAGCTTCACTTCATGTCATCAGCAAAATCAATCCTCTTCTTCTTTAGGAGGCTGCAATAGATCCACTGACTTTTGTAGAGTACATTAAATGACAGTAGTTGAACAGCAGGAAGCCCTTAAAAAAATTAAATACAGCCAAGAAAACCTGCAAGCGTTACTTCCAAAATTCACTGTAAAAGAGAAAACAAAACAGAATGTTAAGAGCATGAAACAAAAACGTGGAACATGATGAAATAAAGTAGATGACCTGTAGCCTGTAGGTTACTCAGATCTCAGAGACCATAGAGTTCGCTTTTCAAACATTGTATTTACGCCAAAGACCAACAGGTGAAGAGAGATAGCACAGCCTCTTCTTAAATATATTCATCCTCGGATAACTCAGAGAGGCTGCACTCTCTCTCTTCTCCTATGGGTGTAAGCTATGAAAACCATGCTCAGAACAAACATTCAAATGTCAGAATATCAGAAGCAAAGTAAAGAGCAGAGATGAAACCAAGGAACTGCAAGAGAGTAGCTGCAGTCTTGAAGCAAGGAAGTGCAGGAGATTTGCAGAAGTCCCAACATATATAACATATTTTATGTTTCCTCAAATAGAAAAACACGTAATGGAGTCACGTCTAGTGTCCAAAGATGGATCGGTCTTTGGTTATGGAGCCTTGCATTCCCGGGCTTTCTAATAATCACAGGCAAGAAAATGAAGCGTACTGCAGGACGGTATCAACATATTTATTATACCACGAGGAGATGTTTCGTAACGGAGAAAAAGTGTAAAAGTGAATGAGCCAAGAGGAATCATCTGATCTGCCAAAACATGGAACTGTCTTTAGTTGTGGAGTATTGTAGCTTTGGAGAAAACGCCGGGCTTCCGTTATAGATTCTTTATACCATCAAAGCAACAGGATCTGCTCCATATCTACACCTGGTACATGTAATGCCGGCTAGCATCTACAGCTGGTGCGAGCGGTACATACGGTTGGCGAGCATTAAGCAGCATTATACGTAATTGGGTACATAATGTTGCTACGTAATTTGGTGAGCGGTAAGCACCATTGTACATAATGCTGGAGAGCGTTAAGCACCATGAGGCGCATTGTACCTAATTTCTTAGGATCCAGAGAGAGCGTTAAGCACCATGAGATCCATTGTACTTAATTTTTACGATTTTGATCGTCATCCTCGATGCCATCAATATACTGCATAACCGCTGGTAATGAGAGTCATAAAGCGATTGAGCCCACTTTGTTAACTTTAAAACCCTTGATGACCCTCCCTCTCAAGAGTCTCTGCAATTTTCGACAAAGAGGCTTTATTTGAAGTAGCAGTATACGGGACAACTAAATCGCTCTCGATCGTCCCATTTTGGCAAAGAAGGAAGTGATGAAATTGCAGTTTGCATGGTTTAAATAACCATTTGGGTAGTTTTAAAATCCACTATTTACTTTAAGAGTTCAATTTTTAAGAATGATTGTAATAGGATTTAATAAAAAATTTCAATTTTTAAGAATGATTGTAATAGGATTTAATAAAAAATTCAAAAAGCTGAGGCGTTTTGGTTTTGGTTGCTCTTTATACTACAGGTTATTTGAGCAACTTTGGGTTATTCAAATTGTTTTTATTTTTAAGAATGATTGTAATAGGATTTAATAAAAAATTCAAAAAGCTGAGCGTTTTGGTTTTGGTTGCTCTTTATACTACAGGTTATTTGAGCAACTTTGGGTTATGCAAATAAAGAATGTACTTCTTAAGATATTTTACTTAGCATTCAAAGATGTAGCTTAAGGTAAAGTGGGGATGTTAGATAAAAGGGAAGATGAGGATATTTTGATCATGAACATGGAGATATCATTTCAATCTTGATGGTGATTATTGGTATCCTTTTCTTATCACAAATGATCACTTATCTAAGTTTTGAGACATGTTGGTTAACCTTTTAGTGGTGTTTCTCTTTTCCCTAACCTAGTGTTTGGGGGTTATTGAGCATGGCTTAACCAATCTTTATGCAATGATAGAGAGTGTGAATACTAATGTGCCTCAAAGAATATATGGTATTGATGATGTTCGAAGGTAGAATTTCCAAATTCACCAAAGCAATGCTTTGCGTACAAACTAAACTTTAGGTGCAAGGAATTTTTATGCATAATTTTATGGTCTAATTGGAATGAGTATGTGAACTACAAACGGTGCTAGACTAAGGTTTTTTGGGTCACTATTGTGATGGAATTGGAATGTTTTATTTTTGAGCCATCGAAGTATAAAACCACATTTTAAAATTTTCCCCATGAAATAATTACTTTTTGCTTCATGTTTGCCAAAAGGTACTAAGTGAAATGTGGAATATATTGTTTGACCTTGCATTGGAAATATTTTTATATCATATATGCTCCACTTTTGATGAAATGGGAATATGAGATCATATGAGGGAAATATGCATATATGAAGCAAACATACTAATGGATTAGCATTGATTAAAGTATTAATTTGATTGGAATCTTGTCAAGTGGTCCCTTTGTCTATTTGATGGCATCATGCGTCAGTCACGGTGTTGGCTATCTAATAAGGGAAATTCAAATTGGTTTAAGTTATCTCAAAGTGGATGAGAGAGTCTCATTTAGGAATTCACATGAGTTAGCTCAAGTTCTAGTCTAGTAAATAATGCAACCTATTTATAATGTTTTTTTTGCCTACTTAAATAGAATAAGCATTTTACTCAACATGCTCTTTTCTTCTCAACTTAAATCTAAAATTTTTAGGTTTCCATGTAGAGGAGGAGACCGCTCACCTTAGAGGCCAAAAATCCAAAGCATAACATTTGAACCACCCAACCTCTCTATCTCAACAATTTTCCTAACAATCCATCAATTAATATTTAATCCTTCAATTTAGTACTATGTTAATTCATATGGACAACTACTTCATGGTGCTTTTACTTGGGATTGTTTCCAAATGGATATGGTGAAGTAGATTGCTTCTCTTGGAGGTCACCCAATGCATCTAACTTGATGACAAGGCCGATTATGTAGACCTAGGGGGGTTGCATATCAAAATTACAAAATAGAAGAACAATACATACACTCAATAGAGAATTAAATTCAACACACAACCAAGGGAGAATTTATATTCAATACAAAACAAAAATTACAACAACTAATTATGTAGACTTGTATTGAAATCAATGGTCAATGCTCTCATGCCTTATTACATTCATAGAGTGTATGCATAGGTCTTCATATAACACAACACTACCAACAAATATAGTATACCAAGAGAATGGAGAGCCAAAGGCTCTTAGTACATCAATCTCCCAAATAGTTAAGCTATGAGGCCATGATTCTTTGATTCCCAAGCCTTTTCATTTCTTTGGGTAATCCAAACATTGATTCAATGTATGTTTCATATCCTCCTCTTCAACTTACATATGCAACCAAGGATTTTTGGTTTGGATATTCAAGGTTGACTTGAAAAAATGAGCACATAGAATGAAATATGGCTTCTCTATTTCACTCTATGTATGGCCTAAGATCACCCATTAAACACCGTATATTTTGATGAAATTTTGAGGGGACACTGAGGAAGATGTCCTATACATCATATAAAAAATTTAGACCCTAATTCTAAGTATTGGAGGTGCATTCGTCAAAACAATAACCCCCTGTTAATGCAAAAAAATGGAACTTTCTATGCACTGGCTCTAGACATGTGCACAATATTGAAAATCAATATTTTTTTTATGAAATTTGGTGAGAAGTTAGAGGAAAATATCCATATTTAATTTCAATATTTGACTAAAATTTATTAGTGTGTTGATCAATTTATTGGACCCCTATGATTATTGAAAATATGGGGAAAATTTAAATAAAACTCAAAAAATTGAAAATATGTTTTTGGGTGTGCATAATTTCCAAAACCCTAGGGATGCTCTTGCATCAAACTCCCTAGATGATAATAAGTGACCATATTTCTCATCATGTTTATGATAAATCAATAACCATTGGTTGATTGATTTTCTATTTCATTCTTTTCCCTTTTTCTCTTCACCTCTTTCTTTAACTCGGTCATCTTTACCATCATCCAGATCTACTAGAGCTTAATATTTTCTCTCAACTAGTACCTCATTTCAAGCTCTAATGTGATTTCTACTTCAAATTGCTCCATCTCCATGATGCTTACCATCTAAAAGTATTCCAATCCAATTGAGCTCACTTTCTTTCCAAACTCCCTCTAGAACTCAATCATCAATGCTTGATCATAAAAATTTCAACATTGATATAAATGATATTTCTTACATTCACCCCTTATGTTTTCAAAATTCTAGACCATACTACTACATAATGACTGAGAAAATGAGTTATTATTCACTATGCAAACGAATTTAATGAGTTATTCTTCAACAAAACCCCGCATTCTCATTTGCTTCTTTTCAAAAATAGACAACACAACCATATTTTTTTTTCATGTGGTTCACAACCCCAGAATATGGAGGGATATCTACATCCACTGTAATAATTCTTAGGGGTCCCACCAGAAGGGGCCTCACCCTGTCATATCTAGTTTCGGGAGACTAACCCTGAAGGACCCAAAGATTTGAACCTTTGACCTCGACTACTTTGGTCTTGGATTCAGAAGTTTCGACCAACTGAGCTACCACTTGGGGCTGACAACACAACCATCTACTTCTTCGATTATGGATTTTTCATCTTCAACACAAAATCTAATGCTCCAAAATAATTATTCGTTGATGGCCCATCTTAAATTTCAAACAATAATGGAATCATCATCTCTATTAATGTTTCATCTTCATGAGCATCTCCATCATCTATGCTCTTTGATTCAAGTTTTTGTTTCTATATTAAGAGAACATGTTCATATTTAATCTTTACCATCCCATTTGTGCTATGCTCCACATCTTCAATCTAACTTCTTTCTTCATGTACTTGTATAGTTAAATAATGCTCTTATAACGAAACATTATGCTCTTCATTATCTTCTTCATCAAAATAGCACTTAGAAAACCAATTAAGTGTACAAATATTCCTTATCGACACTTCCTCCTTTCTCTTATGATATATGATTCAATAATTCCTCCATTCTTTCTCCTATAAATTTCTAGTTTTAATCATTCATTTATCTTCTCTTGTCATATTTTAAGTAAATAGTTTCTACTTATCTTCCCATGATACAACTTTTTCTTTTCTCTATGCAAATAGTCTCCAACTTGACTATACCTTTACTTCTTCATGAAGCTTTCATCGAATCCATGATCCTTATTCCTTTTCGTATAGTTAATCTATAAAAAAAACATGTATCAACTTGTTATGAGGATAGATAAACCCCATAAATGTATTACCTTCTCTATCTTCATGTGCATCTTCTTTCTTGGAACACCATCTTCGAAAATATTCTCTTCTAGCAAAAACTACAATATTATGAATTTTTGAGTGCATTAAAATTATGCATTCTTTCACCACGATCATGTTAGGATATTTCAATACTCCATCCTTGTCCTACATAGCATTATTTATTTTTCCTAGTTGTTGATGATGTCATTTCCCCCCTAGTGGTGTGCCGATGTCATCCATGATCCATCTACCACCTTCTTAGCCTTGCATGCATCATTTTTGGACCACTTCAGTCAGTTCCCTATTTTATAGGAACTAACTGAGTGTTCCAGTGCAGTCCACTTGAGTTAGCTGACTCTTGTGGGGGGTTGGAGCTCCAGATGCCACTGATTGTGGCCTCATGCGCCCATTTTTTATTCCTGCAACATCACTATGAATCAGATCTAGAGGTTGAGAGGCTCTCCTTGCCTTCCCTTTCTCAAACTTCTTTTCTGGATGCTTGCCCATCAAACAACCATTACAGTTTCCCTTGGAAAACTTGACTTTGGGTAGTCCTCCAACCATCTATTGAGTATGCATATCTTGCAGGTACTTGTAGTTGAGATGCCCAAATATTTCATGCCACAACCTACTTTCTTCATTTGCATGAGTGTGAAGAGAAGACTGTAATTTTGAGAGAGGTAGAAAGTGGGAGAACTCATAGAGTTTCGACTTGTGGTTTGCAACACCTTTTGCTATGGTAGATCCTGATACCATGTCTTGGATTTCGACCTCATTTGGAGAGAAGATCACTCTATTGGGCTCTCTAGTGTAGGTCATCTGGTAGACCGAAAGTAGATTAACAGTCAGTGTAGGGACATAGAGCACATCTGAGAAGTACCCATGATCAAGTTTGATCCTTCCAATCCCCTCAGAGGAGACCTCAGAATCATTCCCGAACATGATGGAAGGTCCAACAGTAGATTCGAAACCAGTAAAGAAATCTTTGGAGGAAGGCATGTGTCTTGATGCTCCTGAATCTATGATGAAGGAGGATTGTGTTGATTCACCTTCCATGAGAGCATGCCATCTCTCTTTGTCCTCTGATCTTGATGGTTCACCTTCTTTCTTGCTGGCACATGCAGGTACTGGAAGATTATTCTTTTCAAGAACTAAATCTATGAGATATATGGTCTTCTTCATACATGAACTTGTTGGAATATTCTCACCATCATTTTTTATATTTGCATGCCTGCATGCATCCATTCATCTGCATGCATCCAGTCATCTGCATGCATCCAGTCATCAGTATGGTAGTCTCCCCAGCACTTGGATCCTATGTTTACCCCCCTAGAGCCTATTTTTAGCCCTCAGGAGCCCTCCTACCTACCTAGTGCGCCTTGTTTTCCTCACCTGGAAGACTAATGTGCTCTACTACACTACTTGGATCACTAACAGTCAGTTGCAACATTTATTGAATAGTTTATTCATTTATTGCTCAAGTTAACTACCTGTAACTTCCATCTATTTGTATCAGAGTGCCACTTGACCTACTGACATCCTCATCAACCTCATGTGCCCTCCTTGGAGTCTCCATCCCTTGATTTGTGCTCACATGACTCAGTTATACTTATTTGACTGAATTTTGACCATTTGTGACTACTGCCACTAATTGGATGATGTCTCTAATGCTATCCAAGCCACACATTGAGGAGAATTCGAATGACCTTAGGAGGCATTCGAATCCATTTGATTGTATTAAGTTATTATTCACTTTTCATAGTGCCAACTTATAGCTGATGTATGATACAACAATTTTTGTCATTTCTTGTGTTAGTGAGTGATTGTTGATTTAGCAATTCTTCTTCTCTTCTATGTTACTCTTGAGTGAGTTTTAGTGAGGTTTGCTCCATTTGTGAGATCTATCCTGTAGATTATCACATGGTATCAGATCTAGAGTCAGCTATTCAAATTGCAGCAGCAACAGTTGCAGCAATTCTTTGAGCAACTGTCTTTCATTGAGCACCATAAGCCTCTGGATTTCCACAACAATTCCTGGTGTAATTGTCTTGAATTCATTGGAGAAATCCAGTGAGGTCTATCCAGGTGTGAAGGATCCAGTCACATGTGCTCATTGTCCTAAGGCAGTGTTCAATTCGAATTGCAGCAGATCTCCATTTACAATTCTCATTGTTTTGCAGGTTATCTCCATCATTCGAATTAATCTTCAATTTGACTTCAACAGCTACAATGGATCTAAACCTGAATTCATTCAACTATTTTGAATGGAAGGCCAAGATAGACATCTTCATGAAGTCCAAGAGCCTCTCTAGAGTTTTGAATGGGACTGTAGTCGAACCCACTGGTGCAGTAGATAAATCCAAGTACTTAGACAAACTTGATGAAGCTGTAGGACTGCTGCTCCTCAACATTTCCGAAGACCTCCATTTTCATGTCATAGATCTAGCAACTCCAAAAGAGGTTTGGGACAAGCTCGAATCTCTTCTTAGACATAAAGATGACTTGAAGGGTCATAAATTGGAAAATGACCTCATCTCCTTGAGCCCAAGTAGTTTCGAAACCATCACTGAGTTTCTCAGCAAGTTCAAAAACTTGATTTCACAGTTGAAGAGATATGGGATAGAGAAGGAAGAGAAGCAAATCATCCTTGCCATACTATCAAAACTAGGCCCTGAATACTAAGTACTTGTCTCCACCTTTCATTCAGCGAAGCTGTCCATCCCAAAATGGAAGTTTCCCACTCGTGAAGACTTCATCTAGTCTCTCACACTTGAGGAGGAGAAGTTAGTTCATATGGGAATGATAAAACCCAAATTGGATTCATCTCTTGCAGCCACTGAGATGAAGAGAGTGAATGGAAAGGGTAAGCAAAAAGAATTTGATAGAAAGTCGAATGAGAAAAAGCAGAAGGAGCCTCCAAATTAGTCAGATGGAGTTTCGAATCCTAAGAAAGACAAACAAACTCAGAAGGGGAAATCCAAATGCACATGCTGTAATAGAGGATTCAATCCTGAGAGTTCATGTATGAAGAAGACCATAGATCTCATGGCTTCACTTATTGAAAAGAACAACCTTCCAGTACCTGCATGTGTTAGAAAGAAAGAAGGTGAACCATTAAGATCAGAGGACAAAGAGAGATGCCATGCCCTCATGGAAGGTGCATCAACACAATCCTCCTTCATCATAGATTCAGGAGCATCAAGACACATGTCTTCCTCCAAAGATCTCTTTACTGGTTTCGAATCCACTATTGGACCATCCATCATGTTGGGGAATGATTCTGAGGTCTCCTCGAAGGGGATTGGAAGAATCAAACTTGATCATGGGTACTTCTTAGATGTTCTCTATGTCCCTACACTCACTGCTAATCTACTTTCAGTCTACCAGATGACCCACACTGGAGAGCCCAAGAGGGTGTTCTTCTCTCCAAATGAGGTCGAAATCCAAGACATGGTATCAGGATATACCATTGAAAAAGGTGTTTCAAACCACAAGTCGAAACTCTATGAGTTCTCCCATTTTCTACCTCTCTCTAAACAGTTTGCTCTTCACACTCATGCAAATGAAGAGAGTAGGCTATGGCATGAAAGATTTGGGCATATCAACTATCAATACTTGCAAGACATGCATACTTAAGAGATGGTTGAAGGGCTGCCTAAGATCAAGTTTGATAAGGGAAACTGCTATGGTTGTTTGATGGGTAAGCATCCTGAAAAGAAGTTTGAGAAGGGGAAGGCAAGGAGAGCCTCTCAACCTCTAGATCTGATTCATAGTGATGTTGCAGGGCCATTTCCAAATCTATCTTTGAACAAGGCAAGGTATATTCTTACTTTTATTTATGATTATTCAATATTTACATGGGTATACTTTCTCAGATTAAAGTCAGAAGTATTTGGATTTTTTAAGTTTTTCAAGTCTTCTGCAGAAAATTTTTCAGATAGAAAGATCAAGGCCATTCGCACTGATAATGGAGGAGAGTACATCAAGGGTGATTTTCAAATCTTTTGTGCTGAAGAAGGCATTGAGATGCAACATACTGTTCCCTATACACTACAACATAATGGTGTTGCTGAGAGGAAGAACAGAACAGTGAAAGAGATGGCCACCTGCATGCTAAAGTCGAAAGGGTTGCACCCTAGTCTTTGGGAAAAAGCCATCAATTGTGCCACCTATATTCAGAACAAAGTTCCTCACAAAGGACTCAAAGATATGACTCCTTTCAAAGCATGGGTGGCATACAAACCTGATGTATCTCATATTAGAGTGTTTGGATCCAGAGCATGGGCAAGGATTCCAACTGAGAAAAGGAGAGCTTTAGATCCACAAAGCAGAGAGTGTATTATGGTGGGTTATACATTGAATGCAAAGGCCTACAAGCTTCTTGATCCTTCTACTATGACAAAATTCCTTGATAGGAGTGTATAGTTTGAGGAATGGCCTCTACATGATGCTCATCCTGTTGAGCAAGAGAGCTTGCCTACCACACCTACATTGCTTGATGAGCCCCAAGAGAGCGAATATTCATCACATGACAATTCAGATTCAGAGTATGAGAGTGAAGATGATGAAGAGCGAATGATAGATCTAGATCCACAAGAACCTGAAGATCTAGCACCTATTAGTGAAGATGAGCAAATGGAAGACTAAGATTCAGATCTACAGCTTGTAGATCCTCCTCTTCCTAGATGGGCAACCACTACTCTTAGATCTGCTAGAGATCTTGTTGGAGATCCACTTGATCTGAGGAGAACCAGATCTGATTTTCAGAATGGAAGGTTTCATCCTTCTCACATTATAGATCCATTTCTTGTCGATAGATATTTCTTCGGTGGAGAAGTGCACTTACCATTTGGGGTGAGTGATGACATGCTATATTAGCATCCTTCAGTCTATATTGAGGGGGGGCTTTCTTCCCACTGGGTTTTCCCTCTTTCCTCACTTTATTTATTTAGATTTTGCACGGGGTGACTTTTGGTCTTAGTCACCAAGGCCATACCATTAGTTCCTTCAGTTGTTCCTCATAGTTTGGCTTGCAGGGGGGTGTTGGAATATTCTCACCATCATTTTTTATATTTGCATGCCTGCATGCATCCAGTCATCTTCATGCATCCAGTCATCAGTATGGTAGTCTCCCAGCACCTGGATCCTATGTTTACCCCCCTAGAGCCTGTTTTTATCCCTTAGGAGCCCTCCTACCTACCTAGTGCGCCTTGTTTTCCTCCCCTGGAAGATTAATGCGCCCTACTACACTACTTGGATCACTAACAGTAAGTTGTAGCATTTATTGACTGGTTTATTCATTTATTGCTTAGTTTAACTGGCTATAGCTTCCAGTTGTCTGTATCGGAGTGCCACTTGACCTACTGACAGCCTCATGCTCCCTCCTTGGAGTCTCCATCCTTGATTTGTGCTCACATGGCTCAATTAGATTTATTTGACTGACTTTTGACCATTTGTGACTACTTCCACTAATTGGATGATGTCTCCAATGCTATCCAAGCCACACATTGAGGAGAATTCGAATGACCTTAGGAGGCATTTGAATCCATTTGATTGTATTCAGTTATTATTCACTTTTCACAGTGTCAGCTTACAGCTGATGTATGATACAACCGTTTTTTTCATTTCTTGTGTTAACGAGTGATTATTGATTCAACAATTCTTCTTCTCTTCTATGCTATTCTTGAGTGAGTTTTAGTGAGGTTTTCTCCAGCTGTGAGATCTATCCTGTAGATTATCATAGAACTCTCAGGATGAAATCCTCTATTGCAATAGGTACATTTGGATTTCCCCTTATGAGTTTGCTTGTCTTTCTTGGAATTTGAAACTCCTTCTGCTTGGTTTGGAGACTCCTTCTGCTTTTGCTCATTCAAATTTCTGTCAAATTTTTTTTGCTTGCAGCAAGTGTTGAATACAACTTGGGTTTTATCATTCCCGTATGAACTAAATTCTCCTCCTCAAGTGTGAGAGACTGGATGAAGTCTTCAAGTGTGGGAAAATTCCATTTTGGGATGGATAGCTTCGCTAAATGGAAGGTGGAGACAAATACTGAGTAGTCAGGGCCTATTTTGATAGTATGGCAAGGATGAGTTGCTTCTCTTCTTTCTCAATCCCATATCTCTTCAATTGTGAAACTCAGTGATGGAGTCGAAACTGCAAGGGATCAATGAGATGAGCTCATTTTCCAATTTGTGACCTTTCAAATCATCTTTTTGTCTAAGAAGAGATTCAAGCTTGTCCCAAACCTCTTTTGGATTTTCTAGATCTATGACATGAAAATGGAGGTCTTCGAAAATGTTGAGGAGCATCAGTCCTACTACTTCATCAAGTTTATTCAAGTACTTAGATTTCTCAACTGCACCAGTGGGTTCAACTGTAGTGCCATTCAATACTCTAGAAAGGATTTTGGACTTCATGAAGATGTCCATCTTGGCTTTCCATTCGAAATAATTGAATGGATTCAGTTTTATATCCATAGGTAGCTGTTGAAGTCGAATTGAATATGAATTCGAATGATGGAGATAACCTGCAAAACAAATGAAATTGTTGATGGAGATTTGCTGCAAATTCGAATGAACACTGCCTTAGGACAATGATCACATGTGACTGGATCCTTCATACCTTGCTAGACCTCACTGGATTTCTCCAGTGAATTCAAGAAAATTGCACCATGAATTGCTATGGAAATCCAGAGGCTTCCGGTGCTCAATGAAAGATAACTGCTCAAGGAATTGCTGCAACTACTGCTGCTGCAATTCGAATAGCTGACTCCAGCTCTGATACCATGTGATATTTTATAGGATAGATCACACAGCTAGAGTAAATCTCACTAATCTCACTTACGAATTGCAGAGAAGAAGAAAGAAGAAGAATGGAATCAATAATCACTCATTAACACAAGAAATGACAAATTTTTTTGTAATCATACATCAGCTATAAGCTGGCACCGTGAAAGTAGAATGATAATTGAATACAATCAAATGAATTCGAATACTATTAAGATCATTCGAATTCTCCTCAATGTGTGGCTTGGATGACATTGGAGACATCATCCAATCAGTGGTAGTAGTCACAAATAGTCAAATATCAGTCAAATGAGTCTAACTGAGTCTAACTGGTGCATGTGGCACAAATCTAGGGAAGGAGAATCCAATGTGGGCACATGAGGAGCTGGCAATAGTCAATAGGGCTAAACTAGTCTCTGTAGGTGTCTATATAAGTGCTTCAGTCAGTTAACTAAGAAATCAGTCCTCAAATCAAGGAACTGATCCACTAATCATGGAAATGACTAATGTAACTACTAAATAGGTGGAAGAGGGCGCAGTTGTACTTCGATGATGGAAACAAGGGTGCATATGTGGCTAGGAGGGCTAGAACTGAGCAGAAACAGGCTCCTGGGGCTGAAAAACTAGGGACTATGTGCTGGGAGACTACCATACTGATGACTGGATGCATGCAATGTGCACGCATGCATGCATAATGCATGCAAATATAAAAAATTATGGTGAGAATATTCCAACAATTCCTTACGTGATCCTTCTTCCTTGCGGGCATATATTCCTTCTTGTTGACATTGTGATCCTTCTTCCTTGCGTGATCCTTCTTCCTTTGCGGGCATATCTTCCTTCTTGTTGACATCAATGCCAAAACATTATTCAACACGACTTTTGCAGTAAATGGTAGGGACAGGGACATTGACTAAGTTATAACATATAAACAATATTTATCCCGACTTCCAACTTCCAACAAGAAGGATCAACTGCCCCTTTGTTTAGTAGATAATTGTGAACACCAATATCCAACAATTCACCTGTATCCAGAATGGTGAACACAAGAAGGATCGATTGACCCTTCTTGTAGTCTAGAACTATTATGAAAATAATACTGGGAAGAAAAGGGTCGTCCGCCCCTTCATTTATGAGGGAATTGTGCAAATATTTAACCTACGAATGCTAGTCCGTCAATTCATGTATATCCAGAATGGTGAAGACTATAAAAATACTAAGCACAAGAAGGGTCGGACAACCCTTCGTTTAGTAGATAATTGTGCACCAATATCCAACAATTCACATGTATTCAGAATGGTGAACACAAGAAGGATCGAACGACCTTTCTTGCAGTATAGAAATATTATGAAAATAATACTGGGCAGAAGAAGGGTCGGCCGCCCCTTCATTTATGAGGGAATTGTGCAAATATTCAACCTACGAAGGCTAGGACGTCAATTCATGTATATCCATAACGGTGAAGACTGAAAAAATATTAAGCACAAGAAGGGTCGGCCAACCCTTAATTTAACAGATCAATGTAAAAATATTTAATCTACAAAGGCTAGGACGACAATTCCCGATTACAGACTTCCGCAGTAAATGGTAGGGATCGGGAAATTGGCTAAGTTATAACATATAAACAATATTTATCCCGAATTCTGACTTCCGACAAGAAGGATCGGCCTCCCCTTCATTTAGTAGATAATTGTGAACACCAATATCCAACAATTCACCTGTATCCAGAATGGTGAACACAAGAAGGATCGACCCACCCTGCTTGCGGTCTAGAACTATTATGAAAATAATACTAGGCAGAAGAAGGGTCGACCGTTCCTTCATTCATTATCTCGGGCCTCATTCAAAAATGGGGTGTTGGTTAAAGACATTCAACTTTAAGTGGCCGTCATATTATACAGACAACAATTCATTTAGTCATTTGTATATTTTTGACAACTTCTACATTTAATTGATGTAAATTTTATTGGACAATTCTCATATTATTTATGGACATAGTATCATGTATCTGGTGATGTGTTTCAAACATTGTTTCAAAAATTGCAGAACATGAAAGCAATATACTTAGAAACATCGAAACGTAATATTTTATTGACTGTGTTGTGTGTGTATTTTTTTTGTTTGCAGATACTAGAATATTTGTTACCACTAAACCATTGATTATCTTCGATTTCAATGGAGTTTTGTTACATGCAGTTCATAAAAAAAAGAAATTCGGATTGCCACGAACACCGGATATTGAATCAACCACAAGGTATTATTTTATGTGTCCAGGATTAAGGAAATTTTTTGAAAAATGCTTTAGTATATTTGAAGTTGGGATATGGACATTTGCACAACAAAAAAACATTGATGAGTTTTTGCCAACATTATTACAAAGAACGGGATTGCAAAGGGAAAAATTTAGAGTAATTTTAACACAAGAATATTGTTCTTGCATAGCCAGAGAGGGTTATCAGGGTGATGGAAATCCTTATGTATTTCTCAATACTTTAAACAAAGTTTGGGACATTTTGATCCATGGTTGGGATGCTACAAATACAATGATTGTAGATTAATCGAAAGAAAAACATGTTTGTAACAAGGAAGGGAACTGTATTATAACAAAAACTTATACTTGCCAAGATGTCAATGACACATTCTTGTTAGATCAATTATGTCCTTGCTTGCTGCACCTAAATGGTGTGAGTGATGTGAGGCCAATTGTGAATAAAATGAAAGTAATTTGACACTTTTGGAACATGGATTTGGGACTTTTGGAACCGGTTTTGGCACTTTCGGAACCGGATTTGGCACTTTTGGAACCGGTTTTGACAGTTTTGGAACCTAGATTTGACACTTTTGGAACCGGATTTGGCACTTTTGGAACTGGAGTTTGCTTGATTTTGGGGTTTAGAAAAGCTATTTTTGACCCGTCTTCAAAGTGACTTGGACTAGAATATGTCCAAGTTTAATGAAATTGGCGTTTTGAGTTCTTATTTCACTCCCGTAAATTCATGGCCTTACCAACTTTTAGAAGTGTTAAATATAAAATGAATCCATTGCTTGGCTAATGAATGTACCAAATTCCCTACTCTTGTGGCAAGTACTACATAGGCCAAACTATTAGGTGCATTAAAACCCGCATTAAAGAACATATAGTTGATGCATTCCACTACCAGCTAACTAAATCAACTATCGTTGAACAAGGGCCCACAAGTCTAAACACCTCATTTTTGAACCAAAATCATTGCATCAAATTTCCATCACTCATACCATATTATTAGAGAAGCCCTTGAAATTAAAAAACATCCCAACAATTTAAATTGTAAAGTTGTTTATAAAATGAGTCATTCATGAAAGCACATTATACATAATTACCACAATAAATCTTCTCTATTTCCTATCCATTGCATTCTTCATGGTATGAGTGTCTCTTGATTCCTTTTGATCCTTTAACTCTTTTTGAGTGCCTTCTCGTCTTGATTACTTCATAAATTCTCCATTCTTTCAATATTTCTTGATATTTCCTTAAAGTCCCTTCCTTCTCTTACCCTTTAATTATTTATAATTATCCTCTTTTAATTTTCCCTCATATTTCTCTTTCAAATTCCCTTATCCCCTTATCCTTTATTCTGGCCTTTACCCTAAATATAAACCCCCATAATATTTAGCTTTAATCTCCCCCCGCTTTGTTTTCACCTTTTACCCTCTCTTCCGGGAGAAAACCTTTTTATTACCATTTTTAACTTTAACTTTTGCCTTCCAAAACTTTTTATATTATTAATAATACTATCTTTAAATTGTTGAATTTGAATAAACTCCCACTCTTCCTAGTTTAGCAATTTTTCATCAAGTTATTAAGTTTCTAACTATTAATTTTTATCCATTTTTCATTAAACTCTTTAACTTGAATAATTTATGAATTATAATGGTTAACTTTTTGTGGATACTTTATTTTCGAGACAAAGGCTCATTCTTTTCTTTCATTCTAAAGATTTTAGGGTTCCTCGATGATGGGTGGAGTGTTCAATCGAAGAGTGGAGTGTTAAATCGAAACGTTGGGATGTTTTAATTTTTTTTTACAGAATTCAACTGATCCATAAGTTTAAACCTTACAATATTAACTTCCTATTCATTATTGTTATCATTGAATATGAAATATACAATTTTTATATTTTCCAAGTTCTTAAGATAAAATATTTTAACTATAGTATTGGTCAAAACCAAATTGGAATTCATTTAAACTATGGAATGATTACCATGTGTTATAGTAATTTTGATTTTGATTAGATAGGTCAACATGAAATTTAAGGAAAATATTAATTTGTGTTATACACATGTTAGTTATGATAATATAACTCATTGGGAATTTAAGGAAAGCATTAACTTATGCTATACAAATATTAATTACTATAAGATATGTTAACACAAATTTAAGTATAAAGAAAGTTCATTGTTGCAAATTGTTTAAGTAATGGTCCCAATGTAAATGCCAATGCTACACAATAAGTACCCAATATTCCTTTTCCAAAGTCCTCCAACGTTCTAGTGGTGGAAGTTGGTGTTTCCTTCAGGTCGGTGCCTGTAAAATCAGGGGGTCAGTGCCTCCTCCCAATTGGTGCTAGAGAAATTAGGAATTTGATGCTTCCTTGAATGTAATCTTTTTATTATAAAAGAGCATTTTGTGGTTTTCTCCCATTTTGGTTTCCACATAAAAATTCTATGTGTTATGTGTTCTATGTGGATGAATGTTTTATTTATGGTGGATGCATAATTGAATACCAAGATTAATCAGTTAAGTTTTTAAAAATTGTTCATAACTGTGCTAATATTGATTCGCCCCCCCCTCTCAGTATAAAATAGATTCCAACAATTGGTATCAGAGCAGGTGTCTTCAGTAACAACTTAACATATGGAAGATAGATCCCTGCGCAGAATTGAACATGCAAGAAAAACTATTCTTGGCTAAAGATGATCCAACAAACATGGATACAAAATATGAAGAGATGTCTGAAGTATACTTTGAAGGAGAACTGATCAGTGCTCTGGTTGAACTGAAGAAGTTAAGGAAGAGAAGCAATCACCCGTAGGAATCACTTTTGATATTAGAAGTAGATACCGCCAGGCAGTTCAAATTAAGAGAAGAAATGTGTGAGAGACTGGAAGCTGAAATCACTTCTCTAAGAGAAGAACTACAAAAATTGAGCAGTCAATTGGAACATGGAAAAAATTCAGAAACAACACCAATGAAGATTCAAACTTCGTAAAGAGCTACGCATATGCTCTTAGAAATCTGTTCTCAAAGAAAAATCAGAAGTTTGAAGAAAAGCACAAAGAGCCAATTCATATGAAAACCGAACCTGCACTATCAAGGAGAGTTCATCCAATCAGGTATCAAAATCGCTTTTTGGGAAACTGTTACTACTATCATAACTTCGGTCATAAAGTAATAAATTTCAAAGCACGTGTACTTGCGTATGTTAGGAGGAGTGGCTTTTGTAATCAGATGAACCCTGAACAGAACAACCTCAAGAAAATATTTGAGGCCCCAAAAGAAGATCTCAATCCCTTCAATTTTTTGAACCTAGACAATGAGTGTTGTAAATGTCACAATCATGGTCATGATAGTCAGAGCTGTGAAAATAAATTTCCACCTATGCAGTCAATGGGACCAACTGAAGATCAAAAGGATCAGGTTTATCAGAAAGGATGCAACTTAGCTTTACATGCACAAAATACAAAGGGGCAATGGTACATAGACAACGGTTTCTCTAAGCATATGACAAGAGACAAAAATACTATTCCAAATTATAGGGAAGAAAAGGGATGTAGTGTCTACTTTGGGGATAATGGCTCTTCCAAAATCTTAGGAAAAGGATTAGAAAGTTTGGGAATTAAAAGTACCAAAGCAGAAAATTTCTTACTAGTCGAAAACATGAAACACAATATTATAAGTGTCATCTAGATGTGTGATTAAGGGCACACACTCACCTTTGACTCAAAAAAATGCAAAAATAGAAACGTGAATACAGGTAGAGTAGTAGCAACGGCCTCCAGAACCCCTAACAATTTGTATATTCTGAATGATGAAAAAGAAGAGAAGTGCTACACAGGACAGACAAATGAAAGTTGGCTCTAGCATAGAATATTGGGACTCATCAACTTTGAAAATCTGGTCAGAATTAGTAGGAGACAAGCTATAAGGGACATTCCAAGTATTAACTAAACCATCAAACTCATTCTGCAAACACTGTGTGCACGGAAAGCAAACACGGGTCACATTTAAGACAAAAGAGTATACTACATCAAAACCTTTGGAAATGGTACATTCATATCTTTGTGGTCCAATTAGAACCAAAGGGTTAAATGTTGAGTCTTATTTTCTTCTTTTCATTGATGATTACACTATAATGACGTGGGTATTCTTTCTTAGAGAAAAATCAGAAACGTTTGAATGTTTCAAGGATTTTAAAGAAGTGATTGAAAATGAAATTGAATTAAGGATAAAGTGTTTGAGATCTGACAATGGAGGAGAATACACTTTGAACAAATTTGACAAATTTTGTGAAAAACATGGAATCAGAAGACAATTCTCAACTTCCAGAACTCTGTAGCAAAATGGAGTGGCGGAAAGGAAAAATAGAACTGTGCAAGAAATGGCAAGAACAATGTTGGACGAATCAAATTTACAGATATGTTTTGGAATCAAGCCATTGATACAACTTTCCACATCCTTAACAGATGTCAGATTATGAAAATCAATTGTTCAACACCTTATGAACTCTAGAAAGGAAGACCAACTACAGTTAAGCATTTCAGGATATTTGGAATCAAGTGTTACATCAAAAGAAACAGTGAAAACCTTGGAAAGTTTGACTCCAGATCAAATGAAGGAATTTTCCTTGGTTATGCCTAAAGAATAAAATATTGCAAGTGTTATAATCTATGACTCATAAAGATAGTGGAAATCCCAGATGTGAAAGTTTATGAAGTATTTGCGCACAGGAGAATAGAAGATGATGATGATTCGCCTATGCTTGAACAATCATATGAGGAACTGCTAGAAAATAAGGAAGCATAAGAACCACATGAGGTGATATATCAACGTGAATCAGAATATGGAAGACAAGATACAAAGGCCCCCTCTAGGTATGTTCAAAAGAATCATTCACTGAGATTTGATTATCGGAGATAAAAGTGTTGGGGTAAGAACCAGAAGAATCCTAAGAGATTCAACCGAAGAATTTCATTTTTATTTTTTATCCCAAAAAGAACCAGAAGGATTTGAAGAGTCAAGAACATATGAACATTGGGTGAATTCCATGAAGGAAGAATTAGATCAAATTGAAAAGAAAGACATGGGAACTTGTTCCAAGACCCAAGAATAAGAATGTTATTGGCACAAAATGGGTATTCAGAAACAACTAAACGAAGAAGGACAAGTTGTCAGAAACAAGGGAATACTGGTGTGCAAAGGATATGCACAAATCAATGGAATAGAATTTGAAGAAACATTTTATCCTATTGCGCGAATGGAAGAAATCAGACTATTCTTGGCCTATGCTTGTACTGAAAATGTCAAAGTATATCAAACGGATGTGAAATCAACATTTCTTGGAAAATTATCCCTTTTCCCCGGATTGCAGATATCTTAATTGGATAATGGCATATTCATCTCTCAATCTAAGTATGTGAAAGAGATGTTGAAGAAATTTAACATGGAAGACTGCAAATCAGTTTGTACACCCATGGTCACTGGGTGCAAGTTAAGTAAAGAGGATGAAGCTGAGGAAGTAGATAAAAGACTATACAGATCGATAATTGGAAGCCTATTGTATGTAACTGCCTCAAGACTAGATATCATGCAAGTTGTTTGAATTGTTGCAAGATTTCAGGCAACATCCAAGGAAACACATGTTCAAGTAGTTAAGAGAATTTTCAGGTATTTGAAAGGGACCATAAACTTTGGTTTGTGGTATCCACGAAATAAAGATCTAAACTTAGTGGCATAGACTGATGCAAACTAGGCAGGTAATGTAGATGATAGAAGAAGTACTAGTGGAGCTACATTTTTCTTAGGAAATTTCCTTGTATCTTGGATCAACAAAAAAAAACCATCAGTCACACTATCTATGACAGAAGCATAATATATTCCAATGGCTTCCTATTGCGCATATGTAATATGGATGAAACAAACTCTGAAGGATCTGCAAGTAAATATTGACCAGCCAATACAAATTTTATGCGACTATACAAGCGCAATCAATATCTCCAAGAATCATGTTATGCACTGCAAAACCAAACATATTCCCATCAAGTATCACTTTGTGAGAGAGAAGGTTACCGAAAATATTGTCAAGCTAGAATATGTTGATACTAAAGAACATATTGCATATATATTTACAAAACCTCTCCCACGAAACACATTGGAATATCTCAGGGAAAAAATAGGTGTGGTCCTCAATCCACAACATAATGAGAACCTTGATAAGAAGGCATAAATATAGACGAGATTCAGGACTGCGCAGTTGGCACAATAGGAAGATGGCATGAATATCTGCGTAAGGAATGATGATTTTTTGTTAAATGTTGTGACAGAAACAAAAGATCAAGGCAAGAAGGAAGATAGAAACTATATAGGGGGGGCGTACTGAGATGGATATGAAAACAATGTATATATTGCAGGGTATCATCGCAAAAACTTCAGCGAAAAAATGAAGCATGAAGACAGGGGGAGTTATTCTAGTAAGAAAATGAATGAAGGCCAACAGAAGAAAGGAGAACCAATAATTTCATAGTGATGGCACCTCTTTTCCATTGATTTCAAATGGGGAGAAAGAGCATGAAGTTGATCATGAAGCATGCAGCAGTGCAGTGGGAATGGTCATGAGGCATGCGATCCGTGCAGAAGCAACAAAAAAAAGAAAAAGAATTGACAACATGATGCGTATATGTCAAAGGTTCAAATTGGAAAAGAACACAAGGGGAGTAATACGACAAGTACAGATGAAGCATACAAACCTCAGGAGATGATTATGCACAACTTCATAAGGTGTTGACATCAATTCCAAAGGGGGGTATTGTTGAAATTTGGTTGTCATTGATGTCAACTGATGTCAAAGAGGATTCAGTATTCTTGTGCCAGCTTGAAGAAAGATATGAAAGCCAATTTGAAGAAGTATATCTCTATGCTAGTTCGAAGAAGTATATCTCTATGCTAGTTTAAAGAAGTATATGAAATATTATTTGAAGAATTATATGGATGTCGATATGAAGAAGTATATACAAAAGTGCATCCAGTCTGAAGAAATGTGGTATAGGTGCAAGTCTCAAGTCCACCTAGTCATTTTCGTTCAAGGTAAAATCTAAATAGTTGGTTGGACAAAGGTTCGGGAATGCACAAGCAAGTCAAAGAGTTGATTGGACAAAGTTTCAGGAGTGCGCAAGCAAGTCAAAGGATTGATTGCACAAAGATTAGGAGTGCGCAAGCAAGTAAAAGAGTTGCCTAGACAAGGTTTGTATGTAACAACCCTCATGTAAAATAATAAAAAAGGGGGTAAAATAATAAAACGGGAATATATAATGAAATGTAAAATAATAAATAAACGGAGGACAAGAAGAAGAGTGGGGGATATTTTTTTGTCTTTTGGAATTTTTGAAAGGAGAGCTCTAGAGGAGCCAAGAAAGAGGAAAGCAAGATAGCATTGGCATAAGGTTAATTGTTGGGGGCTCGGGGGCCTCAGCCATTGGATGGGGGTTGGTTGGGTGGAGAGTCATCCCCCCACCTTCAGTTGCACACATTGGATCTGTCAAGGTAATGGTAGCTGCTAGGTCATCTAATCAGGTATGGCTCCTTAATTTTCATAGTATAATTTATGTTATTATTGATTATATCCACTTTCTTTTGTTAGATCTTATATGCATGTTGTTCTTTGCTTGTTAGTGGGATTTACATGAGTTACAGATTATCTGATCCACTGTTGGTATATGATTTCATTTGCATGTTGGTTATTTGTCCTATTATAGATTTATATGAATTTTGTGAGTCTTACATTGGAAGTGTGCGAGCATATTGGAACAAGAACTGTGGTAAATAAGTTATACAAGTCTTGAAAGCGAGCAAGACTCACCAATCGGAAGAAGATTTCATTTTGTTGAAGCACGCACAATTTCCAAAAAGGTTGTAGCGATTGAAGATGTCATATGTGCAAGTTCCACAGGAAATGGTACATCAAGGGAAGAAGACCACACCGCAAGGGTGAAAGTAACACTAAGTCAAGGACCATGTATGCGCGAGACCCACAAGAAATGACACCTTAGCGACACAGAACATGACAAGTGGCATAAGCATGAACCGTGAAGCAAAGAAGAAGGAAAGCCACAACCAACTTGTGGACATACAATCCATGCAGGATAAGTATAAATAAGAAGCAAGTTGGAGATTTGAAGTAAGCTTGAGAGAAAGGATGAAGAACCTGTAGTGGAAAGCTAGAAGATACAAATTTATCAAGCTTCTTATACTCGGGGCATTAAGGGCTCATGGAATCAAAAAAATATTATCAAGGAGAGAGTTGAGTGTACACAAGCAGAGGAATGGAATAATAGACGCTACACATAATAATGTTGTAGATCTGTGATAGTTTCTTGAAGGCAGAAAGGCAGAATTACAGAATATGTGCAAGTGCATGAGGACAAAAACGCAGAAAGTCACATATGATCTAAGATAGAAGCGCTTCAAGCAATTAAGAGAATTTTCAGGTATTTGAAAGGGACCATAAACTTTGGTTTGTGGTATCCACGAAATAAAGATCTAAACTTAGTGGCATAGATTGATGCAGACTAGGCAGGTGATGTAGATGATAGAAGAAGCACTAGTGGAGCTACATTTTTCTTAGGAAATTTCCTTATATCTTGGATCAACAAAAAAACCATCAGTCGCACTATCTATGACAGAAGCATAATATATTCCAATGGCTTCCTATTGCTCATAGGTAATATGGATGAAACAAACTCTGAAGGATCCGCAAGTAAATATTGACCATCCAATACAAATTTTATGTGACTATACAAGCGCAATCAATATCTCCAAGAATCATGTTATGCACTGCAAAACCAAACATATTCCCATCAAGTATCACTTTGTGAGAGAGAAGGTTACCGAAAATATTGTCAAGCTAGAATATGTTGATACTAAAGAATAGATTGCAGATATATTTACAAAACCTCTCCCACAAAACACATTGGAATATCTCAGGGAAAAAATAGGCATGGTCCTCAATCCACAACATAATGAGAACCTTGATAAGAATGCATAAATATAGACGACATTCGGGACTGCACAGTTGGCACAATAGGAAGATGGCATGAATATCTCCGCAAGAAATGATGAATTTTTGTTAAATGTTGTGACAGGAACAAAAGATCAAGGTAAGAAGGAATATATAAACTATATAGGGGGGCATACTGAGATGGATATGAAAACAATGTATATATTGCAGGGTATCAGCACAAAAACTTTAGCGAAAGAATGAAGCATGAAGACAGGGGGAGTTATCCCATAAGAAAATGAATGAAGGCCAACAGAAGAAAGGAGAACCAATAATTTCACAGTGATGGCACCTCTTTTCCATTGATTTCAAAGGTGGAGAAAGAGCATGAAGCATGCAGCAGCGTAGTGGGAATGACCATGAGGCATGCGATCCGTGCAGAAGCAACAAAAAACAGAAAAAGAATTGACAACATGATGCGTATATGTCAAAGGCTCAAACTGGAAAAGAACACAAGGGGAGTACACATAGGGGGAGTAATACGACAAGTATAGATGAAGCATACAAACCTCAGGTGATGATTATGCACAACTTCATAAGGCGTTGACATCAATTCCAAAGGGGGGTATTGTTGAACTTTGGTTGTCATTGATTCCAACTGATGTCAAAGAGGATTCAATATTCTTGTGCCATCTTGAAGAAATATATGAAAGCCAATTTGAAGAAGTATATCTCTGTGCTAGTTTAAAGAAGTATACGAAATATTATTTGAAGAATTATATGGATGTCGATATGAAAAAGTATATACAAAAGTGCATCGAGTCTGAAGAAATGTGGTATAGGTGCAAGTCTCAAGTCCACCTAGTCATTTTCCTTCAAGGTAAAATCTAAATAGTTGGTTGGACAAAGGTTCAGGAATGCACAAGCAAGTCAAAGAGTTGATTGGACAAAGTTTCAGGAGTGCGCAAGCAAGCCAAAGGATTGATTGCACAAAGATTAGGAGTGTGCAAGCAAGCAAAAGAGTTGCCTGGACAAGGTTTGTATGTAACAACCCTCATGTCAAATAATAAAAAAAGGGGGTAAAATAATAAAATAGGAATATATAATGAAATTTAAAATAATAAATAAAAGGAGGACAAGAAGAAGAGTGGGGGATATTTTTTTGTCTTTTGGAATTTTTGAAAGGAGAGCTCTGGAGGAGCCAAGAAAGAGGAAAGCAAGATAGCACTGGCGTATGGTTAATTGTTGGGGGCTCAGGGGCCTCAGCCATTGGATGGGGGTTGGTTGGGTGGAGAGTCATCCCCCCACCTTCAGTTGCACAAATTGGATCTGTCAAGGTAATGGTAGCTGCTAGGTCATCTAATCAGGTATGGCTCCTTAATTTTCATAGTATAATTTCTGTTATTATTGATTAGATCCACTTTCTTTTGTCAGATCTTCTATGCAGGTTGTTCTTTGTATGTTAGTGGGATTTACATGAGTTACAGATTATCAGATCCACTATTGGTATATGATTTCATTTGCATGTTGGTTATTTGTCCTATTATAGATTTATATGAATTTTGTGAGTCTTACATTGGAAGTGTGAGAGCATATTGGAACAAGAACTGAGGTCAATAAGTTATACAAGTTCTGAAAGTGAGCAAGACTCACCAATTGGAAGAAGATTTCATTTTGTTGAAGCGCACACAATTTCCAAAAGGGTTGTAGCGATTGAAGATGTCATATGTGAAAGTTCCACAGGAAATGGTACAACAAGGGCAGAAGACCACACCACAAGGGTGAAAGTAACACTAAGTCAAGGACCATGTATGTGCGAGACCCACAAGAAATGACACCTCATCGACACAGAACATGACAAGTGGTGGAAGCATGAACCGTGAAGCAAAGAAGAAGGAAAGCCATAACCAACTTGTGGACATACAATCCATGTAGGACAAGTATAAATAAGAAGCAAATTGGAGATTTGAAGTATGCTTGAGAGAAAGGATGAAGAGCTTGTAGTGGAAAGCTAGAAGACACAGATTTATCAAGCTTCTTATACTCGGGGCATCAAGGGCTCATGGAATCAGAACAATATTATCAAGGAGAGAGTTGAGTGTACACAAGTAGAGGAATAGAATAACAGACCCTGCACAGAATGATGTTGTAGATCTGTGACAGTTTCCCAAAGGCAGAAAGGTAGAATTACAGAATATGTGCAAGTGTATGAGGACTGAATAATAATATCATAGAAAAAATGCAGAAAGTCACATATGATCTAAGATAGAAGCGCAAAAGCAGATTTGGAGTATATATTTTGATGCGCGAAGTGAAGAAATTTATCTGATGCACAAAGAATGAGTTTATGTGTGTGAAGTAAGGAAGTCCACCAGATGCGCTAAGACATAATTGCTTGATAGTGAAGGAAGCACATTATGACGAGGACGATCTAAGACAAGTGCATTAAATGGAAAGGATGAACCATATGATGCACATAAGGTCACAGATTATCTAAAGAGTGTTGCACCAAAATAGAATGGACACATTTCAGAAGGTGCATAGTTCCATCTGATACTGATGTGGAAAGTGAGAACAACAGTTTATCAGTTGAGATTGCAGATGCGCAATAGCAGAATGGTATATTGAACCTTGGCGTAGACTGCATAATTTGATGAAGTTGCACACAACTTGTGAAGTGCGACGTCAGTTGAAGTGAAGTGTTGAGTGTGAAGTCAATTTATGTATGCAGCACAGTGACTGTAATATTACAACATACAGAAGGTTCAAAAAACATAAAGAACAATAGTTTATCAGAAGTGTGCACGGATCAGAATTTCAACAAAGCAATATCTTATTCCTATATATCTGGGCGGCAGGACAAGGAAAGGAGCATGGGGTCGTAGCCTCCTTCCATTTGGTGCTGGTAAATCATGGAGTTGGTGCTTCCTTCAAGTTGGTTCCTGTAAAACCAGGGGGTCGTTTCCTCCTTCTAGTTGGTGCTGGATAACTTAGGAAGTTGGTGCTTCCTCGAATGTAATATTTTTATTATAAAAGAGAATTCTATGGTTTTCTCTCATTATGGTTTCCACGTAAATTTTTTGTGTTCTATGTGGATGAATGTTTTTTTTATGGTGGATGCATAATTGAAGATCAAGATTAATCATTTAAGTTGTTAAAAATTGTTCATAACTGCGCTAATATTGATTCACCCCCCACTATCTGTATTAAATAGATTCCAATAGGGTGTTGTGTGGAAAAAAATCCTAGGACTAGGGTGAGGTCACCAACATACTAGATTTGTTGAGAGAGACATCTAGGGTTTCACAGTGAAAACATTAGACTCAATATTCAAGATGTTGTTCGGTAAATCTACCTATGACTGGGAAGTTCAGAGATCATCAACATACGTTTATTTAAGGTATAGAGTTTAAATGGTAAACAAGTACATTATACAATACTTCTTTTAATCAAGGAAGAACTAGGGTTTTAAAGCTAAAACACATACCTAGATAACTAATCCGAGCTTTAAGATTTATTCCTCTGATCCACTGTTCCAGATGAAGCACCTGCAATAAAAAAGATACCCTTCTCAAAGATTTTGTCTAAACAAAGATGAATAACTTAGTATGAAACTCATATATAAGCAAATATGAAAGATTTATAAAGTAGACAAATCTTGTAGGAAGGAAAATATCTTGCATTACTTTGCATTAATGGCAACTAGCGATACCTCCTCTGTAAACTGCACTATTGAAACCTGAACCTAGGCTCCTTGCTCCTCTCCCTTCAATGGATATTTCTCCATCATTTCCTTATCAAAAAATGGTTCTCCTTTTCTCAAGGCCCTCTCCTTGTATTTATAGCAAGGCTGAGAGGATAGGATCGAAAGGTAATTGGTTGGGGAGGTTATGGTAGTTAGGATAGCTTCCATAACTAATCCTTAATCAATCTTTTAATATTTTTTTTCATGATTTAGAGATACCCACGGGTGTATATCATGACAACAAGCGAGTGACTCGTGATTTTAGTGTTAAGCAACAAGCAGGGCAACATTTTAGGTGTTACCCTAGGGTTGTCAGTATAGACTCCCGCGGTTGACCCGCGAGTTTACCAATAAGAGAGTCGCGGTTATGGCTCAAAATACTTCACAAAAAATAGATATGTTGAGGAGAGTATTGTAATATTTGGGTCCAAAGCATCTATGGTCAATTAGGCTCTTCCATCCATAAGGTCCTTTTGTGTGACCTACAATGTAGTGTGGTCATGGATGGAGAAGTGCCAATGTGACTGATAACACAAGCAAAACCATACAAGGAGTTTGAAAGATAGATAATTATGCACCTTGCTTACAAAGTTTGATCCTAACTTTATTTTCTCCTTAGCTCTGCTTCAAACCTTCAATCCAAGAACCTCCAAAAGAACCATAATACCTTCCTCAAAATATTTTGACCATAATAAATATTATTAATCAATTGAAAGAAGAACAAGAACATGAATTGATAAATATATTTCAACATATAAATGCTAAATTCTTCATCAACCATGACATTCAACTCAAAATTTTGAAAGGGAAAGATGTCAACTCTCTATTGAAACAGTAGAAACAAGTACAATATTACCTTTTGTTTGCTTCGACACCTCTCTAAACCTTGACTCTGGGTCTCTTGCTTCTCTTCTCCAACAACCCTAAGCAAAGTTCCAATGTACAAGGGTTTGAATCTAACTAGGGAGGTAGTTCCAAAACATGGATAACAAAGGGATAGGGAATGGTCATTTATCCATCATAAAAATACTTAGGAAAAAGTCCCCCTTCATGACTCATTTCCCTTTCTTTTATACTAAGTGGAGATGGTTACATTCAGGTATGGAGCAATTATAACTGAGGGGGTAGTTACTAAACCATCCAAACTGCCCTAATTTCAACATTTTTATTATTTTTTGAGCTTTTTAGGGAAAAAACGCTGGTCGTACAAGGGAAACAAGTGTGTACACCCCTGTCAACTAAAGGAAACCATGTTGGCTACTCTTTCCATGATACATCAATTTTCAACCAATCGAAAAACCATAACAATATTGCATGCCAAGTCAAGTAGGATCTATACAAATCCAACCTTTGTAGGCTAACTGGCAATCTCAATAAAAAAGCATGATCACTACAAACCTTTTTCGAATACTATGCCAAATCAAACATTTATGGCCACCATTATAACCATGCTTCCACTTTTACAATGCTTTGACATTTAAAAATTCATATAACACAAGCCCAATCGAAAATCCATCTCTTTAACCATAATTATGTTTGAATCAAAATATGTGTTGGTAGGTTGGCTGATAGGAGCCATATGATAAATCCATACATTATTAGGTTGAATGTATACTAGGACCATACAATTGTTAAATGCATACCTTTGTTTAATCTCATCAAATATAGCTTATGCCATGGATCCTTTTTCATATTATGAAATAAACAATATAAATATAGGACATAAAATCCTTCCAACCTTTGAATATACGTTGAGTTCTAACCATTATAAATTCACCAAACCACCACCTTTTTGAATTTTGATAAAAACAACCCAACTGATATATAATAAAACAAAATGAAATTGTAGTCATGATAAACAAACAATATAAGACTGAAGATGCTAATATGTCATGCAATTTAAACTAATTTCTTCTCTAATGATAACATCATTACTTTTTTGGGTCCCACCTATTATTATTATAGTTTTATGTGTTATATACATATTCCTCGCAACAATTTGCAAGCTAGTAATATAGGTGACGAATATTTGAGTCAACAACCCCCAGTATTTTCCAACAACATAGCAATCATTTCCTTTTTCACAACCCCAATTAATTTAGTCTCAACCTTTTATTACCATCAACCAATCACCTCCCCGACCTACTCTATTACCATCCCAACCAGTCCCAAATCCTAACAACAGTAAAGAAGTTCAACAGGTTGACACCAATGAAGTACAACCTTTTCCAACATATTCAATCCAATTAAGATTCAGAAAAGTGCTTAATCCAAAGACTATAGTAGTTGTAGAAGAAAATAAAGATTCTAAAAATTCCAATTTTGAAAATCCAAAAAAACATGAAACTTGTATTGAAGGATTGAAATCACATCAACAACCTTCCAAAAAAGCAAATCTGTTTACTAAAACACCCCCTTATCCAGAAAGGTCTTATATTGAAAAACTAGTACCTATGTCTGGTTTTGATTTCTTGTATGAGATGAAAAATGTTTGTGTTAAATTCCCCTACTACAAGCTATTAGAGATATCCCTATGTTTACGCAAACAATTCGGGAATTATGCATAAAAAATCGAGGAAGAAAAAGGAAAGATCCATCAATACTTAAAGTAATAGGTTAAATAGATGAAACCATATAAGGAAAAGTTATGATGGAATAATATGTTGATTCGGGTAACCCTATTGTCACTACTTTCATAAATAACATCCCTATTAGAAATACACTAATTGACTTAGGTGTTGGTATAAATTTCATGACCAACATGACTATGGGTCGATTACAACTATCTAATCTTTTACCGACACCGACGATCTTGGAACTAGCTAATAGATCAAAGGTAAAGCCTGTAGGGGTCCTAGAAGACATCGTTGTTTCTTTGGATCGCTGGAAATATCCTATATATTCCGTAGTTATTCAGCCCAAAACCAGTCTAGGTGGACATCCTTTAATATTGGTTCAACCATGGTTGGCCATAGTTGATGCTCTCATTGGCTATAGGTAAAGTGAAATCACTATTTCAAATGGTAAAAGTATTATAAAACTCACTTTGTATCCTCTAGTACAACCCTTAGCAGACACCATTTTATGGTCGAAAGATCCTTATGATCGTAATGATGAGATAGTTGACCCCATTTTAACAATTGAATAGTCCATGAAACGCAAAGATAATACTACTGAAAATCTATTTAATAGTTGTATCAACAATCCATATTTTTCATAGAATTTTGAAGAACAAAATCCATTTGTTAGCCAATCTAGTATTGATTATATTTTAGGCCCAGACTTTCAAGAGAATTGCACTGTAAAATATTTCTTTTCAACATTCCAAACAACATTTCCTATAAATTTTGTGTTTGAATCATATGTTAAATCTATTTAAATCCTTCCTGGAAAGAATCATAATATATATTCTTGATTAAGTAATGCATAGGAAACAAAACTAGTGCAAACTTTGCAAGAATTTTTAGATGTTTTTGCGTGGGAGTAAACTGACATGAAATGAATACATCATAGCACATGTACTCATCATATTTATATGCAAGAGGGTGATAAACCTATCAGATAACCTCTGTGGATATTGAACCCATCCTTAAGAGAGATAGTGAAGACATAATTACAAAAATGGTTGAATGTTGGTTTTATTTACCCCATATAAAATAGCCAATGGGTTTCACCTTTGGTTATTGTTCCTAAGAAAAATGGTAAGTGGTGAGTGTGTGTAGAATATAGAGAATTAAACAAGGAAACTTTGAAATACCATTACCTGTTTCCCTTTATTTACCAAGTATTGGACATGTTAGCAGGGAATAAATACTTCTCCTTTTTGGATGGGTTTAGCGGATACAATCAAATTAGCATTGCTCTCGAAGACTAGGATAAAAAATACATTTACATGTCCTTGGGGGATATATGATTATAAAGTATTACCATTTGGTCCAGGGTATTTCTTAAGGATTCTAATAGTATACCTAAGTATAGTATTCTAGGTGATTATTTTGGATTGAGAAAATTATATATATAGATAGGTAGACAAAAATTAAATATGAAACATACAATTTACTGCTGAAAATTGTAAATTTTGGTGAATATTACATTTAAAAAACATATTTTATGTAAATATAGGCAATATTAGAAAGTAAAAATGACCAAATAAGGAATTTATTGTTTGAAAAATATTCCAAAAAATAGCCAATTGGTGAAATTTTGCCCCTAAAAAATACCCTGCTTTGGGCTATGTAATGCAACTACTACATTCCAAATAGTTGTGCTTGGAATTTTCTCTGACTTGATCCTTGAAGGTGTAGAGGTGTATATGGATGAATTCACCGCATATGGGGATATTTTTTAGGAAGCTTTAAAAAATATTATAAAGGCCTTAGCTAGATGTCAAGACACTAACCTTCTATTGAGTAGTGAGAAGTGTTTTATGATTATAAAATAAGGAATAGTTATTGTACATCATATATATTCCACAACCATTCAAGTAGACCCATATAATATCAAGGTAATGGTCAACTTGGCAGTTCCTGCTACCCAAAAAGAGGTAATAAGTTTTTTGGGGCATGCAGGATATCATTGGTGTTTTATTGAAAATTTCACTAGAATTGCCTCACCTTTATTTAAGTCACTTGCAAAAAATGCCAATTTCTATTGCAATGAAAAATGTCAAACAACATTTGAAACTCTTAAACAAAAACTCTCTTCAACACCATTATTAAGAGGACCTAATTGGTCCCTACCTTCTCACATTTTTACTGATGCTTCTGATTTAGCTATAGGGGCAACTTTGGGACAAAGGGACAATTATTTGAATTATGCTATTTATTATATTAGCAAAAATTTAACTCCCGCCGAATCTAATTATACAGTGTCTGAAAAAGAGTTTATTGCAGTTGTTCGCGCTATTAATACATTTAGGCACTAAATTACTAGTTGCAAGGTTTATGTGCATACTAACCATTCCACTATCAGGTACCTTATGAACAAGTCAATAACTAATGGTTGGATCAATAGATGGCTCTTATTATTGCAAGAATTCAACATCATAGTTTTGGACTGCCCTGGAAGGGAAAATCTAGTTGCAAATTTTTCTCTCCCGAATTAGCAATGAAGGTGAAGTTTTTCTTGTGGAAGACAATTTTTCCATATGAAAATCTATTTGTTGCGTCTATTAACTCTTTAAATCTCCATGCTTTGTAGACATAGCCAAGTATTTATGTACAGGAATGCAATTGAAAATTGAAAAGCAGTGGTAAGTTGTAATGCCTGCCTCAGTACTTTGATTGATTTGACTATTGAGGGCACTAGTTCAAAGTGACCCGGCTAAATAAAACATGAACCATAGAATTTTCTTTGAGAATTATTGTATGAAATAAGAATGATTAGATGATATGTGTTGGATTAAGGAATTGTGAAATAGAAATGATTGAATGAAAGTACTTAATGATGAAAACAACGAATGATAGATATGCTCGATTGACTGAAGTATTATAATGAATGATGAAATGACTCTATAATGAAAATGACAAATAAAATATATATGCTCGACTAACTGAGATAGTATAATAGATGATGAAATATTTCATAGTGCATCGCTATTTAATGTGTACTTTTAGTGTATGTGTGTGCAGTGGCAGGTAAGACGATTTATCGACTCACCCACAATGGAATTATAGGGGTCGTAAGAACGGAAAGAACACATAGGGGTATGACGACAGACTGTCGACCCTAAATTAGCAATCGACGCACGGGTCAGAAGATTGCTAGCTAGCCCGGGAAAGCGTGTGCCGTACGAACAAGGCCATACCGAATTGGTCGCGTACGAGAGTTGAGGGGCGCGCGATAAGGAGAGCCTTAAACAGCCCTTAGTCTCCAAGAAGTGTAGTCGATAGATCACGATAACGATTCCCTGATCGCTACACAGTTCTCCCCACAAAGAAGAAAGAAAAGAAATTGTCGGAAGGGCCCGCTGAAGAGGTACCTAGACAAGAACAAGAAGAAAGAAAAGAATTTGTCAGAAGGACCCGCCGAAGAGGTACCTAGACAAGAACAAGAAGAAAGAAAATGAATTGTCGGAAGGGCCCGCCGAAGAGGTACCTAGACAAGAACGAGAGGAAGAAATTAATCAATTGTATAAATGGAAAATTCACCTAAGATTTAAGAAATACTTTATTCCACTTTGTTTTATTTTATTAATTTGAATAATTCTATTCAAGATTTTATTTTAATTAATTTCATTGATTTGAATTATTCATTTTAATTGATTTTATTAGTTTGAAAAAGAATTGAAGAGATTGATTTTATTCAATTTTAAATTTGATTGATTTTATTTTATTGAAAAAGATTAATAATAAAAGAATTATTTTTATTCAAAGATTTTAATTTAAATGGACTTTATTATAATGAATTATTCTATACAAAGATTCTATTATTGATTTTATTAATTTAAATTACTTATTTTAATTGTTTTATTATCATAAAAAGAGGTTAAAAAAGATTGATTTTATTCATATTAAAAATTGATTAATTTTGTTATTGAGAAAGGTTATTATTTATTCAAAGATTTTAATTGGATGGATTTTATTATTTTAAATCATTCTATTCAAGATTCTATTTAATTGACTTCATTATTGTGAGAAAGAATTGAAATAGATCATTAATAAAAGAATTGTTTTTATTCAAGATTTTACTTTAATCAATTTTATTATTCTTTTAAATTATTTTATAAAGAAGAAATTTAAAATAAATTATAGTTTTAGTAAAAGAAACCATCTTCAATAAAAATAGCCAGACTCCCCTGAAGCATTCGACGGTGACCTTTGCGGCGACCCATTCATCCTGCATCGGCGGCGACGAGTGCGGAGGGGAGATCTTGATTCATGGCGGCGTTGTGGTGAATGGCGACCCTTCCTTGCTGTGTGGAGCAACTTCCAACAGCATCTCCCTTCGGTGGCGTCCATCTCTTGACTGCGGCTTCAGCGGCTCTCCTGGCGGAGAGATCTACAACGGCGGCTTCAGTGGCGGCGGCCCTGTTCGCGTGATGCCCGTGGTAGTGGGCTTCTGGCCTCATGCGGCGGCGCTGTCTCAGCGAGCCCTACGGATTTGAGCCTGGAGATCTTGTCGTTGCAACGACGGCCTCCATGGAGTGGAGCTCCTTCTTGAAGGGCGCGTATTGCAGATCTATTATTATACACTTCAAGGATAGGAGCGAGAACAGCTCGCAGACCTGTAGCGGCGGCGGTCATTCCACGGACGTGGTCGTTGAGCAGGGTCTGCTACAAAGAACAAGAGGGAGAGGGCGGAGCTACTTCAGGTGGTGGCGTCTCATGGTCTTTTGGGCACTTTGTTATGGCGTTTCTCCTCCAGAAACTAGGGTTTCTGGATGGCGGCTCTTTTTCGCTGGATTAGGAGGCCGCTGAGGCTGCTGCGGTGTCCACAGCTGCGGATCTCCTGCACCTTCGTTGAGGGTCGGCTCTGAGGGAGCTATGCTAAGTGATCTTGAGGCTAACCGAGTACGGATCTTATGTGGATCTGGTTTTGGTGGGATTGTTTACTGGTTTTTTATTTTTTTTGGGCGTTTGAGGGTTTGTTCCCGAGCCATGGGAATGTCAATATGTGACAATGTAGGGATCTCGTGATCCTATTACATGTGCGGAATGTAATTTTCTTCATCTTTTTGAAATAAAATTACAGACTTTTTCCAAGGAAAAAAAAAAAAGAAACCATCTTCAAATTCTATTTTAGTAATTATAAAAGAAAAGAATATATAGAAAGCTTCAAGTCTAACTAAAAGATATTAACTAAACTAAATAAGAACCAAAACATAAGAAGGACTCTACTACACCTAACTCTCACTGATTTAAGGAATTAGGTGCACACTTGAGATGAAGAGACACTTGTAATTTGAGAGTAATTGCTAATAAAATATTAAATAAAATTAATTATGTGCATGGACAGACACATGGCACACAGACTTTGACTATAAATTAAGGGAGGAGAAGGAGAAAAGGATCTCTTGCTCCCTAGTGCTGGACGGGCACTGGAATAGTGAAATATCTTGTGGTTTCGTGTGAGTTGGGATTAGCTTTCTGGGGATTGGGGAATCCCACCATAAAGCTTGCATTGTGTGTTCTTATGACCCCATTTGCTCGGGGGTTCGGGGTGAAGGAGAGTAACCCTGATACGGTAGGGAGGTCAACCGAGGGGTCACTCGGTACTTCGTCAAGCTGGATTGATCGGGCGCTACATCAACGTACCCGCACAAAATTGCTGGATCGACCGCGGACTCGGGTAAAAGTAATGTTAAGACTTATGCATATTTTAAATACCCTTTAATTACTGGGTTTTATCAATTCGAATTTCTGGAAATTATACTGTGTATGAACCATTGATATTTATTTTGTTTTTAATCGTATCTCTGAGTTTAAACCAGAATTGGAAATATCAATATATATATTATTTGATCTAATGGAAATTAGATCTAAACCGTGATGATATCGGGGTACTCGTTTTCAGTTCTGAATCGTATTTCTTTTTAATATTGTATTTTGTTCTGAATCAAATTTCCTTTGAATAGTATACTCCATTCTGAATCGCATTCTTGTGAATATTACACTCTGTTCTAAAATTCATTCCTTATCAATTTTATGAGTGTGACAAAATAAAAAATAAAAGTGGGAAAGAGCTAGATTTAGGTGCTAAAAATGTTGATTGTATTTCAAAAACCAGAATTATATTAAAGCAGCCCAACAATTGTTAGATCGCATAACATGTTGCATATCATGGATTAGGATAAATATGTGTATGCCTATATATAATTGACATTTCAATTAAATGGTATTTCTTTATATCTTAGTTTTAGTGATATAATTGAAATTTCAATTGAATGGCATTTTCTTTATATCTTAGTTTTAGTAATATAATTGAAATTTCAATTGAATGGCATTTTCTTTATATCTTAGTTTTGGTGATATCTATTTGGATGATAACTATATGTTTGATACTTTTGATCAAGATGTAATAAAAAGGTGATTCATGTTCTTATGCATAGAGGGAAAAAGCTATATACTTTATAATTATATGGATAAACTTAGGTTTCTTATGTTAGAAAAATTTATGTATATTTGAGAATAAACCATGAAGTATGTAACTCATAATGAAACCACACGCTCCATAAAGTATCTGGAAAATGTTGTGCATTCTGGTTAGTGGAATTGCATGTTGGGGTATATACATGTTGGATAAAAAGGTGTTGTAGTTATGAAAGTTTTTATTGAAAAAAGTTAGGTAGTTTATTGTTAAATAAACTATACAAATTAATAATTCCATCAAATTTAGACAAGTTTTTTTTATACTTTACCATAGGTATTTTAGTGTTGGTTTTAGTGAAGGTTGAATTGCATAAACATACATTATCCCATGCATGTCAACGTGTGTAACATGAGAACTATTGCTCATATAATAATGCATCATAGTGTGTTATTAGTGTTGTAATAAGAGAGGGTCGAGAGGGTCGATTGTAGAATAAATGCTTCACAATATGGGTTATAGTGTTGTACTATTAAAGGTTGGGGTTGTATAAAATACATTATCCCATATGTAATAAAGTTTGTAATATGTGGAAATTGTTCTTATAGCAATGTATTTTAATATATTATACGTGAGTTGCATTATGTGAAAATAATCCAAGGGTAGTGTAAAGATGTTAAGATAGATATAGTCTTGTTCTAGAATGTTGATACTTAATATGAGTGATGTGTTAGTATTGAATATATTTGAGTTAATGACAAGAAAGTAAAAATTGGTCTATAATACATTTAGTTTAGATGAACGTTGTAGAAATAGCTACTCTTGTGAGCTAGTTATTTACAACCTTTGCGAATTTTATTTTTTTTAGTCGAGACCCTTAGTCGAATTTATTGATGAGAAACCCTTGCCGAGAATTGTTGTTATGGTAATGCTTAGAAAACTGTGTGACACCCTTACTACGAAAGTTTACAGTACAAAAAAAAAAAAAAAAAACAGTTATTCAACTTAACGGTCCCTACATAATTTTTCTATTTGAAGAGATTTTTGTTAGATTTGGATTATCTAGAGAGATCGTAACTAAATAGGGATCTCAATTTACATCTAATTTAGTTAAGTTTATTACAAAAAATGATCATATTAAGCATAGTAAGTCCTCCCCCTATCATCGACAAGCCAATGGGTAGGTGGATTCTACCAATAAGGCTTTGGAAGGGATTTTAACAAAGATAGTGCAACTTCATAAGAAGGATTGGGTAGAGAGGATGCTTGAATTTTTATGGGATTATAGAAAAAATTGGAAGGATACTACTGGTTTCACCCCTTGTTAAATGGTATATGGAAATCAAGTTTTGTTTCCAATCGAATTCGATATCAAAAGTTTCAAAATTGCAACAGAACTTGGGATGGATTTGTCAGAAGCAAAGAAGGAAAGAATAATGTGGTTGAATGAGTTAGATGAAATTATGTAGGATGCTTTCCAACATACTACCATTTTCCAGCAGCAGAGAGCATCACGGAACAATAAATTCATCAAGAAAAAGCATTTTCAAGGAGGTGACTAGGCACTCCTGTATGACTCATAGTTTAAAAGCTTTAAAGGAAAGTTCACCACACATTAGTCAAGACCATATGAAATTGAGATAGTTTTTGATAATGGAGATGTGAAGTTGAATACCATAGATGAAGTAGGGATTTCTTTTATAGTTAATGGCCATTGGTTGAAATTGTATCAAAAGCCCAAATCTAGGGAGGAATATTTGCAAAGCATGCTAAATCAAAATGAACTAGAGATTATAAACATGGAGAAATATCTACCTGTTTCGTCTTCTACTTGATTTATTTCTTTGAAAATTTTTATTAAAAAGAAAAGAATGAAAAATAAATAAATAAAACAGAAAATAAGATGAATTGTGAAAACCAGTCGCTAGAATAGTTCAATAGGATTTTTATCATCTTGGATGGTAGAGATTCAAATGAATATGTTGACATTGTCTTTTACAAGTTTTTTGGTTCTGCAAATTATTTTTGTTCGGTGCTCGAGCTGGTTGATGAGAGATACATTAAGGCTCTCCTAAATGCCCCATTGACAAGTTCCCTTGTCATTATCCATTGGGATTCATTAATGCCTCGTGGATGGTGTATTTTGCAAGACATTCGACGTCCACAAATTCATCCATGCCTATCAAATTGTACTTTCAGTGCTTTGATACCCATTGACATCATTGGTAGGTTATTTCACGTTGGTTAATGATCGTCCTTCAGATCCGGTAATCCAAAGAATCCTCCCATGCTCGACTGCAAAACATTCATTCACATGGTTTGGATTGCACAATGAGTGTTTGGGACAAAGACCTTGTAAGTTTGCTGCTAATTTCAATAATTTGGAAATCCTGTAAATTATACAGTTTCAACATTTCTTAGGATTTTTGAACAGGTTTCCACATCAGGAGGACTATCTTGTAAAGTATAGATTCTTTGGTTCAGAAAAGGGGAGTTCCTTTGAGTTTGTAACAACTTTTTTTTGCAATATCTAAGTCAATTTCTATGTTATAGATATTTTTCCAGAACTTCATCTTCATCGGAGAAAACTCTTGTTTCAACAAGACAAAGTTATTTTGTTCAATCAGTTTTTCTTTTCCTACAAGCAAATAAGATTATTTTAGTTACACATTGGATAAAAGTAGGCTATAGCATATTTATCAGTCTATTCCAACAATGCTTAGCTGATCATCTTCCTTTATATTCAAATCAGATATTCAAGTATGATCTGCTTATCTTATCTTAATAATAAGAATCTTTAACATGCGACCTTATCATACGTTTAAATTTTATAAGTCACTTGTTCATGAAACTTCCTTTGTCGTTTTCCATATCATTTCCTTCCCAAATTGAAACCATTTCATACTGTTATTGCAACAAGAACATAGTTGTTAACCACAATTTTAGGCATGCGAATATATAATTACATGCTTGATCATGTAAGCTTGTAAGCTTGTAGATTGACAACCTGTAGAATCCAACCTATCCATATATCCATTACTCTGTATTTGAAATATGACTTGCTCTATTTTTTGTGTCATATAGAGTATTTGCCATAGTTAAAAGACATTAACATTGGGCATTCAACTCTTCACCAGTAATTTGGGTAAATTCATCATGATTCCTTCTCGATGAGAAGAAACATAACCCATTGAATGTTTGGAAGAAGACCTTCACAAAAAACTTGTATTTCAATGATTAGGATGGTATTCATTATTTGAAAAATTGCAAGGCCACAGTGAAGATGTGACCATGGAATTTTCCCTTAGTTTTGATGGAGCATTGTTGTAGTCGAGTGGATTGCATAGTTACCACTGATACATATTATAGAATAAAAAAACATGTATAAAGATAAGAACCGTAGACAAGTAATGGAGATGGAATCAACAAGTCGTTCTATTACTCAGTAAGAACATGTACAGAGATTATTGACAATATATCACACCATATCTTATATCCGGCTCTCCAGCCTATTTATATAGTTTACAGACAATTACATAACTACTTGTCGGCTCAACTGACCGACTCGAAATGTAGTGTCCAACACAATATTTCGACATGTTTTACAAAGTGGTCGAACGGAAGACCTAGTCGGGTGGACGACTAGCCTCCTCAAACATCTCCCCCACCAACAAAACCTTTCTTCGTCCTGAAGAAATAGGGAGATGAGAAATTAGCTAGAGTGAATGATAAAATTGTAAGGAACTGATTAATAAGAATAATTTGCCATTACTGTTGGTGATGACTAGTTCTGGTAGACAGTTGTTGTTCGACACATATCTAGACAATGTATCCTATAGATACTGATAGCTGACGCTACAAGTATTCCCATGCTGAAGTGCATTCTTAATGTCAATGGTTAGAGTAGTGAGGCTATATAGGCTCTCCATTTTTCCATGAACAGGTAGGTCTTGATTATTTATCATGTCTTTTCCCAATATTAGTGTTTTGTTGTCAGCGGTGGAGAGCAGTCGATGGAGATCTGGCCTGATCTTATCAAATTTTGACAGGGTTAGCCGAGCTTGTGTGATCCATTGATCTTATTTCTTCTCCATATTTTTCAACTTCATGTGTTCCATACTGATTTGGTCGTCGATGGTTTGTGCTAAAGCTTCGTCGGCATTGTGTCATTGTTTTTGTAAGGTGTTAATGAAGTCGCGCGTTTTCTGCATTTCAACAAACACATTACCATAATGTGTATACCAGTTGTGCAATACTTATGTAGTTGTAGCAGATTCCTGGGCATATTGTGCTAACATACTATGTGCTTATGTAAAGGCAGTGTACTGGTTGGCCATTAGAATGGATGTTTCTTTAGCTTAATCTTGTTGTTCCTTGGTAAATTGTTCTTGTAAGGATGACATGATACTTTCAAACAATGCATGTTATTTGTCGAGAGGATTTCCAATGTCGTTCCTCGATGTGATATGTACCACCTGTTGGACTAAGTTTTCACACTTAGTAAAAAATGTAGATTGTTTTGCTTGGAGGGTTTCAATGCGCTCTTTGTCCTCATTTCTTCTCTATCTATGCTCTCGGTCAATAGCATCTATGAGAAAATCAAGTTCTTCTTCTTTCGCTTGTCGAGGGTTGAAAGTGGCAATAGGACCCAATTGATCCAAATTTACAGTAAGGAGAGGTTGTTGCTGAAGGTGTTAGAGGTGTTGTTATTGTTTTTGATTTTCCTTTTCTTTTCTCTTATTTTCTCTCCTTTGCTTCTTATTTTTATTTTTTTTATATTTCTCATTTTTTTTTTCGAGTTCTTTCTGCTTTTCTATTGCTTTTCCCTTGTCGATAGCTTCTTTGTCTTGTGTTGCTTGTGTTTCTTCATTTTGCTGCTCCACTAGTGCTGTAGAATTTAAGTCGGCAGCAGGAGGGGAGGGTATCTTGGTTGTATCACTCGAAGGTGGGGACGTGGATTTGGTCTGTTCGGTCAGGGTGTGTAGAGGTGAGTTAACCATATCTGAAGTGGTCGACGATGAATTTGGTAAGTCGGTTGTGCCAAGTTATGTCAAAGGAGAAGGGGGTAGGTCGTAACTGTCGGTCGGGGTTGAGTTTTCCTGCAAAAAAGGTATTTCTTAGTTTTATTTCAGGAACTCTTCCAATGGATATGTCATGTCGGAGTAGTGATGAATAAATTTTCTATAATACCTTGTATGCCCTAGAAAAACTATGACTTGTTTGGAGTTGACTGGAGGTTTCAGGTCGATAATCACTTTAATTTTTGTGAAGTCGACTTTTATACCTTCCTTGCATATGACATGTCCAAGTAGGATTCCTTTCGGAGTGGAAAATATACATTTCTTGATATTTAGTGACAGTTGGATTTGTCGACATCTTTCCAACATAAGTCTTAACTATTTGCAGTGGTCCCTTAACATATAATAGATCGTCCAATCGTCAAAATATACGGCCATGGTTTTGTAGATATATTCTTGGAAAGCTTTGATAATGATTCTGGAAAACACAGCTAGTGCATTTTTCAATCCGAATGGAATTACTTTATATGCAAATGATCCAAATTCGCATACAAATGTGGTTTTATTCTTATCTTATTTGGTAATAGGTACTTGGTTATATCTGGAAAATCCGTAAGTGAACGAGTAGCATTAGTTTCCTACAACTTCATTAATAATTTTGTCAGCATAGGGAGTCAGAAATGGGTTTGTAAGTGTTACCTCGTTGATCTCTTTGAAGTCAAAACAAATTCGCAGTCGTGTCAGGTCGTGCTTCTTAGGATGGATGAACATTGGGATTTCCCACTCTGATTGATCAATGGAATAGATAATTATGGCGGCGAGCATGTTGTCTATTTCTTTCTTGACTATTTGTTTGTATTTATGCGAGAGCTTGTATGGTCTCTTCTTGATTGATTATGCATCTGGTTTGGTGTCGATCTTCATTTCTCTCATTTCCTGGACAATTCCTTTCATATATTTATAATCTCGTGCAAAGAAATCTTGGAATTATTTTAGTAGGTTTGTAATTTCCGTTGTTTGTTCTTCATTCCAATAATCACCTATTTTTTCCATCTTGGGTCTGTTGTTGTTAGATATATCTATTAATTTTATCTTAATTTGTGTGTCCATCCTTTCGGGTGCTCTAGTTTCATTGATACGTCATTCACCTTCTTTGAACTGTGTAAATGTCAAGGGGAAGTCTTGTGCCGTCAACCTTTTAGGATCACATTTCTCTGAAGTTTCAACATTAAAAACTATTCTGACCAACTTTGATGTGTCTGGATGTTCTCATTTCCATTTGAAACTTTTTCCTACCATTATATATGTTTCCATTTGTAGTCTTGTCGAGTGCTTAGTTCAGTGGAATTGATGTTGTTACATGCATCAATTTGTCGATCAAGTCCTTGTTGATTATCTGATGATATTTTGCTGCTTGTTGGTTGTAGAAATATTTTCACTTGATTACTTGCTTCTATTAATAGATCGTCCTGTGGATAAAATATGAAATCGTTGAGAAATATTTCTCTAAGTTATTTCCAAATAAATGTTTCTCCTCTTTCTTCTTCCATTTTATACCATTTGTTTGGTAGGTCGTCGAGTGTGCTTGGTAAAAGGTGTGGCCAGGTTCTTTCGTATTTGTAACCTGATCTTTTCCATTCCTTTTTGTAGTTTTCGATGTGTTTTTCAGGATCTTTCCCTTGTGTGAAAGTTGGAATATTTGCTTGTGCCATGAGTTTTATTCCTCCAAATATTTTGACGAAGTATGTCAACATCATGGTCCAAGTCTAAAGTCTCGACTGATGTGTATTCCACCATCTTGCAGCTTGACCTATGAAAGTTTCGACCAAGCTTTGAAGTCGACCTTATTCTCCTACGTTCTTTGAAACTTCCTTGACATGAGATGAGGGAGATTCTCGTTATTTGTATCTCAACGGAGGGATACCCGACGACTTGTTTCTCACCGGTGCAAGTGTCTGATATTGTCTAATTTTTCTTTCAAAAATATTCGGAATGATGGAGACAGAAAAAAATTGTTGTATTTTCTTTTTGGGGATAGCTTCAATCGTCCAACATTCTCGTGCTTTCAATTCGTAATTCTCCATTTTCCATTCGTTGAGTTCAGCGTCTGACTTATATCTGACCGATGAAGGATGCTTGAGGTGGAGCTCCCCTTGTGTATTTGGCTCAATATAGTCTTCATTGTTCATTACTTGGTATAATTTTCGGATGTCGACGTTGTCATCGATAGGTTATGTCCAAGGCTCTCTTTGTGATGGGTGAATTGGTACAATCACTTTCTTTCCATTTCCTTTGAGTTTTATCCTATCTTTGTTAAGCGATATTGATGCTTTCATCTTTCTTCCCCATGGTCGGACAACTAGGGTAGGGAAGGAATTGGATCCTTCCTTTGGATTGATAATTTCAAAATCAACTCATGTTGTTATACCCTTGATGGATGTGTCGACATTTTTCCACACCCCAATTGGTTCAATTAATCCTTGGTCGACTAATTTAGGTAGATTCCAGATTTGTGTAGTTACTGTTGACCAAGGTGTTCCCAAGTATCTTGAGTCATGAAATTTTCTTGTGATCCGAAGTCGAGGATGACATGTCGGACACAGTATCCTTTGATTTCTAAATCAAGTGGTGGGTCTGTGTTGTAGTCCCGCGGGTCACGTGGTTACCAGAGATACATTATATATTATAAAAAATCATGCACAATGATTCAGATGCAAGAGACAAGAGACCAATAGAGAGAGACAAGCACAAGCCTTTATTACTCTCAGCAAGGGAAGAATACTACATAGAATAGATTTAACCAATACATTGGCTCAACAACCTATATATGCTTTTTAATATAGTTACATAACCGTCTGTCGGCCTAACCGACCGAAACGACCTATGCTGGTTGACCTGACCTGTCGACATATACTTCAAGTGGTTGGGAGGAGGGCCTAGTCGACAGGTCAACCTAGGCCCTTCCAACATCTCCCCCACCACAAAATATTTCTTCATCCCGAAGAAATGGGGAGATAAAAAATATAACTGTGCAAAAGAGAATGAGTTTGACGGTTATGATGATGGGAGACTGGAGCTGGAAGCATCATGTAGTTGCGTGCAGACCTCGATAATAGCTTTGGCAGAGACAAAGAGATGATGAGTCTTCCCATGTATGTAACAAATTTTGGATATCCAAAATCAATTTTGTTAGCTTTGACAGGTTTTCCATCTTGTCGTGAGTGGATGTATTTTGCAAATTAATCATGTCGGGGCCAAAAATTGTGATTGTTCCTTCGGCGGCAGCAAGTAATCGTTGGAGCTGAGGTTGGATTTATTCAAGCTTGAAGAGGCCAAGGCGTGCTTGAGTCATCCATTGTTCTTCCTGTTTTTCTAATTTGTCCAACTTCCTATTTTCCTTAATGATTTGATGGTCGAGGTTTTCAGTAAATGCTTCATCCACAGTCTGACGCTAGTGATGAAGTGTGCCCAGTAGTGTTCGTGTATTTTGTAGTTCCTTGTACACCTTGTCATAATGTGTATACCAATTATTCATAACTTCAGAAACAATGGATGCTTGAGTGTTGTATTGTTTGAGTAACTTAAGGGCTGCTGTAAAGGCTGTGTACTAATTTTCCATTAAAGAAGATACTTCGACAGCCTGATCCCGTCGGTTTTTGGTAAACTCGGATTGTAGGGATGACATGACAGTTTCAAATAATTGATAAGCTCTGTCAAGGGGTGTTTTCGTGTTGGAGCTCGATGAAAGTGTAATGACTTGCTAGGCTAAGTCTTCACACTTAACTAAAAATGCATTCGTTTTCGTCCTTCAACTGCTAGATCCGGTCTTTTGTTTCCTATCGGCGATGTCTCTGTTCTTTGAAGACTGAATCAATAACTAAATCAAGCTCTACTTGAGATTCCATTTGTGGTTGATAAGTGGCTATAGGCCCGAACTGATCCAAATAAACTGATAGGTGGTTTTCTGATGAAGTTTGTTGTAACTATTGCTGCTGCCTTTGTTGTTGAAGTTCTTTCTTTTTTCGCTTCTTTTTTTTGTGTTTCTTCTTATGGATCTTCTCCTGGACTTTTTCTTTGTCAGTGGCTGGCTGCCTCGACCCCGTCTCTTTGTCGGCTGTTGCTGGATGATTTTCCGCAGTAGTTTGTATGTCAGTAGCAGCTTGTTCTGTCTGGACCTGTATAATTTTCTCTGCTGGTGTGGCAACTGGAACTACATGCTCAAGTGTTTCTGAGTTTACTTGAGCATATTCTGTTGTGCTGGGTATGTAGGCCTTGATTGTAATGGCATCTTGCATGATGGCTTGCTGAGGTGCTTCTATCGTGACGACTTTATTGTCTTGAGCTATGGTGACTTAAGTTTCTTCTGTCGATATTGCTTTTGCATTTTGTTGATGTATTACAGGACTGAACTTGGACCCGTCGACAGGGGTGGGTGAATGGGGACTCGACTGACTTGGTGGAATGGATGGAGTTGTCTCAAGTGTGGGTGGATCGACTTCCGTCGTAAGTAGACTCGGTGAGATGATACCGCCAGATGGACCCGGACCGACTAGACTTGACGCAATTTCTGGAACTAAAGGCTCGTTTCTATGATTGACAATTTCTGGAGAACTTTCAACTTGGTCAACTATGGGGTGGGGTGGACTCAATTCTTGCTCTAGGGGTTCGACAAATAGGGGGGTGAACGTTAATGTTTCTTGCGCAAAAATTTTACCTGATGGATCAGGGTTGCGTTTGAGATGAGTCGTTTTGTGGCCGACAACTTTTGTTGTTGTAGTGTTTAAAGGTAAAGTAGTGTCGAACATGCCAGTGTCAAGGGAAGCCAAATTAAGCGGAGCGTTTGGGGTGGAAAAAATTGGTTTCTTAGCTACTAACTCTCGCCATTGGGGAAATAGTACCGAAAGGTTGGCAATGAACCGACTTAGATCAACATCTGGCTAGTTAAGAGGAGCGGGTGGTTCCAAAAGAGTAGTATCTTCCTGCACTATGGTCGGGGAAGGGGGTGGGGGGCTATTCGTCAGGTCGACATGAGGTTCGACCATGATATTGAATTTCTTGAGAGGGACATTTGGAGTCTTGCACTACTTTGTTTCCAAAAACTTCTTAAACTCCTCCTCCACCGACAACTTGTTCTGGGCTGCGTCTGCTAATATTTGAGTAGAACTGTCATATATATCGATTTCATCTTCTTTAGTTGGCTCTTGAATGATAATTTTTCTTTTCCCCTTTACTTATGTCTGAATTTTCTTGCTCTGTCATGTTGTAGACAGTTCTTCCGCTATCCGTTGGATATTTTCGTCTGTCGAGAGGTGCTCTAGGTTGTCAGATTTTGTACTGTTGTTTGATTGCTTCGCTGCTTCAATTGGATCTTTTCGTGGAGTAAGTGTGAGTGCCCGTAAGTTTTTATTGTGTACTTGTTCATATTGGTAAGTGAAATTGTTCATATATATCCGACTTTCATATTCTTCTTCCTTTTCTACGTCTGTTAACGACGCAAGAATTGTTAAGTCGACTGTTTTTTCCTCAGGTGGAATTGTCAATTTTGTGTTCGACTGTCGGCCTAACTCTGTAAAGATTGCATCTGCTGAGGGGTAGTAGTCGAGGGAATTTGCCGCACCAGCTACTTCTTGTAAGTACCAGACCACTGTATGATCCAAAGCTAGTTGGATATGGTGGCTGTCGAAGGTAAAATCCATCGAATGTTCTGAGGTACTCTCCATCTTGTCACTTGTGTTTTAAATGACAGAAACCATGATTCCAACCAGAGCTTAAATGTCGTCGGCCCATGTCGACTTCCTCCCTGCATGAAGCAGTGGAAGTTTTCCATAAGAACACTTCGCTCTTGAACAAAGTCCTTATTACCTCGTGGCTGGATATGAGTCATGGAAATCCATATAATCACAGACGGGTATCAGATGCTCGCCCCATCTTCTTGGCACTTATGGAATGTATGTTTGATTATGTCGGCCAAGAAGTCTACCCACTTGTACACTTTGCCGTGTAATTCCATATTTTTAACAGCTTCCAACATGTCGATTTTTCAGGTCGTATCCTCTTCCTGCTCGTGATAATGCATGCGACACGATTTTAGCAATATTTTTGTAATTACCATACTTAATATGACTCACGAACAGGTCTTGTGAGTTCTTCCTAGCAGCAGTGCCTGTAAATTCTTCGACCAGGTCCGTGTTTGCACTTGTCGCTACAACATCTCCTTTATGTGACAGGCCGATGATTCTATGGATGAGTTCACCGTTAATTTTGACGGGGACATCGAAATAGAACTTGCCATTTATGATATTGGCTGTCTATGAACTGTGCTATGATATATTTTATTCCACCAAAACTTTCCAAGAGGGGTGCCTGCATGTATTGTAAAATTGTGGTGGTCCTTGACCTCTATGCTTCCTCCCTCCAATGGCCATCTGACTCCTTCCCCCAATCTTGAATATCGGCCCATGCCCTCTTCCATCTTGATTCAAGGACCTTAGCGTTCTAAATTATTTGCAGTCTTGTTTCTAGTGGATATTGGGCTTTTTCTAGCTCCCTGACCTTTGTCGCGGCGGCCCTGGTTGATGCTTGAGCTTTCTTTGGAGCCATGGTAGATTCAGGGTTCGACTGTGCAAGATTTGCTTCTATAGGATCAGGGACATCTGGATCTTGGAGTTTAAGTTCTTGGCAGAAGAGTGCCCAAGAATCCTCAAGCTCGGGATTTATGCTGGAGCTGCTTGGCATGGGGGAACAGGATGTAGAGGACTATATTAATGGTTGATTTGATGAGGGCATTACATTGAAATGACAGGCTATTGATGCCCTGTCAGGTTCATTTCCTCTTTCTACTTTTCTGGCGTCACACGAATTTTATCTCGTACCTCTTTATCATTGTGATGTCGGAGTACCTCTCTTGTTGTGTCGTTTCGGCAGACCTCTCTTGTTGTGTTATGTCGGTATGGATTCCATTGTTTCTATCGGGTCTGTTCCTGCTCGACAACTCATCGACATTCTTGTCGTCGTCTATAGTGTCGATGGTTGTGCGTCTTACTTTTCTCTTTGCTTTTTCCAGCATTACTCTACCAATCTCTCATCATTATGCATTTGAATTGCCTTGTTGTTTGATTGATTGCTTATAGTACTTCTCTCTTTCAGTTATTTGTAACCATTTTTTTTTTTGAGAGAGAGTTTCATGACTTGTACCGTTTTAGTCGGGCTCCATTTACGAGTTTCTTGAAAACACTACCTTGTAATGTTTTCAGTCGGATTGAACCATTGGGGTTTATCATTTCGACAATATAGGGCCCCATCCACTCAGTGTGCAACTGTTTTGGTTTTCCTTTTACGCGGCTATTATAAAGCAATGCGAAGTCACCAACTGACAGATTTTTTCGTTTGATGTTTCTATCATGCCAAGCTTTCTGTTGTGGTTTGTGGATTTGTTGGTGTTCTATTGCTATCTGTCGACTTTCATCTAGTTTCAATAGTTGTAATAGGTTCTCTTGTCGTGCATCTTCGACATCAATGTGTAATACTGCTGCGATTGTCAGGGCTTGTCGTCGGAAATGCAGCAGGGCGGCTGCTTCTTGCCCATAGACAAGTGGAAAATTCGTTTGACCTGTCGTTCTTTTGTACGATGTTTTGTATGCCTAAAGAACAACAGGTACTTTATCATCCCGGCCATCTTTCTCCACGTTGCATACTTTCATTAGTCCTTTTGTGGGTATTTTGTTCAATGATCCATGGCTCCATTAGATTGTGGATGATATGTTGTGCTTATTCTGTGATCAATTGCAAAATCTTTTGTTAATGCGTCAATAGTTTTGCAGACAAAATGTGTACCTTAGTCGCTGAGTAAAGTTAGTGGGCATATGAAATGTGTAATGATGTTTTCATAGATGAATTTGCCAGCGACTTCGCTAGAAAATGTCTCGACCAGTTCTGCTTTTGCCCATTTGGTGACATATTCTATGTCAGTGATAAGATAACGTGCACCTGTTTGTCTGCCAATTACTGGAAATGGTCCAGTAAAATCGGTTGCCCAGATTTTGAATGTTCGGCTTGGATTAATTGGAACCAAAGGCATTTCTGTGCTAGGCAGCGGTCGTCCCATACGTTGACATCTATCACATTTAGTTACAAATTCTCGACAGTATTTATGAACTGTCGGCCACCAGAGTCCGACTTGTGGAATCTTCCTTGCTTTTATATCTACGTGATAATGTCCTCCTGCCAGTCTATAGTGTGCTTCTGAGAGTATTCTATGTCGCTCATGCTCAAGTGCACACTAACGTAATACATCATCTAGGCCAAGTTTGTAGAGGAACCCGTTGATGAGAGTATAAGGTGCAACTTTCATTGCAAGGATCTTCCTCTTCTTCTCAGTCATTCCTTCAAGAGCTTGTCCATCCTCAAGAAATTGTGCAATTTATGCAAGTTCCGAAGGGATAGCTTCAATTCGAAACAAATGTGCGTCTGGAAAATCATCTTCTATACCTGTCGGTTCCTCTTCGGTGTCGAATCTTGACAAGTGGTCTGGCCCAACATTAGCCTTCCCCGATCGGATTATTACCTCGAATTAAAATTCCTGAAATAGTAGAAGCCAACGACACAACCTCCCTTGGTGCAATGGTTTATTAACTAGATACTTCAAAGCTTGATGATCTGTGTAGAATACAAAGGGGTTAGCCAATAAGTAATGTCGGTATTTCTGTAGTGCAAATACCATACCTAATGCTTCGTTTTCAGTGGTAGAATAATTTCTTTCAGCCTTGTTCAGCTTCTGAATACTGAAAGCATTAGAATAGTCCATTCCATCTTCTTCGGGTTGTGTTAAAATAACACCGACTGCTATTCCAGACGCATCAATATTACATTAAATTTCACCAACCAATTTGGAAAACGGAGGATAGGTGCTTCGACAAGTTTTCTCTTCAATATGTCAAATGAAGTATTGCATTCCTCCATCCACCTGTACTCCTGATTTTCTTTCAACAACTCTTCGAGAGGATATGTCATGTCGGAATAGTCTCTGATGAACTTTCTGTAGTACCTCGTATGACCCAACAGGATTCGCACTTGCTTCGGATTGACTGGAGCTTTTAGGTCGAGAATAATTTTTATTTTTGCATAGTTGAACTTGATTCCTTTTTTACATACTACGTGGCCCAACAATATACCGATAGGAGTCACAAAAATGAACTTTTTTTATGTTTAGCGATAATTGGATCTGCCGACAATGTTCTAGCATCAATCGAAGCCATTTACAATGATCTCTTAACATTGAATAGATTTTCCAGTCATCGAACTAGACAACCATTGTTTTGTAGATATACTCCTGAAAAGCCTTGACGAAAATACGAGAAAATACCGCTAGTGCATTCTTTAGACCGAAAGACATGACTTTATATGCGAACGACCCAAATCCGTACACGAATGTAGTCTTTTTCTGATCTTCTTTAGCAATAGGTACTTGATTGTACCCAGAGAATCCATCCGTAAATGAATAACACTTGTGCCCTGCAACTTCATTAATAATCTCATTTGCAAAAGGAGTTGGAAAAGGGTCTGTAAGTGTTACCTTGTTTAGTTCACGGAAGTCGACACAAATCCTCAATCATGTCGGGTCGTGATTCTTCGGCTGAACAACCATCAGGCTCACCCACTCTGATTGGTCGATAGGATATATAATTCCAACTTCAAGTATACTATCGGTCTCTTTTTTAAAAATGTCTTTATACTTGTGTGCGAGCTTATAGGGCCTTTTCTTCACTGGTTTGGAGTCTGGTTTGATGTCGATTTTCATTTCACCCATCTCCTGCATAAGTCCTTTCAGGTCTTTGTAATCACGGGCAAATACATCCTGAAATTCCCTTAGGAGGTTGGTGATTTCTGCAGTCTGTTCTTCATTCCAGTAATCGCCAATTCTTGTCATCTTTGGTCAGTAGTCATTTGAGATATCCAATTATTTTGTTTTAATCTTTGCATCCATCCACTGTGGAGCATGACTGTCATTTATCAGTCTTTTTCCTTCCTTTATTTGTGTGAATGCAGGCGGAAAGTCTTTTTCCAATAATATTTTTGGCTCATCTTTCTCGACAATCTCCATGCTAAAGACTGTTTTGACAGGCTTCGACATGATAGGGTGATCTTGTCTCCATTGAAAATTTTTCCTGACTGACTTCTCTGTTTCTAAGCTTAGTCGTGTAGAATGCTAGATTTCCTTCGATGTTCTGTTATGATAGGTAGCTGATCGCTGAACAGTTTGCTTGTTTTCTGTAGGTGCTAGAATTTATGTCGGCTGCATAAATTCTTTGATATGGTTGCTCGCTTCGACCAACTGCTCATCCTTTGGGGAAAACTGGAAATCATTGATGATTTTTCCTTTCAAATCTTTCCATGTAAATGTTTCTCCTCTTGCCTCTTCCATCTTGTACCATTTATTAGGTAGATTGTCCAGTGTGTTGGGGAAGAGGTGTGGCCATGCCCTTTAATATTTGTAACCTAGTTTTCGCCATTCTTCTTCACATCGGTCGATCTGGGATTTAGTATTTTGTCCCTGTTAACACCTAAAAAGTGCTCACTAGCTCATTCCCTTACTCACATGACCCATTTGTTCACTTTTCCACCATCTGAGCCTCTGAAACCAACAAAAGGTCACCAAAAGACCTTAGTACACCCCTTTTTCCATTAAAAAAGATTATTTTTCCAAGAAAATCATAAAAAACCCTCAAAAAGGGTCCAAATTCCCAAAAATATTAAAAAGGGAATTAAAATATTATTTTTATTCAAAAAAGGAAAAAGGAGGGAAAAGTACCTAAACCATGTTGGTCAATACCATTTGGTTTCCACAAAACCACAAATGGTATTTCCCACCACCAAAACCTATAAAAAGGTGGTAGGGGCTCCTCATTTCACATCCATCCATTATCTCATCCTTATGCTGCTGAAATCTCCCTTGAGCATTTTAGCCATTGCAAACCACATTGGAGAAGAGACCATTGGAGATTGGAGTTGCTCATCCTTGGAGCCATTCAACCTCATCATTAGAGGTATTGATTCCGCAAGTACTTGCTTGCCCCATTCTTTCAATATAAATTTATTATTTTTATATGTTTCCATTGAAACTGCTGCTACTAGTTAGCAGGTGCCCATAGCACTAAGCCTGGTTGCAAAACCGGGCCAACAGTTTTTGGCGACTCCGCTTTGGTTTGAACTATAGATCTCTAGTTTTTCCTTTAATCTTAGTTTTTTATAACTTTTTAACCTTTAGATCCATAGATCTGCCATCTTAGACAGCAGATCCATTGCTGCTCTGAGTTTTGGCCCCATAAACAGCCTGAAATTTTCAATTTTTGGGTTCGTTTCTCGATTTCCGTGCACGGCTTCCGCATCGCGGCTTTTCGCCAAACAGTCGCGCGGTCCATCGCGACTTTTCTGCGTTTTTCCGCGCGGTCCATCGCGGCTTTTTGCCAGACAGTCGCGCGGTCCATCGCGGCTTTTTGCCAGACAGTCGCGCAGTCCATCGCGACCTTTCTGCGTTTTTCCGCGCTGCGCACCGCGGCTCCGCGACCAATTTCCGCGCTGCCCATCACGACTGTGCGGCTAAAACCCGTGCGGTCCATCGCGCCTGTGCGGCCAAAACCTGCGCGGTCCATCGCGACTGTGCGACAAAAACCCGCGCGGTCCATCGCGGCTTTTCTGTTAAAACCCGCGCGGCTGAATTTTTCATTCGGCCATCCCGATTTTAAAATTTTTTTTTACTGTACTTTCTGCCCATAGCACATTTTTTACAGTATTAAATTCTGCATATTTGACAGCTTTGAAATTTTTTTTACTATTTAAAGTGCATATCTAGAAATCTTTTTAAAATTTTTCAAGAGAGTGAAAGAAAGACTCATTTTGCATTTTCATCTAGATTCAAATTTTTTCCTGTTTACTTCTTTAAAAATCTTGCCCTTAGCAACTTTTTTTTTTCTCTTGAAACGAAGAAATCCATTTATTTCTTTTAAAAAGAAGTCTATTATTTGCTTTCATAAATCCAAGAAATCCTTTCTTTTTTGAGCTATTTTTTGAAAAGCATTTAAATTCCTTTTTAGTGAAAAAGCCATAAATATTTGCTTTTTATTTTCGAAAAATCCTTTATTTTTTGAAAATTTCCTATAAAGCATTTAATTTTTTCAAGTTCAGTTTACAACACCTCACGTGCACTCACACGATCACTTAATTGAACTAAGCCTTAAAAACGTACCCTAATTTGAACCACTTGGGGAACACTAAAAGAATTCTTGTAGCTAGGTAGTATTGGGGGGATAGGTGTTCCAATAACACCCCTCAGTTCTTACATCTGAGACATAGAAGTTGTCCAATTAGGGAGCTAAAATCTCTTAGTACTTTTTGGCGCGGTCACAACCGGTTTGTGGGAAGGCCTCTCCCTTAGGAGGGTTGAAGTCGCGAGTATGGTTCCGGAAGCCTGAGTGGAATACCGAAATCCATTCAGTAACCGAAGGGCTACCATTCGCAGTTCTCGGGATATCCCTGTATTGGGATATTGCGATCAAAGGACCAAACGGCAGATTTACCTTTTCTCGACGCGTCATGAACGGAGTATCCTAGTAGCCTGTCTTTAGGATTGATTACCTGGTGTCCCTCCCGGTAGGGGGATATCTAGCCGTTGTCTCAACATTCATATTGTCTGACTTGGATTTCATCACCTTGCAGAGGATATCGTCTGTTTGAGTCACAATACTTTTAGATTAGGTGTTTGCATGATTTCAACCTACCTGTGGTCTAGTTACACCTATTTTTTCTAGGAGCGGCTTGCATGTTGGTATTCTGACCAGTTGTTGCATTCCTCCACTTATTGTAGCACAGCTGCTAGAATAAGTGCCTTTTTTGAGGATTGATTTTTTGGCCTGAGAGCCTTCTTTTTTCACTCCCCTTCTTGCACCCTTGGTTGCATTAGGGTTTTGAGTCTTTTATATATATATCACCACCTGATACTTAAACAAATTTTTTACCTATACACATTTTCTCACCATTGAGAATTTTAGACGCTCTCGTCGTCTACAGGGCGAACTCCCAGAGTTTCGTCCACTTGGCTCTCCACGTCACGGACGCAGAGCCTTATCCCTTGATTCGACACATCGTCAATCAATTAGACAGTCATCCGATTCTGACATACCTCACTTCACCTTTGATTTGGAGGTAGAATCCGAAAACCCCACAGAGTTACCACCAACCACCATTATGTCTGGAACACCATTTGATCCACTATTTACAACTACCATAGGTCAGACATCCGCAGACCCGTCTGTTGTCGTACCATCCACGGCAACAACCACCCCCCTGGGTATGCCCAATATGGGTAACACTCCACATTTAGGAATGCCTAACACAGGGCCACCACCTGTCATGGGTATACCCAACATGGGGGGCATACCCCCTTTGGTTTCCACAAACCCCATCCCAGGAATCCCTAGTACGATTCCCAACCCAAGTGTAACCCATGTTGCACTTGGAAGTGCTATCCCAGGAATCCCTAGTGCGATTCCTAACCCAAGTGTAACCCAAGTTGCACTTGGAGGCGCTGGCCCATACCAGATGACACCTATTGGAGGCCATATACCCTCCATACCTAGCATACCTTTAGGCGCTACTGGACCCCTACACCATACCACTATGGCCAGGCATGTCCCAGTTCCAGTCACCACATCTGCTAGTCTACCATACATGGCAAGTCTGAACCTGCCAGATTTAGCTAGGCTCACAAATGACCCCATCAGACATGATCCGGCGTGGCCTCAAATGCCCACCAAACTCCCCTCTGACATCCCTAAGTTTGAGGGTAAGGCAGGAGAAGACCCCCAGAACCACATCATGTCCTTCCATTTATGGTGTTCCTCCAACTCCATAGTGGATGACTCAATCCACCTCCGGCTTTTACAACGCACCTTCACTGGCTCCGCAGCCAAATGGTATATCGAGCAGCCCCATGGGACGCATGCCACATTTACCTCCATTGCCTCGACTTTCCTACAATTCTTTTAGTTACCTGTCCGCTATGATGCGGGCGTCGAGATCCTACTGTCTTGCAGACAAAACACGGCCACGCATATCACTGACCATATTCATGATTGGCGTCGGCGCCGAAGCCTATGCAAAATCAAATTAGACGACCGAATCTTCCTAGATTGGTTTCTAAAATCCCTCCTTCCTCTCATTGCGAAGGATGTAGCATCTGAAAGACCCCAGTCTGAAGAAGAGGCCATCCTCAAAGCCCAACTGTTTGATCTCATCTACGCCCAGTCGGGTTACCTATACACGATCATACCGGACGCCCCACGAGGCGACTCTGCACGCGGTGACACACCGGGGGCATCACATGCCGCTGATGGCATTATTGGCCAAATTACACCGCAAGCAAAACCTTTCAGTATGGTGAGCACTATGCCTGCCCCAGACCTTTCTAGGGCTACATCTAGTTCCGGAGCGACAACTTCTTATGCTCCAACAAACCAGACCCATCACGTTCATGGACCCTCTTGTCCACAACATTGTTATGGCCAAGCGCCATCAGCATATGTACCTCCTACATACTATGCTCAACCTGCGGTGCAGACCCCCATGCAGTTCCCACAACAGCCCATGCATTACCCACAACCGGTTGCACCAGCTAACCTCACATCTCCACCAGCTCAGGGGTACCAACAACCCCAACAGGCAACTGGACCACCTCCAGCTCCACCTGCATACTATCCACCGCAACCTGCTCCCGCACCTGCGGCTCCTCAGAATCCCCCCAATGCTCAAGGGCACGTGTATGCACAACAACATCAGCCCCAATACCAAAATAACCAACGCAACCAGGGTGGGCAACCAAACCGCGGAAGAGGGCGCAACCGTGGAAACAATCAAAACCGTAACCAAGCTCCACAACCTGCCCATCCTCCGCAAAACAATAACGCGGCGCCTGCTCATCAAAATCCTGATCGACCACCTAAGCAAGCCAAAAATACTAATTTACGAACAAACCATCCTTGTTCCATTTGCGGTGTTTATGGTCACTATACCCACGCTTGCCCACATCTGGAGCGAGCTCGACAACTATGGACAAATGACGCCCATCGTCAAGGGCAGGCAGCTCCTCAGCCGCCACCCAACCCCCCACCACCTCCACAACAACCTTTGGTACTACAAAACCCTTTTCCAACACAAGGAGTGGTGAACACTCAGCCATTAGCCCCCCCACAGGGCAACGTGCAACCACAACAAATTACTTACGCAGCTCTGGACCAACCCATGTTTGATTCAGGCACCCATCATTTATTGATGATGTCCACTGCCGACGTCAATATCCAAACCCGTCGGAATCAATACGGACCGACTTCTGAAGCCCCCCCCGCCGAAAAGGATACTAATGCTCATCCCACTGATCAGACATTGCGTATACCTCAGGTTCCACTCGATGGCGCTTCTAAATCACCTCGCTTCCCCATTCGTCGAATCAACAACAACCCCAATGCACGGGCTGCGTCCAATTATAACATCGTAGATGACTTAGCTTAATCTCCCGCAGCCATGACTGCGTTAGAAGTCTTAAAAAACTATCCTACTCAGCGCAAGACTTTACTTTCCGCCATTGGGGCGATTGACCCAAATGATTCCAAATTGATGACCTTTGATTTAGACCAGTCTGAACCACGACTGCCTTCCACCATAGCAGTCCATGTTTCTGTTTCTATTCGGAATCTTGTCATCCATCGATGTATCATCGACGAGGGTGCCTCCACATGCGTCATGTCCACATTTGTTTGGCAGAAGTTGGGATCCCCTACTCTCCAGCAATCCACCACTGCATTGCGGGCCTACGATGCTCGGTCAACTCAACCTCAAGGTTTACTACCCAAGGTCCCCATCCAATTAGGTGGGAAAACTGTACTCATTGACATAGAGGTCATTAATGCCCAGCTCGATTATAACCTTTTACTCGGCCGCAGTTACATGTACGCCATGAAAGCGGTCGCCTCATCCGTTTTTCGCACCATGATGTTCCCCCACGAGGGACCCGTGGTCAAAATCGACCAACTCACATACTATGATCCCAATGCCCCTGCAGCACCCGAAAATGTTCTTCCCATGATTGAACAACCAACTTCTAGTGCAACTACCTCCTTTGTCTCTTCTTTGGGACCCGGACTTTATTCAGATACACCAATGACCTCTACATTTCAGGCCATTCCACCACCGTCACCGGAGACCCAAGTCGCAAACCTCTGTACTCTTTCATAGAATACACAAACATCCGGTAGTCAACCACCATTGATCCCCAGTCACATTGGTGTTACACCCATCCACACCATCCCCTTCCTATTTCCTCCTTCAGGTGTAGTAAGCGCCCCGGTTATGGCTACCCTTAGTCTACCCGGGTTAACATTGGGATTACCCGTGTGGTATATTCCGCCTCCCGTTTGACCGCCGACACCAAACGTCATCCTCCAACTGGTACAACCTATTGTTACCACAAATCAACCTCCTCCGGGTGTCGCAATCCCTTTGTCATCAACGAAACCTCCTCCTAACCTCAATATCCCTTCGTCGTCAACAAATCCTCCCCCTCCTATCAAGCCCACTGGGGGCAGAGGTCCACAACCATACACTGCTATACCACCTCCTAAGGCAGTTAAACCCCCACCGGTGTTTCGAGCTCCCCCTAAATGCTCGTTGTGCGATGAGATAGGCCATCCAACTCATCAATGCCCACACTTACCGGCACTCCAAGAGCATATGAATATGTTGGACGATGACATCAGCATTCCAGTAGTTAGACTAGAGCCACCTCTACAGCCTCGCGACAAATCACTGCGCACCAACCATCCTTGTGCTATATGCAGTGTTTACGGCCACTACTCTCACCATTGTCCTGATCTACCCGATTATAGAGCAGCATTGTACGAATTAAACAGCGTCGACTTAGAGATATCTCCTCCCCTCATCGAGGAGATCCACCCCCCGCCATCATCCTCGTCGGAAGAAATCAATACAATATATATGATTTCAACAACCTTCAAACCAGAACCCCTTGATTTATGGTCTGACTACTTCAATACTGATGAGCAAATTTTGGAGACACTCACTGCACCCGACTACCCTTGGGATGATATGCATCATCGTTCATACTTCCTCCCGGAAGCATCTATATCCACCGCATCCAACCAGCTATCGGTCGAATCGAAAGATTTCATACCCACCAAGGTCGATTGGTTAAAAGACCCCATCCCAGCACCCGATGCCTTTGAAGAAGGGAACATGTCCAACATTTCCCCGATTATACAAATCGATATTTCCACAACACCAGGGACACCTGAGCTCATCTCGCTGGGCGCATCTTGCACCCAAGCAGAAACTCAGGCATACAAAAAGCTCTTTCAAGAGTTCCGTGATGTCTTTGCCTGGTCCTATACCGAGATGCCTGGTCTCGACCCCACCATTATAGAGCACCACATTGATACATGGCCTGAGGTACCCCCTGTTCGTCAGAAACAACGACCCATTCACCCTTCCAAGCTCCCAGCTGTTAAGGCTGAGGTCGAGAAACTTCGCAAAGCAGGATTCATTTATCCTATTCCGTACACCACCTGGGTGTCGAACCCCGTTCCCGTCAACAAAAAGCAAGGCACCCTTAGAGTATGCACTGACTTCCGTGATTTAAACCACGCTTGTCCAAAAGACAATTTCCCCACGCCATTCATTGACCAACTCATTGATGAGTGTGCGGGCCATGAGGTCCTATCCTTCATGGACGGGTTTTCCGGATATAACCAGATTCACATCTGCAAGGAGGATCAGTACAAGACTGCCTTTACCACCCCATGGGGCACATTTGCCTATCGCGTCATGCCATTTGGCCTTAAAAATGCTGGTGCCACCTTCCAGCGAGCCATGACCTACTGTTTTCACGACTTGGTCCATATCCTGCGAGTCTATCTTGACGACCTCACAGCTCGTTCCCGAAAATGATCAGACCACCTTAATGACCTCCGGTAAGTTTTCCTGCGTTGTCGCAAATATAAAATCTGCTTGAACCCACACAAGTGTGTCTTTTGCGTCCCGGCGGGCCGGTTGTTGGGTTATTGTTTCCCAAGACGGAATCACTGTCGATCCCCTGAAAGTCAAAGCCATCTTAGAACTTCCCCCTCCTCGCACGCTTCGGCAGCTTCAGAGCTTGCAAGGGCGGTCCAATTTCCTTAGGCGCTTCGTTCCTGACTATGCAACCAAAGTTCACGGTTTCTTACGCTTACTACGTACCCACATACCCTTTGTTTGGGATGAGCAAGCAAACACGGCATTCGAAGACCTCAAGAAAGCTCTCACATAAGCCCCCTTGATATCCCCACCGGATTTCTCTCAAGACTTCACCCTTTATGTCTCGGCATCCGAACATGCTGTGTCCGGAGTTTTGGTCCAAGAAGATGCCTCACACCGAGAGCATGTGATTTATTACGTCAGCCAGACCTTGTCTGGCCCACCTCTGCATTACCCATACGAGGAAAGATTAGCCCTAGCTGTAGTCTTTTCCGTACAAAAATTGCGACACTACATCCTACTCAGTCATACCACAGTCGTGGCCGACTCCAACCCCATGGTCTATCTCCTCAGCCGACGGCTCCTTCAGGGTCGTGTCGCTAAATGGGTCATTATCCTCCAGGAATATGACCTTACTTTCAAGACTCCTAAGAGCACCAAAGCCCTCGCACTTGCTCACCTCATCACAGACCTCCCGTCCTCTTCATCATCACCCGTTATCCAAATGGATCTGATAGACGATCAAATCTTCATCATTTCGTCTGACGACCCATGGTACGGAGACATTTTGATTTACCTTCGCACGCAAAAGTTTCGACCACAGATCGATCGTGACGAATGCCGTCGCATACGACACCATGCACCCCGATACCTCCTGATAGGGGATGTACTTTACCGACGCGGCATTGATACAATCTTACGCCGCTGCCTATCCCATAGTGAGGCAGAACAAGTTCTCAATGATTGTCATAGCGGTGCCTGTGGAGGCCATTTCTCCGGCATGGCTACCGCCCAGAAAATCATTCGGGCCGGTTATTTTTGGCCATCATTGTTTACTGATTGCATCACCGCAGTCAAGCATTTCCAGAACCGCCAACTATTTGCCCCCAAAGCAAGAACCCCCCCCCGCCCCCCTTCATCCAGTCGTCACTGTTGGACCATTCTGCAAATGGGCCATCGACTTCCTCGACTGCAACCCCCCGTCAGCCGGCGGTCACAAACACATCATTGTGGCTGTAGATTATTTCACCAAGTGGGCAGAAGCCATGCCGACCTACAATTGCAAAGCCGACACTGCAGCACGGTTTTTCTTCAACCATGTTATCACTCATTTCGGAGTGCCCAAGCAACTAGTCTCTGACCACGGCTCTCACTTCGAAGATGCCGTCTGGAAGGAATTATCAACCATGTTGAAATTTGAACACCATTTCTCTTCCGCTTACTATCCCCAAGGAAACGGCCAAGTCGAAGCGATCAATAAAATTTTGAAAACCATCCTGCAGCGCACTGTAGACAAACACAAATCCAATTGGCACCACATGCTCTTCCCGACACTATGGGCCTACCGCACCTCGACCAAAACCGCCACCGGTTTTACCCCTTTCCATTTAGTTCATGGTGTCGAATCCGTACTCCCTATTGAGTGCCAGATCCCAGCCTTACATATCGCCGTCGAACTCTTACCAGATACTTCCCCGATCGAGCAACGTTTACTACTCCTAGAGAAGGCCGATGAAGATCGGCGCACCGCCATTCAAAACATGGAAGCAGCTAAACAACGATCGAAACTAAGTTACGACAAACACGTCCACCCGAGAACCTTTTCTGAGGGAGACCTTGTCCTCGCTTACGATCAAGCTCATGATAAAACCGGGAAAGGAAAATTCGTATCTATGTGGCAAGGCCCCTACATCATACACACCTGCCTTGGGCAGGGGGCATATATTCTGACCGATTCAGAAGGCAACACCCTACGCAACCCACGCAACGGGTTGTACCTTAAACGATTTTACCCATAGAAAATCTGATGGACACCATCGTCCATTTTAGTATAGGCATACATTTTTTGTTCACAAAAAATTTCCAAAAACCTAAATATTTTTTTTTCTCTGCATGACCACAGATGGAGCCTCTTCCACTCTGCCATGTCGGTTTCGCTGATGGTGCAAGCCGTTGGTCTCCCAATCTCGCCTCCGCAGCTTGGGTAATATATTCCCCTTCACATGAGTTAATTCACATTGACGGAGTATGTTTAGGTGCCGCTACCAATAATCAAGCTGAATACGATGCCGTGACCGGTCTCCTGGCCGCTGCTCTCTAGATGAGCATACGTCACCTCAACGTTTTCTTGGACTCACAGCTCCTAGTTTCCCAGCTCAACAATGATTACCAGGTACGCGATCCCTGTCTTTTCAGAAAATTCCTGTGCACTAAACAAATGGTTAGACAGTTTGAATCCATTACATTCACACATGTCCCAAGACACCTCAATAGTGTAGCAGATAATATGGCCAACAGTGTCCTCGACTGGCACACCAATCACATCACGTCATATCCATAAACAAAAAATGCATCCATATGCATAACATGTGCCTCCACGGGCATAAAACAAACAAACCAAATAATGCATCCATGTGCATAACATGTGCCTCCACGGGCATACATAAATCAACAAACATACTGCATACACGACAATATATCTAAAATATATATCCACATATATATATAAAAATCAAATAGTCAACATGTCATAAGTGCCCTCAGCACCCGATATACAAAAAATACATCTGTCATACAAAAATGCTTCCCCATATGCTCATCAGCATTTGGGGGCAGATACAATATATCTACTCATCTGGATCCCTAGGATCCTCCAGCTCCTCCTCCGACTCCTCCTCCGCCGGCCCCGCCGGGTCATGACGACCCCGAACTCGCCGCTCTGCTGGCCCCGCTGGATCGTCCCTCAGACGTATCCTCCCCTGAGCCGGCCCTGCCGGAGCATCTCGTCTACCATCCCCGTGCCTCGCCACGAACACCGCTGCCCTCAACAGGAGCGACTGCCACTCAGGTGGTGCACCGAGACATCCCTGCAAAATATCCCGATCCAGGTCTCTCCAACCATCCTCGGGGAGCCCAGCTACGATCCGGGCCAAGGTCCGTCGGACACCATCTATGGCGTCATCATGAGGGCCAACCCCTCACCCACGAGCTGCATATCCTCCACCACGCGGAGGAGGTACAGGTACAGGTGGATGAGCGACCACCATCGCCCGCCCCTGCCGAGCCACATAGTCAGGTGGTGGCACTGGACCCACATCTGCACAAAGCAAGTAAGCCATCAGATACTATACGAAAAATCATCAATAATAAATCAAACAACATATGATATAATATCAAATAAAACACAAAACATACCGTCTAGGCTCCAGGCCTGTCCTGGTGCACGAGGCATCTCTGCGTCACCTCGGTAGTCCATGCCGGCGTAGGGATAATCCTCAATCACAAGAGGCATCTGCTCCCACTGCTGATAGAAATCCTCCGTGAAGTAGCCGCGGACACCACCGCCGGCACGGGGCATCATCTGCCCCCACCTCATCATACGAGGCTCACTTGGAAGACCAGCACGAACGGGTACCCGTGGCCGCAAGGTCGGCACCCGCTCGAAGAAAAAACAGCATAAGAACGAGGCATAACAAAACTCGCCTCCCTCTCTAACGGCCTTGTCCAGATCTCTCCGGACACCAGCCAGGAACATCTGCGCCCAGGCATAATAAGTACCCTGTAGAACGGAATCCACCATCATCGTCTGCCCCCCAGACATACGATGTGGTGCAGCAGCACCCAATACCCGCAGAACGCAGGCACCAACAGCTCGCATATCCCACTCACGTAGGGATCTCAGACTAATAGAGCTGTTTACCAAAACAGCATCATCCACACAGAAAGTCTGTAAGAGGTCCTCCATATCTACACCCGGAGGCAACCTCGGCAAAATATCACCCACCTCACCCAAGCGAGGCAACCCAGTAAAAAAATATACATCCGTGAGAGTGATCTCTAACCTCTCACCACCAATAATGAAGGCACCCTCTGCCGGCACCCACCACTGCATGAGCTTGTTCAGGAGCCGTCTCACTGAACGTATAGGAGGGATCTGAGCGAACTTCAAGAGCCCGCTCATAGCCAGGGTCTGTCTCACCCCTCCATCAGTCTCAATCCTCAGCATGAGATCACCATCGATCTCCCTCTCCCGCCACACAGACTGAGATCTCCGCAACATCCTGCCAGGAAAACAGAAAATTTTTTAGCCCCAGCACAAAAATTTTATAAAAATCCCATCGCGGCTTTTACACAAAAAGCCGCGATGCCCATCGCGGATTTTCCACAAAAAGCCGCGATGACCATCGCGGCATCCATGCAAAAACCCGCGATGAACATCGCGGATTTTTGCCGGACAGTCGCGATGAACATCGCGACTATCCGCCATGAACTCGCGATGAACATCGCGGGTTCCGACCTCATAGTCGCGATGAACATCGCGACTGTGAGCCTGGAACCCACGCGGTTCATCGCAGGTTCAGCCCCGAAACCCGCGCGGTTCCACGTTGGAGAGTCAACGTAGAATTTCGCGGCCTTCGGGGGCCCGCCGCCAAACAAAAAAGACATAATTGACAAGGCTAAGGCGAATAGAGTTACCTGCAACTCGCTAAATCGAAAACCAACGGTGAAATCTCCCGGAAATCAAGAAATAGCTCTGACAGCTCTATCAAACTCACACGTAACAATGACAAGTCATTTGGGCCCCACGTCCTATTTATAGAAAATCTACCAATTTTTCAACAACCATTGCGGTATCATACGAAGTCCATTTCTCAAACCGTTGGGATCAGCACAGCGAGAACTTCATACAGGTTCCTTCCTTTTCCCGTTTTCACGGGGTCCATTTTTTGACCATTTTTTAGCCCCCCTCATGGCCTCGGTTTGCGTGCCACATCGGCCGTTCTCCATTTTAGACGTGCCTTATATCACCGGATTCAGTTTTACGCGCTCGTGATGATGCTTGAGATCATTTCTCGCTCTCATCTTTAGATTTTCCGGGCATTTTTTCCCACGTCCCCTCGTCGCCTCGGTTTGCGTGCCACATCGGCCGTTCTCCGTTTTAGACGTGCCTTATATCACCGGATTCAGTTTTCCGCGCTCGTGATGATGCTTGAGATCATTTCTCGCTCTCATCTTTAGATTTTTCGGGCATTTTTTTCCACGCCCCCTCGTCGCCTCGGTTTGCGTGCCACATCGACCGTTCTCCGTTTTAGACATGCCTTATATCACCGGATTCAGTTTTCCGCGCTCGTGATGATGCTTGAGATCATTTCTCGCTCTCACCTTTAGATTTTTCGGCCATGTTTTCCACGCCCCCTCGTCACCTCGGTTTGCATGCCACATCGGTCGTTCTCCGTTTCCGACAATCCTTATGTCACCGGATCCAGTTTTCCGCACTGATGACGATGCTTGAGACCTTTTCTCGCCCTCATCAATCCATTTTTGTTCGGTATAATTTTATCCCTTTTTCGGGCCGAGCAACCCCTTTTTACGAAAAAGGCACTTAGGGAGTTTCTGTTCAGCTCTTTTCTGACTCCTAAAACAATGAAAAGATCGCCGAGCAATCTTGCTTCCTTTCATGCTCGCTAAACGTATCTGAAAGGGCGTCTACCTAGTATAAGTTTACCCCTTTTCCGGACCTCGTAGACTAATTACGAAAAAGGTATACTCTAGTCACATCGGCTAGAAGAGTTCTCCATCCGCATCATTTTATGCTTTTTCGGGCCTTGGAGACTAAACTACGAAAAAGAACACCAATAGAGTCCACTTACCGCTTTCAGACTCTCTAAACATGAAAACAACCATGAGCATGCGCCGTCCTGAGCTCACAAAATCCACAGGACCGTACCATTTCAGAGCACATTTTTATCTCTTCTTGGAGCTCATTAAAACTACGAAGAAGGAATCAATGGTGCCTCTTGGCGCTACAACACATCATGTCTACTCACATAGCAGCTTCCCCATTTTGGTCGCCTTTGTTCAGAGTATTCTGCAGTATGTCACCCTGAAACTCCCTCGACAGCTACCATCAGCTTCACCCCCCCAGAGTCAGTACATACCCTTCAGTCCCTAAAAGATGATCCCCACACCTACAAGTCAGTTCCCTACGCTGCCAGGTCAACCATGTCATCATGCTCTGAACAAAGGAAGTTTGAGTCTACCCATTTTTGACCCATTTATTTCCCGTTCCCACAAGTGTGTTAGTCCTACCATCAGTACTACAACACTTCAGTTTTACACCTCGTGCTCCTATCAAGGAAACATCATTGCCTTGTTAGTTGCTGTTCTCCCTCTGTCGACGACAACCACATTTATTCTAGAGGATAGACCTAGAGGTCCCTGTGTCTTGGACTCGTCCCCATTTATGATGAGTACCTACGAATCATTTCGAGAAGAGTCCTCAGTGCCTCTCCAAATGGTTGTTTCTCACATGCTCGACTTCAACACCTTGATCGCATCGTTGAGACTCGCACAGGGCATTCGTCCGCTCAGTTATTAGTCGAAGACCCCGGATACCACCTGACTCCTCCACATTTGAGAGTCTACCTATGGATACAACCAATTACATTTTTTCTTTAGATATCCGGGTTGCGTTATGGCGACAGTATTCAGATGTACCCCAGTTTTATACTCCCTCGAGTATACAGATACAAATACTTCCCAGAATGGCTCACAGTCATTAAGTTCATACAGATGTTGAACACCTTCAGTTTCAGCAGTTCAACAGTTATTCCAGTGTATCAGTTATTGAGATCACCCATGATCATGAGTATATCCCACAATAATGTCCCCTCTGGACCATTATGATGTACCAGTATATTTCTTTACGTATTAGATCCCCCTTCTTGGGACTAATTGTTTTGTATATGTCTTGATACGAGCATGGGAATGCCCGCCTCGTCCTTCATCAGAGATTATACCTCATTCATATTGAGGCCATGTAATATTTTTTGTTTTTGCAGCTTCCAAGGGCCGTGGCTCCAGTCTCCAATCGGTCTCTTCTCTCCCCTAAACCCCAGAAAAAAGGACAAAAGAACTATGATGTCTATCGGCCATACGATGAGCTCCTGCCCTCACACATCAGGGGGCAATCTGTTAACACCTAAAAAGTGATCACTAGCTCATTCCCTTACTCACATGACCCATTTGTCCACTTTTCCACCATCTGAGCCTCTGAAACCAACAAAAGGTCACCAAAAGACCTTAGTACACCCCTTTTTCCATTAAAAAAGATTATTTTTCCAAGAAAATCATAAAAAACCCTCAAAAAGGGTCCAAATTCCCAAAAATATTAAAAAGGGAATTAAAGTACCTAAACCATGTTGGTCAATACCATTTGGTTTCCACAAAACCACAAATGGTATTTCCCACCACCAAAACCTATAAAAAGGTGGTAGGGGCTCCTCATTTCACATCCATCCATTATCTCATCCTTATGCTGCTGAAATCTCCCTTGAGCATTTTAGCCATTGCAAACCACATTGGAGAAGAGACCATTGGAGATTGGAGTTGCTCATCCTTGGAGCCATTCAACCTCATCATTAGAGGTATTGATTCCGCAAGCACTTGCTTGCCCCATTCTTTCAATATAAATTTATTATTTTTATATGTTCTTGTTCTTGATTTTAAAATTATCTTTGTTATTTGCTTAATATCTTTGCTTAGATCCATGAATAGTCTTGTTTAATTAGTTTATTGTTATATATTTCCATTGAAACTGCTGCTACTAGTTAGCAGGTGCCCATAGCACTACGCCTGGTTGCAAAACCGGGCCAACAGTCCCTGTGTGAACATAGGGATGTCTGCCTGGATCGTCAACTCCTTCCCTCCAAATATTTCTACAAAAAATGTTGATGCGCTGGTCCAAGTTTGAATTCTTGATTGGTGGGTATCCCACCATCTCGTAGCTTTCCCAGTGAAAGTATCAACCAGAATCTGCAGCCTACCTTTCTCTCCAAAATGTTTTGAGACTTGTTCGACATGTACTGCTGGGGAGTCACGTTCCCTGTATCTCAGTGCTAGATTATACGTCTGTGTATTTTTGGTTGGTGCAAGAGTCGGATATTCTCGAATTTTCTGCTCTAATATATTTGGTGCGAACGAGATTGAGATACAATTCTTTATTTTCTTTTTCAAGATGGCTTCCACCGTCCAACATTATTTTGCATGAAGATCGTAATTTTCCAGTTGCCACTCGTAAAGCTCTGCATCAGAGTTATATCCGATCGAAACAGGATCTCCAAGGTGAAGCTCTCCATGAGAATTTGGTTTAATATGATCTTCGTTATTATCTATTCGATAGAGTTGTCAAATGTTGTTATCTTCTTCTACATGTTTCGACTAGGGTTCTCCTTGAGATGGGAAGATTGGCCTTCTGACCATTTCCTTTTAGCTTGATGCGACCTTTATCTAATGAAATCAAAGCCTTAATCTTTCGCCCCCAAGGTCGACCGAACAAGGCTGGGAAATAACTTGCATCATATTTGGGGTTAATGATTTCAAAATCAACTTTTGTTTTGATGCCTTTGATAGATGTTTCAACTCCCTTCCAAAATCCGATCGGCTCAATGAGTCCTTGATCCGCGAGCTTCAGATAAATACTTGATTCTTTTAATTGCGATCGACAGAGTTGGTCCCAAGTATCACGAATCATGCTATTGACTTGGGACCAAAATCCAGTACGACTTGTTGTATGTGGTAGCCATTTATGTCGAGGTCAACAAGAGGGTCGGCATCATTTTTTTCTTTTTGATTAAGTCGACAAATTTTTTTGGTTTGTCTTTGCACGACATGTTTATACTTGAATTTATGCAATAGGTCGATTAATTTTCCTATAGCTTCATCATTTGTAATTAGATTGAACAATTCATTATGTGCTTCTTGTCAGTTTTCTTCAGTGTCTTCATGGGCTTCCAATTCAGAAAATATATCAGATGCATTTTTAAACACAGACTTTTGATTAGCCGGATTTGGATAATCCTCTTTGGTTAGTATTTTACTTATATGTGGTCTATCTGGAAAAATATGGGTACCTTGTCTAGTTACAATTTGTAATTTTTTTGTTCGAAGCACATCATATTTAGGTACACAGGACAAGACATGAACATTCTTTTTATTATTGATTTTTTCAATCATGGTAGGGAAATCCTCTAAAAAGTGATCTCCTACCCCACATTTGGTACAAAACTTTAGATCGGTTCTTTCTTTGTATTGGCATTTTGCATGCCGATGATCTTCACTAAGACATATATAACATAGACTGGGTCGATTAGGTTGGGCACCGCGACCACCACCGCCACGACCGCGACCCTGGTATCCTCCACGCTTGTTATAGCCATGATTTCGTCGATCATATCTGCGATCATCATATTTGGTGTATCTGTCGTTTCTGTTCCAGTTGTATAGGTCATTTCTTCCATCATTTCTGAAAAAATCTGTCGTTTCTAATGTTTCTGTCGTTACGCTGCTCGACAGAATTTGTTTGGTACACTGCATGGTAATTTTGTCTATTCTTCAAATTCAGATGGCATTCGTCGATCGAATGGGTGTTGACTTCGCATATCTGGAACCATTTTTCTTTCTTATTCTTTAGATTGTATGGGCAGTCATTTGTTGAATGTAAGTCATATTCTTTACATAGATCACAAAAGCATCTGGTTTGAATGAGTCTGACATCTTGTCGTCGATCCTCATTTCGACAAGAATCTTTAGTATGTCCTGCAGTCAAACACGTTGTACACCATAACTCTGGTCCTTTCAAATTCATGCTTCAGATGGCCTGCTCCATACTTTCGAGGCGTTCATCAACGTGTCTATCAATGGAGACCAAAGGGTATTCATCGTCCATTTCAATCTCCAGAGCTGTTGTTAAGGCGTCCTCATATGAAGTGACATTTTGCTGACGAACATGTACTTTGATTTTTCTTATAAGGCAGGCGATGAACCATTTGATGAGGAGTTTGCCTTCAATTTCGTAGTCAATCTGGCTTAAGAGGTATTTGAAACTCTTATCATACTCTTTGACAGTTTCTGTCGGTCTCTGGACCATTGTCTTCAATTTCTCTGCGGCCAGATATTTTGCATCCTCTGTTTTAAAGAAAGATAAGAAACTTTGCATGATTTGTGCTTTTGATGCATTTGGTGTTTTAGCAATGTATCCCATGTACCAAGTTAATGCTCTTTTTCTCAAAGAGCCAGCAAACTGGGCCAATTGACGTTCTTCACTAGTGAGAGGTTTGGCTGTCCATGTTGATTCACACACGAACTAGTGTCTTCTTGGGTCTTCGTCACCTTCATAAAATGGGAGGTGTGTCGCTGAGTGTGACATGTCTGCTACTATTTCAATTTCAGAATTAGATGGTGGTGTTGGTGGATTATTACCAGAATCAGAATTAGGCGCTTCTTCAGCTTCGATAGTTATTAATGCTAGTTGCTTATCTAAGAAGGTTTCCTTGCCTTCAGTACCAGTGTCTTGAACTTCTTATGTTTCGCTGGGTCTTGGGATTCTGTCTTCTTCTACTGCTTTTGTCAAAATCCATACAAAGTTCTGCTCGAACGGGATTTCTCTACTTCTTGGATTCTCCGAAGTACTCAACGAGTCACTCAATTTTGGTATTGGAAGGGGGGCTGCTTCTTCATGTTTTGAGTACATTAGATGAAAACTTCTGTTCAAAAATTCGAGCTGAAAAGTCACCCAATTTCCTTCCTTAGGTTGATGAATCAACAATTTATCGACTTCATCACCTTCTTCATTGCGACGACTCCAAATTCCCGACTGGACAGCATGGAGACCAAGATTTTCTTCGACAATCTCTTGCACTCGGACACTTTTCGTTAGATGAAATGGAGAAGGGGGTGTTAACCTTTCGGGTATTTGAACTTGGAGAGCACCACCACGCTATATCCACAAGTCCTTGCCCATCGGTGACTTGTTTTCATCGACGCCCCGATCATCACGGGATCAAATCGACTCCAGTAGATTTCCTTCTGCGTCTGTCACGACACTTGATCCTCTCTTCTTCCGGAGCGCACTTGCCTGCTCCCTTAGCTCTTCATGCCGTTGTCTCCTTTTTTCTCTTTCAATTTGATGTCCGGAGTGCTTTTGTGACTCATGGTTTTGTTTTTGTCGGATCTATCAGGTCCTCCACTACTGGTCATGTTGCCTTGTCATGTGTCGCTTTTCATCAATTTTGATACATTAGAACATGTTTCGCCACCCCCCCAATGTCGTCCCAAAGCTTTCTAGACGACTGGGGAAGTGCAGGCTGTCATTTGTTAAAAAAGAACTCCCATTCATGCTCTTTCACGAATCTTTCCCACTGTCGTTATTTCTTTTTCCAGTTAGAATTTAGAAGGGGAGGGAGCAGCAATGGTTGTGTCTCGACAATGTGCGCAACGCCTTTGTCGATCAATAATTTGAATAATAAAGTCGACAGGGAACACAAGAATTGGTCATCTAGGTCGGTGAAGAACTTTTTTCTTACTTCATCCACATAGACGCGCTCTTCAATTGCTCTCTCTTCACAAAAGTCGTCCGCAATCTTTTCGCACCATTTCGACATATTTGTGCGTCATCCGTTGATCAACTTCGACAACAGCTTCCGCTCTTCTTCATCGACTAGTCTTTTCATCCAGCAGCTTCTTCAGGGTGGATGACACAAACTATCAAAATTTTCATGGGTCTTTGAGAAGAATCTTTCCCTTGCTTGAATAATTGTCAGCTTGTTCTGTCGCGCATAGTTCTGCAGGTAGTTCGTGATTTTCTTCTCCCACCAATCCTTAATCTCTTGCTCCGAAATCATATGTCATGTTGTTATTTCTGAATGCATCACCTGACAACGGAGCCAATGTTGTAGTCCCGCGGGTCACGTGGTTACCAGAGATACATTATATATTATAAACAAGCATGCACAATGATTCATATACAAGAGACAAGAGACCAATAGAGAGATACAAGCACAAGCCTTTATTACTCAGCAAGGCTAGAATACTTCATATAACAGATCTAAACAATACATTGGCTCAACATGCTATATATGCTTTTTAATACAATTACATAACTGTCTATTGGCCTAACCGACCAACCCGACCTATGCTAGTCGACCTGACCTGTCGACATATACTTCAAGTGGTCGGTTGGAGGGCCTAGTCGACAGGTTGACCTAGGCCCTTCCAACAGTCTGCATCATTTTTATCTCTCTGATTTAGTCAACATAGATTTTTAGTTTGCTTTTCTTCAACATATTTGCTTCTAATATTATACATTCGATCTATTAGCTTTGCGGCTACGTCTTCTTTGGTTATTAATTTGATAAGTTCATTAGTATCTCTTTGTCAAGATTCTTCATTGTCTTCTTGTGATGCCAATTCTTGAAATATTTTTGTTGCATTATTATATAATTGCTTTTGTTTGATTGGGTTATGATAATCATCTTTACTTTTTATTTTTCTAGTTTGTGGATTATCAACACCAATTTTAGTTCCCTAGTGAGTTACAATATGGATATTCTTAGTTTCAACAACATAAGACTTAGGAACACTAGACAATATGTTAACATTATTTTTATCACCAATATTTTCAATTATGGTTCGGAAATCCTCCAAGAAGTGATTACCAACTCCACACTTCGTCAAAATTTGAGATCTGTTTGATCTTTTAAGGGACAGTCTGCAAAGAGATGTTCTTCGCTGAGGCACGTAAAGCACTGCAATCGTCGACTTGGTCGGGGTTCTTGACTTCCATTGTTTCGATCACGAACTTGGAATACTCCTCGTTGATTGAAGTTGTCATTTCATCAATCATATTGTCAGCTGTCGTTTCTTTGATATCTATCGTTTTTGTCGTTTCTATCATTTTGCTAATTGACAGTATTGGTCTAATATACTGCATGATAATTTTGTTTATTCTTCAAATTTAGGCTACATTATGCCGTGGAATGGGATTTTAATTCACATATGGCACACCATCAACCTTGATCATTCTTCATATTGTAGGGACATTATTTTTTTGAATGTGATTCGTTCTCTTGGAAGATGTCACAAAAGCATTTTCTTTGTACAAACCAAACGTCTTGTCATCGGTCATCATGTCGATAGTAATATTTTTTATGTCCTACTGTTGAGCATTTTTTACACCACAGGTTGGCTCCTCTAAGGATTATTTCACAAATGGATTTTTGCATATTCTCAAGTTGTTCTTCAATGCGTCGGTCGACAGGAGCTGTAGGATAATCATCATCCATTTCTATTTGTAATGCTTTCGTTAATGCATCCTCATATGCAGTAAAATTGTGTAAACGGATGTGCATTCTAATTTTCTGTAGTAATACAACCACGGACCATTGGATCAATAAATGTTCTTCAATATGGTACTCAATTTGGCTCATCAAGTCTTTGAATATTTTTTCATATTCCCTAACAGTTTCTGTTGGCTTTTGAGAAGTGGTTTTCAATTTTTTAGTAGCTTGATACTTTGCATCGGGATTTTTGAAGAAAGACATAAATTATTCTTTTATTTGGGCATTCGTTGTAATAGGTGTTCTTTCTATATAATTCATGTACCATGTAAGGGCTCTTTTTCGAAGGGAACCAACAAATTGTGCCATTTGTCGATCTTATTGGAAATGGCATTGGCCTCCCATATTGATTCACAGACAAACCATTGTCTTCTTGTGTCTTCATCTCCTTCATAGAAGGGTAGGTGTGCTATTAAGTGCACCATATCTGCTGCAATTTCGAATTCCAAGCTAAATGGTGGTGATGGTGGATTACTTCCGGCAACAGAAATGCTCTTACGACTGTTTTCTACAGGTACTATTTATTGATGTGTATTATAAAGAGTTAATGCTCGTTCTTCGCTTTCGATAGCAATGTCTCTAGCTTCGGTCGGTTCTTCTTCGACTGTCGGATGTTGATTTCCTTCTAGAGCCTCTATCCAGACCTAGGAAAATTTATGTTCGATCTGGGTTGTACTTCTTTTCAGAGTTCCCGACTGACTCGATGAATCACTTAATGCTAGAAGTGGCTGGGAGGTGATTTCTCACGATATGAATAGAATAGATGAAAACTCCGGTTGGAAAATTCAGGTTGAAAATTGACCCAATTCCCTTCTTGCGGTCGATGGATCAATAATCTATAAATTTCATTACCTTTGTCATTCTGTCGACTCCAAATTCCATATTGACTAGCGTGAAGTCCTAACTCTTCTTCGACAATATCTTGTACTTGGGCACTCTGAGTCAAATGTAATGGGGAATGCGGAGTTATAATCTCGGGTATACTCACCGAGAGAGCATTGCCATGCTCCATCCATTGGTCTTCATCCATCAATGACAGTGGTTCATCAACACCCTCTTTCTGTCGAGATCGACTCGACTCCAACGGATTTCCTGCTACATCTGTCACTATACCCAACTTTGTTTCTTTTTTTTTAGGAGCGTACTAGTATTCTCCCTTATCTCCTCGCGCCACTTCCTCCTCTTTCCTAGTTGAATATTTTGGATATCCAGAGTGATTTTATGGATCATTGTTCTATATTTGTCAATTTTTTGGGATTTCTCACTGCTGGCCATATTGTGTTCTCATCTGTCAACTGTCATTCATCTATTCCATCAGGGATGTGGTTGACTACCCACCCATTTCCGACTCGAAATATCTTTACGTAAATAGGGTGATGCGGTAATTCAGTTTCTCAGGAAGTATTCCCACTCTCACTGTTGCATGAATTTTTCCCACTTTCTTTGTTTTTCTTCCCAGTTTGTGTTCGGGAGCGGTGATAACAACAATGGTCGTGGTTCGACAATATGCGATGCTCCTTTGTCGATCATAAATTTGAATAAACACGTCGGTAAAGAATAGATAAATTGGTTGGTGAGGTCATTATAGAATCTTTTATTTATGTTATCGATTGATACTCGCTCCTCGATATTCTTTCGCACCATTCAAACATATTTGTGAGGCCTCCTCTGGTTAACGTTTCAAGCAATTGTCGATCTTTTTCATTTGCAGGTATTTTCATCCAGAAGCTTCTTCAATGCGAATGGTATGGATTCAACAGAATTTTCATGTGTTTCAGAGAAGAACTTCTCCCTTGCTTGAGTGCTAGTTAACTTGTTTCTTCTAGCATAATTTTGTAGACATTTTACTATATTTTTCTCCCACCATTCCTTTAACTCGTGTTTTGATATCATTTGATCATGCTCATTATCGTCCTATGCATGTATCACCGACAACGAAACCAATTTTGTAGTCGAGAAGATTGCATAGTTACCCACGATACATATTATAGAATAAACAAGCATGTATAGAGATAAGAATAGTAGACAAGTAATGGAGATGGAATCAACAAGTCATTCTATTACTCAACAAGAACATGTATAGATATTATTAACAATATATCACACAATATCTTATATCCATCTCTCCAGCCTATTTATATAGTTTACAGACATATAAATAACTACCTGTCGGTTCAACTGACCGAATCGACATGTAGTGACCGACATAATATTTTGACATGTTTTACAAAGTGGTCGAACGAAGGATGTAGTCAGGCGGCCGACTAGGCTCCTCCAACAAGCATGTGCCAATGTCATGGTTTTTCTTGTTCCAGTCTTAGAAGCATCAATTGATCTTTCCACAGGGTTACCATGGACAAGAGAAAGGTGGTTCAAAACCCAACGCATGAAAAACCTTGATGCTTGGAAGGAATTTAAGGAAGGATAAATGTTTGACCTGACTAGAACAAAGGATCTCAATGCACAATTGTCTCATAGCGCATTGGGGTAACAAAAAATTCTTTCTGCAAAAAAATATGACATGTGAAGGCCACTATAGCCTAGTTTTTCTCATGTTTTTCTTTATCATATTCGACTGTTGTTGCATATAACACGTGAGGAATTAAGGAACATTCCTTATTTTTTTGAAGAGGATTTAAAAGAAAATGGTGATGAAAAATAAGAAGCACTCCGAAAACACCCTCAATAGCCTATACCATCACAACTTGATTAGTTTATTGATTGTCACAGAGTGATGGAAGGTGAACTTGTCCTGGGAGCAGTTTTTAGTAGATAAAGGGTTTCAAGTGCAATTGAATGAAAACTCTTAGTGTTTCCAATCAAGCCCTCCTGTAATTCAGGAAGAGCCAGAACAACCAGTCCATGAGTCCTTGAAGAGAAGACGAAGGAGGATAAAACCTCAATATCTTGAGAAAGTTGTTACATGTTTGAGGTTAACCAAAGAAAGGCTACAGAATTAAGGGAGAATACTGAAGTAGCTACATAAGAACCTACAACTCTATAATTTATTTTTACAAATTTTCCTAAATGACCAAGAACTCATCATTCTCAGAAGAAATCTCCAGCGCGAGACACTCAAGCAAATTTTGAAGTGTTGGATGCAAATTTACCAGATTTTGAGACTGCAACATACTTAATGGAATAATTTGAGCCTACTCAAGAGGTAATTCTTGATTTATCTAACTTCGTGTTATGTAGGCAAAGGGAAAAGGTTGGAACATTAAAGAGACAAGTTCATGAGCTTCAGGTTTTAGATAATCATGTTAAATATGAGAATGAGAGATTAAAATAGAGAGGGAGGCAGTTATAGGAAGAAAGTGATTCCATTAAGAAGAAACTAAAATCAATCAAGAGTCATGCTCGAAAATGGTACCAATAGAATAATAAATTTAAGAAACATAATAGACTACTGAAGAATAGATTGGTGAAGAGAAAACAGAGACATCCAGCTCAAATCATTAAAGGATTGGACTTGTTGGCTACTATATTTGAGGAAATTTCTTCTTCTTCTTCTTCTTCTTCCAAACTTCCTAAAAATAAAATTGAAGCAATAGAGCTTATATATGAATTTGTAAATGAAATTCTAGATGATATTTGGACTAATACTTTAGCTATTGCATCAACTCAACTTAATATTGTTAAGTGGAATAAGAAAGATGAGTTGTATGACTTGGGTCTATTTACAAGCAACAATACAAATTTGAGATTCAACAAATGTCGGAAGTGTGGTTCTTCAAATATTTAGTTAAAGAGAAAAAATGGAAGGTGAAAATACAGTCCTTACATGAACAACTAATAGTTAAGAAAGAGGAGAAAAGATAGATGCATCAATTGGCCTTGGACCACCACCTCCTCCCGTCCTATTCCAGTGGTGGTAGTGGACCACCACCTCCTCCCGGTGGAGGCGGTGGCAGTCCATTCTACCCTGGCGGTGGTGGCAGACCCCCACCATTCGGAGGCGTCCCACCCCCTCTCGGCGGTGGAGGCGAGCCCCCACCTTATGGTAATGGGCCAGCTTATTATGGTAATGGACCACCTTACTATGGCAGTGGACCTACATTTGGTCCGGGAGGCCCGTACCCCTATGGCCAGTTTCCTCCTGGAACACCCTATGGTCAGTCGACACAAGGTCCCGTTGGTCCTTACACGCCTTATCCGTACTATCAGTACTCGCAACATAATCCGCAGCTTCCCTTTTTGGCTACTTTGGATCTACCTGACCTATCTCGCTTGACCAACGACCCCATTGACCACGGAACTAATTGGCCACCCATTCCATTGAAACTTTCGTCAGATATCCCAAAATTTGATGGTAAGCTGGGTGAGGATCCTAAAAACCACGTGATGACATACCACTTATGGTGTTCATCCAACTCCCTAATGGACGACTCGATCCGTCTTCGGTTATTCCAACGGACTCTCACCGGTTAGGCTGCCAAGTGGTATATTGAATTACCACCTCATTCTTTTCCTTATTTTGGTTCTCTTGCTATGAATTTTTTGACTCACTTCCAACTACCTATATAGTACGAGACCGGTACAGAGCTTTTAACCTCGCTTCGTCAAAATACCGCTACTCATATATCAGATCATATACATGAGTGGCGGAGGAGACGACATCTCATTAAGGCTCCTATTCCAGATCAACTCCTAGCAGATTGGTTTACGAAGTCTCTCATTCCCACCATAGCATGGTACGTTTCCATGGGAGGCACTGTCACTAAAGAAAAAGCTATCGCTCGTGCCCATTTGCTAGACTTAGTCTATGCTCAATCTGGCACGTTGTTTGATATTCTTCCTGACGCACCTCGAAACACTTACGAACCCACGAAAAAACCCAAGGGAACCCAAGCCGATGGCATCCTTGGATCCCTTCACACCTAGCCTTCCTCTCAGACTGTTGGTTCGATGAACCCCTAGGGTTCTTCCCCATCACCAACACAAGCTGGTCACGGCACCACCAAATCATCCACTCATGCTGTCACCGAAGAAGTGAATTATGTTTCATCAGTTTCACCTCAGAAGTCTAGTGGTAAGAAGAAGAACAAAGGGAAACCTAAGAAATCTTCCACCCAGCAGGAACAAAAGAGCACCCCTGATAATACCAAACAGAAAAAGAAGTTGAAGTATCCTTTCCTATTGTGTGGTGATGATCACTTTTCTAAAGAGTGCCCCCATAGAGACGAAGTTCAAAAGTTTCTTAAGGGAAAACCCACACCCGCTATTCTCAACGATCCCTTCCCTACTCAAAATTAGGAGTCGATCGCTCACACTTCTTCTTCCCAAGGAGAAGCATCCACCACCGCACATGTTCTCATGTTGCATAATGAGACTATCAACTTGAACACAAGTTATCATTCATATGACTCCATTCCATCCAACGAACCCATTGGAAGTAATACTGAAAAAGCTTCCACTTCGATGCCTAACGTCACCGTACCGGCTACTCCTCTCACCATTAAGAAGCCCTCGTTTGAGACAGTGTTGCATCCACCCAAGAGCACGATTAGAAAATTAGTTTTTAATCCTAATGCTCGGGCTACTGAAAACTACAACATTGTAGAGGATCTAGCACAAGCTCCTTATGCTATGTCGACGCTCGAGGTCTTGCAAAACTGTTTGAATCAGCGCAAGACTCTCCTTGCTGCCACCGGGGCAGTTGACCCAGATTCATCAAATACCATCATGTTCCGGATAGAATACTTCAAACCAAGGCTCTCCCATCAATTGGCATTTCAAGTTGCCACAAACATTGCTGGGAAGATAATCCATCGTACCGTTTTGGATGAAGGAGCCTCTACGTCAGTCATGTTGATCGCATGTTGGAGAGCCATTGGTTCTCCCGAGTTGAACCACTCTCCTACCACTTTGAGAGCCTTCGACAGACATGGCTTTCAACCTCATGGGTTGTTACAAGATTTACCAGTTGAGTTGGGGGGAAAGACCGCAACCCTTAACGTGGAAGTGGTAGTTGCCCCGTTAGATTATAACATTCTGTTTGGTCGTAATTGGTTTTACGCCATGACTGCGGTCGCATCATCTGTCTTCCACATAGTACAATTCCCCCATCAAGGCCAAATTTTCATAGTCGACCAACTGGATTTCTACGCACCTGACACCACTACTCACCCAGGCAATAACATTCCTTCGATTGAAAAATATTCACAAAAGTATGAGAGTGTGGGGGTTGGACTCCTTAAGGATTCATCCCTTATGGGAATCTTTCCTACTTTGGATCCCCCAAACCATGTTGCCACGGTGAACATGATCTCCTCATAGATTTCATCTATCCCTAACTCCACTGATTCATGGCTTGTACCTGATGAAGCCACCACACACCTAATTGGAGACACTATGCCTCTGTCACCCGCTGAACTCATGTATGAGGCTTTCCAGTCAACACCGGAGGACCACTTAGCTGTGGCCTCCTCTACAACGGACACCATATGATCCTCTGCTACGGACTTCTCATTCTGACGAGTCCATTATGGAAATCATGAGTACAGACGATCCTCTGTGGGAAGACCTCCATCATTGTTCGTCTTTCCGTCCCTTGTTGGATACTGTGGAGAACAACATTCACACCATCTTTACACTAGATGTCTACTATGGCTCTCAGTCCTCATACTCGCATGTCAAACGGACTCTAAAGGCAACTTAGCCAACATTGAGCCTACCACTTTGATAGAAATTTTGGTTACTCCTGGTGTAGTGGAACACATTCAGTTAGGCCAGAAGTGTTCCCCTGAAGAAGTCATCGTCGCCAAGGCCTTATTCAATCGATTCCGAGACGTGTTCGCTTGGACCTATGAGGAGATGCCTGGGATAGATCCCTCCATTGTTTTACACGAAATTAAAACTTATCCCGACGTCAAACCTGTCCGCTAAAAGTTGCGACCGGTACACCCTCGGAAGACTGCGGCAATCAAGGCAGAGATCGAGAAACTCTTGAAGGCCAGCTTCATTTACCTTGTCCCATTGACATAATAGGTCTCAAACGTCGTCCCTTTGAATAAAAAGCATGGGACCATCCGTGTCTGTGTCGATTATCGGGATCTCAACAAAGCTTGTACCAAGGACAACTACCCAACTCCCTTCATCAACCAGATCATAGACAATTGTGCTGGAAGTGTCATTTTTTCATTCATGGATGGCTTTTTCGGATACAACCAAATTGAGATCCACCCCGCTGACCAACACAAGACTGCTTTCATCTATCCTTGGGGAACGTTTGCATATTGTAAACTTCCATTTGGTCTTAAAAATGTTGGTGCCACATTCCAGCGGGCCATGTCGTATGCCTTCCATGATGTGAAGGAATTCATGGAACCTTACTTGGATGACCTCCTTGCCCACTCAAAGTAGCGTGAGTTCCAATTAGATCATCTGATGGTCATTTTCCTCAGATGCAGGCGGTACAATATCCGTCTGAATCCTCACAAGAGTATTTTTTGTGTCGATTCTAGATGCCTCTTAGGATTTATCATCTCGAAAGATGGGATCTGTATTGATCCCTCGAAGGTGGAAGCCATCGTCGCTCTTCCACCTCCAACCAATATTATGGAACTTCAAAGTCTGCAAGGAAGAGCAACTTATTTACGGTGCTTCGTTTGTAATTTCGTGCAAAAGATGAAAGGATACATGAGATTGATGAAAAAGGACGTCCCGTTCATTTGGGATGAGCAAGCTCAACGATATTTTGATAGTTTGAAACATTCCATTACGCATGCCCCTGTGAACCAACCACGGAATTACTATTGAGATTACATTTTATATCTCGCCACTTTCGACACCACTATCGCCATGGTTTTGGTACAGGAAGACCAGAACACCCAAGAACATGTGATATACTATGCCAGTAAAGGTCTCATTGACATTGAAACTCGCTATTCACATGTTGAGAAGCTCGCTCTCACAGCAGTCATAGCCGTGCAAAAGTTCCAACATTACATTTTCCTTCACACCACCACCATCATCACTGATTTGAACCCCATGTACCACGTTCTGACTCATCAGGTGCTTGGGGGCAAGTATTCACGCTGGATCATGATACTGCAGGAGTTTGATCTTATTTTCGAAAAAGCCAAGTCGAAAAAGTCTTTGGTGTTTGCTGAGCTCATCTGCGACCTCCCCCGCACTGATGTAGAATCTGAGCCCAATGACTCCTTTCCGGATGAGTCATTGTTTCTTATCAGTACGTCTGATCCGTGGTATGGAGATATCACATTGTATCTTCAAACCCAATGTTCAGCCCCGAATTGTCTCGTGACGACCGTCGTCGCATACGCCACCATGCAAAGTATTATCTGATCATCAGTGATACTTTGTACCACCGTGGTATTGACTCTATTCTTCGACGTTGTCTGACTCATGATGAGGCTGAACACATTCTGAATGACTTTCACGCTAGGGAGTGTGGCGGTCACCTCTCTGGGATGGATACATCCCAGAATATTTTGCGCATAAGATATTATTGGCCATCTATCTTCAAAGATTGCTTCGAGGCCGTCAAAAAATGTCCTCCATGTCAGCATTTTCATACGAAAAAGCGCACCCATCTTGCCCCGTTACACCCGGTTATTTCCATTGGCCCCTTCGCTAAATGGGGCATCGATTTCATGCATTGTAATCCTACCTCGTCTGGGGGGCATAGTTACATCATTGTAGCTGTGGACTACTTTACAAAGTGGGACGAGGCAATGCCTACATACACAAACGATGGAAAGACCGCCGCACTCTTCATGTTTAATCATGTAATAGCGCGATTTGGAGTTCCTCAAGTGATAGTTACTGACCATGGTTCTTACTTTATGAACCATATGGTTGACGAGTTGAGCGATAGATTGGGTTTTCGCCAGAAAACTCAACACCGTAATACCCACAGTCGAACGGACAGGTCAAGGCCATTAACAAGGTCTTGAAAACTATGGTCCAACGTATGGTGGGTAAGCACAAGGCCAATTGGCATAATATGCTCTTCTCCGCACTCTGGGCTTATCGAACTTCCGTTAAAACCGCCACTAGATTTACTCCTTTCCAACTGGTGTATGGATTGGAGGCGGTCCTTCCTATTGAGTGCGAGATTCCGTCCCTCAAGCTCGCCATCGAAATTCTCCCTAACACTACTGCCGAGGAAGAACATTTCCTCTACCTAGCTAAGCTCGATGAGACTTGCCGATATGCCTCTCTTTCCAACGAGGCTCATAAGAAATGCATCAAAGCGCAATACGACAAGTCGGTATAACCTCACACCTACAGCGAAGGAGATTTGGTCCTTACATACAACCAAAAACATGATAAGTTGGGGGCAGGAAAGTTTGAGTCCATGTGGCATGGACCTTACATAGTGAAACACGTCTCAGAGAAGGGAGCTCATGAGCTTGAAGACTATGATCGGATATCTTTAGGTGAACCCCGCAATGGGCTTTACCTGAAGAGGTACTATGCCTGAGTCTTTCACATATGAGTACTTTTGTATATACTGTACATGGTGTGTGTGTGTTTTTGTGTGGTGTGACGCTTTGATTTGTCACGTGTTTAGATCTTGTTTCGTTTCTTATACCATGTTCTGTCTGCGTGTGTAGATGGATAGGTGCTATGGATTCGTGGACAGCGCCAGTCGGCATACCCGCAACCTTGCTTTGGCAGCCTGGGTTCTCTATTCACCTATCGGCTAGCTTATCAGCTCAGGGGGAATGTGTCTGGGTTTTGCGACCAACAATGCTGCAGAATATCAAGCAGTCATTGGAGCCCTAACTAATGCTATTTCTTTGGGTATGGACCACGTTGTCATCCATTTGGATTCTCAACTAGTGGTCTCTCATCTTAACCGAGTCTACGCCATCCGCGATCCCACCTAACTCCATCTCTATAGACGAGTCCATCTTCTGGAAAGGTCCTTTGAGTCCATTCAGTATCGGCACATTCCACGAGACATTAACACAGTTTCTGACTCCATGGCCAACTTCATCTTGGATTGGTACATTGCACACACATAAGCATATTCATTGCATTGTTAAAAGTATACATAACATGTAAATAATTCATTTTCTAAGAAAACATATTAACAAGATCAAATTATTCATTCTTTTGAAATACATGTGTAAACTGTCAGAATGTCTATATATATATATATCATCATAAAAAGTAGTGCTGGTACAAAATCTGAAGCATGACGGCTTTCAGTGAGTCTCTACAAAATCTAAAGCCTCGCAACTTTCAGTAAGTACAAAAATTTGAGGCCTCTAAGCTCTCATTACATTATAACAACATCAGGCCTAGCGCCTGGAACGTACACCCCTAGGTCTAATTGCTCTGGCTTGCCGAGTGTGGAAGCAGTCAACTGCTCTCGCAACCCTATGAAGCAGCACGTTGAAACGCGCAGATGCTCCAACCGTGTATACCTGCATGGGTTGTGGTATCTCATCCACCATCGGCTCGGGAACGTCTAACGTCAAACCACTCAGGTTCGCATAGACTCCATCCATCTTTGCGATGGCAGCATGTACGGCTGGCCCCATGACTACTCCCTCTCCTCTCTCTCTCCTCGCAAGAAGAGAGACTCCCACTGGTCGTATGGGGCCCACATCTACACATACATGTTGTTAACTCATCAACACTATAACGAAAAAATCATAAAATGCACAAAACTTAAAAGTACAAGGGTTTTTGTTCTTACCTATATCTCCCCATACTGCTCGCTCAGGAAGTACCAGGTCTAGGTCATCTCTGTAGTCCGTACCACTGTACGAGTAATCCTCCACCATTAGTAATTGACCCTCAAGCAAGGTGAAGAACTTAGTACCATATGTGACGATGGGGCCCCCACCATGTCGGGCCATCACCTCTGTCCATCTAGCCATGTGTGGATCCCTAGGATCCCTGTCCTCCAGTGGTACCTGAGGGCGCAAGAGGGGAACCCGCTCCAATAAGAACGAGATCACTATCGACCCATAGCCGAACTCTTTGATCTCTCCTCGTCGACACTTGGTCAACTGAACTCGCATGTTCGCGAGGAGTCCCTCACACCATTTGAAGATCTTCGGAGACATACAGTCCTTCGCATATAGCATCTGAGACCGAGTAGCCAAGTGTGGAGCTTGAATCCCTGCTACCCTCATAATGGTAAAAAGAATGGCACTCAATGGACGCTCTCGCACGTCTTTTATGGGAATCTTCCCACTAGAGGCATGAGTGAGAGGAGTACACTGTTGTTGGATCATGTCGTCCACAGTCCAATCACTTCCCCATGATCCAGTAAGAAGCACATTGTCCCCCTTCCGGGACAATCCAGTCAGAAAGTAGATGTCCTCGACATCTATAGTAAGCACGTGCTCACCGATCACAAAATACTGTTGAGCCGCATCCCAACATCTAAGCATATGCGTCAACAGGGGGATTTGGGCTCTCATGCCTTGGATCTCAAAGAAATTTAGAAGACCACATTTCCTAAGCGTCGTCACACACAATGGATCGTTTGCAATTTTCATATCATCTACCTAATGCTCTCATTCACGCCACTCCAGAACCATTTTGGCTGCTTGTAACCTGCCAAAAGGAGAGTTTAAACACTGTTAATACTCACTTCAACCACTAAAAGTTCTTTTTTTGGGTAGGGTTTGTGTTTTGGGTTGGACGTTTCCGTCGTCGCACCTCGTCAATTATGACAGTGCGATGTCGTTGCAGTCCTCCTTTGAGGGATTTGTGACGACCCATGTTTGTCGCAGTTCTTGTAAGGGCTACCTACGACGACCCGAGGACGCAATAGCCCTCCACAAATCCACCCAAAACCCAAAAAAATGAACGAAAATAAAAAATGTAAACCACTACAATTATGCTGGATGAAGTTTAGAGTTACTTGCTCTGGACGATGGGTGAAATGGTCGCTTGTAGCTCCCAGAATTGACAAGTGAAGTTTTGGCTCCAAATGGCACTTCTCCTCCCAAATTTGGCAAATGAAACAATGGTGACTCTATTTGGCTCATTTTTCTATTTATAGATTAAAGGAATATTCTTTTTCAAATATTTGATGCCTTTAGGTCATTTTCTATAGTTTAAATCATTTTTTATTGCATTTGAACGCTTCGTTGACCATTTGACCTAGTCTTCAAGTGTAAAGGAGTCATTAAGTGTCTTTTTTCGCTGCTTTCGCGTTGGAACGATCATCTCAGGTATGAGCACCCCTTGTGTATTTTTTCGTTATATTTTTCATTCATTAGATTGTAGTTATTTAATGATGATGAGCTTACTCTTTGTTCTTTCTCGTGCTCTTTAAAACAAGAGAATACGTTATCGAGTTATGATTTAACGCTTTTCCGGGCTCGTTAAACTCCTATGGAAAAGGACCCCCCCGTAGTCTATCTTTAAGCTCTTTTCAGGATCTCGAAATACGAAAAGATTGCCAAGTGAACTTGTCGCATTCACGCTTGTTAAAGTATTTGAATGGTCGTCTTCCTGGCGATAGTTTACCCCTTTTTCGGACCAGGGGGCACTACTTACGAAAAAGGTATATTGCAGCCAATCATGACTGGAAGAGTCCTTTCCCATGTTGTTTTACCCTTTTTCGGGCGATGAGGCTAACTTCACGAAAAAGGATCATTGGAGTCTTCTTTAGTTCTTTTCACACTCTCTAAACATGAAATGACGACCGAGTTTACCTTCTATGGACTCATTAAATTTTCACATTGAAGGGCCCGCCATGGGACGAACCCCTCCTATCCTAGGTTCGAAAAATATTTGGGATTGACTCATCTATGAGATGAGCTATACCGAGCATCTGGTTACCCTCATTAAGCTTGTAAAAAACACATGAGGCACTCATCATTCATGATGGGGAAAAAGTAAAGATTTTATGTTACACCCTTTTTCAGTGACAGTACCTAGTCATTTCTTGAACATGGCACTCATTTGCATTTGCATGCTGCACTTGGATCATCCGTTTGTCCTCGATTTTTGCCTATTTCCTGAGTCTTGTTTCTCCTTTGAGTCATTGAAAGAACGCTTCCATCATTAGTTGCATTAGGAGTTGGTACCATAACTCGTCAAGTCAATACTGCCAAGGCATGCCATGCCCATGTTCAAGAAAACTCTCACTATTCATTATCTGTAGTCAGTACACCTTCCATCATGTCGGTTTACTCTGAGTCAGTCTTGCATGTCACTGTACCATCCGATCTACTCTACACATCCTTTGTCGTATTTCATGTCGATGATGGGGGATTCATCATGGCCCTCCTTTGATGGATTCATCCTTGTTGACTGCAACACATCTTTCGAGGATCAAATCTAGAAACCAACCAAGTACCTTGGCCCTACATGCCTCAATGGTAGGTTACCTCGCTTTCGACATGAGTTTACATCATTGACTCTTGATCGAAATATTTCATCTCGCGTTCGACTTCAACTCATTTATTCACGCTTGATGATATGTACTGTGATACCTTGGGGATCATTGACATCAATGGTGATTTCCCTCGTGCTTGTTAACGGTATACATCAATGACCGGTAATCAAGTGGTCTCTACCATGTTTGACATCAAGACATTTGTAATCACATGGCTAGATTCGTATCATTGCGGGTTCAACTTGAAGACCCCGGGGAGTCATTTCTTACCCAGGTTGCGATGGAGTTTGTATTAAGTCATGTCACACGGATCCACATTCATATTGGTCGTGGTTGTGTTATCATCTCATCATGGATCTATGCTTGTGTCTAGTAGCCATGATTGTGTTCAGTCGATCATTACTACCATGGATCTGCATTGTATTGGTCGGCAACCATGTTGTACATCATATGAGACTGTGTACTTAGAGTCAGTTATACTGCAGCAGCGTCCTCCATCCGACAAGCCATTGCCATTTCTTCTGTCAAAGCATTTCACCTGTCCAAATTTCAACAGCTTCACGCTTTGGGGGGCATTCTGTTACACTTAAAATATTACCATCAAGAGACTCAGTGTATACATCCCTAAAGTACCATAGACTAAGTCATTAAATTGGAAGAGATGTCACTGCATTTATGCTAGGTTTTGAGAGGTCATCGCAGGATACACTCATGCAACCTGCGACGTCACAGCTTGCCCTCTTGCAGGGTGCGACGAAGTCAGTTAATGGGAAAAAATAGCTTCTTCGAGCTCATTCTCGAAGCCTGCTGACTTGGATCCTTATCCTTGACCTCTTGGGAGAGATAGCACTCGGTTCCTAACCTCTTGGTAGGATCCCCTATCTCTCTCCTACCATATCTCAACCTACCCTATCCATACCCTATCCACTTAGTCCTATATAAGTGAAGCTCTACCCCTCTCCAAAGAGAGGAAGCCTATACTGTTTACATGCAGGCGAAATCATCATTGAGAGATCTCTACTCATCCATTGAGATACTCATACTTCCTTGGGAGGACATGGCATTTGGCTTGGATGGAGAAGGATTGCTATGTTAAGCCTAGGTTGTAATCATTCTTCTATGTACTTTCCCTCCATTTTACAGTAATATAAATGCTTTCCACCAATATTGTTGTGAATCGATGATATTGTGTAGTCTACCTGCTTAACTGTTTACTTAGATCTATTATTGTATAGATGCTCTTTAATTGTTTGCATTGTTTTGTATCTTGACAGGTCTTGCAGTTGAGATCTGACAACTGCGGGACGTGGAACAACATCCAGAAGAAAGGACTACAAGTTTAAGGTAAGAAACCTAGTGACTCGATCCTTAATTAGATCTAGGAAAGTAGCTTATAGTCTGTACTATTTGTTCTAGACTCACTTTGAGCTAGGCAGATCCGGCTCGCGTCCGCTCGAGTGGATTGTCCGTCAAACAGTAAACGAGAAAATGCCACATGGGTTCTCTTCAGGACAGCCTGAGTGATTTTATCCCCCTCTCATAGAAAAACAATGTGCCATGATAACATCTTAGTACCCAGTTGAAGCAAGACAAGTTGAAGGTTTGGGAATGCATAGTATTTTCCTGCATTGTAGGATCTGTCAATTATGTGAATCTTGATAGATCCCATGCGATTTATAATGATATTCTCACATCCAGGATTGTAGTAGATAAGAAGAATCAAGATATTTTCCTTTTTCATCTTTGCACAAAGTATTTTCCTCTGTTTCTTGTGAATTTGATGCAAAGGTCATTGATATGTGATCTCTCAACTATTTTCTATTTTTTTTAAGAAAGACTCTATAGGAATGTAGTGTGTAACTATTGAAAGGTTAATAAGAAACCAAATAATTGTACAATATGGTTATCACGACTTTGCTATAACATTTTAGTCTCCAATTAATAAAAGAAAATGTTATGCATATATTGTTTTGAAGCATTAAATTCCTGAAGAGCGTAGTATGTTTCCTAAGGAGGAAGGGCCCCCTTCAAAGGTGCATTACTACCAACATTTATGGTTTGTGATTTCTGCGTTCTAGATACTCTATTGTGTGTAACTATTATTTCATGTAAATTGACTTAGTTACAGTGTGATATTCACCATATATCATTTCATTATAGAATAGGTAATGCTTTAATGCTTGTTTTTAAATTTGTGAGTTAAACAGTACTAAATTAGGAAGTGTGCACACCTTAGAAATTAGGCTTTAAGTTGATCACATTAAACTTATGAATAATATTTGACAAGAAAGGAGTACCGTGAACAAGCGACTTGTGCATGCGAAAGATTGTTTTCCAGTGTTTTGACCAAGTTCCTGCGTCTATACTCTTAGGGATCTTGTGATACCAGTTGCTTAGTCTTTCGATTGTTAAATTTCTTGCTTTTAAATCTCTATGTGGATTGATATTTAATCTTGCAAATATCATATTCTCTTGAAACCAACCCACTTCATCAACTTTTATATCTGAATTCAATGCTTGATATATGAGAGTATACTTAGTACATACATAATGTGCTTGATATGAGTGTCGAACTATCTAGTTTAAGGAAGTATTTGATTTTCATAGTTTTTCTTTATCCTTTGAAGTGTGAATTAAATTTGATTTCACAATTGCATATTTTAAGTTAAGTTCTTTAAATAGATAAAAATAAAAATATTGTAGTACAGAATTATTTGGAGAATCGTTATGCATGTCCCATACAAACTCTACATATACATATTTTGAGCATGTACTTCACAAGTTTACGAGTTCCTAGTTGACAATAAAATGTGTGGAAATTAAAATCATATAATTCACCCAACAGATACAATAACAGAGATTAAACAACTGGAAATAGAAAAATCGAGATTACTAGCTTGGAAGGAAGTGAAATGGTGGATGAAGAACCGAGCTACATAGTTCATAGAAGTCAACAACAACACGTCTTTTGTTCACAAACATGATAATGGAAGGAGGATGGTAAATACCATTTGTAAGATCAAGAATGAAATTATACATGACGTTTCGTACTTTCGATCCATATCCAAGGCAGTAGTTGAGCGTTACAAGGGGCACTTCAAACCCCCTCGTGAGAATATCTAAGATATTTTTTCAATTTCAAACTTCTTTAACAGTTGTCTCACTCATGACTAGATATAACTTATTCAAAATATAGTGACCAAGGACAAAGTACACGATGCTCTACTCACTTTCCAGGCTAGGAAGTCACCTAGACCAAATGGGTGGATTGCGAAATTTTTCAAGCACTTTTGGGATCTCATGGTTGACTACCTCATTGAAATGGTGGAAGAATCACAATGAGTAGATAAAATTCATCCTCCTCTTATATCAAATGTTATTGAAAACATCCCAAATCATGATGATCCATCAAGTTTTGATCATTACCATCTCGTATCCCTTTGTAACCGCACCTATAAACTGATAGCAAAGGTTATTAGTCATAGGCTAAAGCTAGTCCTCTCTTCTCATACCTCCCTTGAATAGTTCATATTCTCGGATAATCAAAATATTCATGGTTCCATTGGTTATATCAAGAATCCCTCCACATGATAAAATCTAAATCCCATCCTACTTTCATGTTCAAGATTGATTTATCTAAATATTTTGATAAGGTTAATTGGCTCTACCTATGACTCATACTTACACAAACTAGATTTCCCCATGCTTTCATCAACTGGATAGAGTAATGATATCAAGGAGTGACCTATGTGTCTCTTGTCAATAGCTCAACTTCCACCTTTTTTAAACCCTCATGCAGGATCCGCCAAGAATTCCCCCTATCACCTCTGCTTTTCCTCATTGTAGTTGAATCTCTCAGTCGTTACATAAATAATGAATTAGCTTCTAGAGGACTCAAAGGTGTAAAAATTGCAGGTTCTATTATATATTCTAGATACTATTTCTGGATTATATTCTTATCTTCATGAATCCATCCATTTCTAAAGCCAAATTCCTGGACCGCATATTCAAGCTTTTTACTTCAACCACTAGTATGGAAATGAGCATCACCAAATCCTCTGTATTCTTTTTTCATTTTCCTCTCTCCATTCAACCATTCATTCTTAAAATCATTCCTTTCATGGTTGAACCATCTGTATCTTGTTTTAAATACTTAGGATTCATGTTGAAATCTAATGACTATAAAATCCAAGATTGGGCATGGCTCATTGACAAGATTAGGAAAAGGTTGGGACTTTGGTACCATCAATGGATATATTTGGAAGGAAGGATCACTATTATAAAGAGTGTCATTGAGGCAATACTTGTTTGTTGGATGTCTCTTGCGCATATTCCCAAATCATTCTTGAACCAAATCAAGAACATATGCTCTACATACCTTTGTATGGAAACAAGAAGGAACATATTCAACCTCTATGCAGATAGGACTTAATTTGCAGACCGAAATGGATGGGAGGATAGGGTCTAAAACAAATACCCTTATTCTCTTAGGAATTGGAAATAAAAATTATTTGGTGACTAATAACACTAAAGGGCCCATGGAAGGACTGCATTCTACATAAATATATAGTATTGTCAACCATCATCTCTTGGATCTTCTCCCTGATGAAAACACAAGCAGGAGGATCCCACCTCTTGTGGGAAATTATCAAATCATTTCCACTCACCGGGGGAAATATTGCATGGAACCCTGGCAATGTACAATCCATTATGATCGATGAACACCCTATTACCATATTAAACACAAAATATCTTCTCCCTAGGGACATGATTCCTCTCCATCATTTAGGGAACATCAGACACCTATTGAATATCTATGAAGGAAATCCAAATGAAATATGGAATCCTAAGTGGCACACTTCAAATAGAAACGAGCTGACATATTTACATGCATAATTATGGATTCGTTACACTGATGGATTAAAGACGAGTCACATTATCTTATTAGAAGAACATGGCTCTCTTGTGTGGATTACAAACCAAACTATGGGTTCTTACCATGTTAAAATGGGATATAAGGTATTAACAAATGAACAATCTTAAGGTGGATTATGGTGGTGGTTGAGAATCTGGAAGATCCATGCTCCCTGAAATCCATTCTCTTTTTTCTAGCTTGCTCTTAATAGTAAGATACTAATGTGGGACTACTTGTTAAAAAGGGGGAAATTGGAGCTAGGAATCTGTGCATATTGCAAAGCAAATGATAATATTTTCAACCACATGTTGGTTCATTTCCATTTCACATAGGAGATATTGAAACTCACTTGACCATCCTCCCCATACACCTGGACACCATGGGAAGGTAATACTCATACTGAGGCATGGGACAATTGGAAAGACACTTGAAAAACTCCAAATTGGTTCAATGTTCCCCTTATAATCACATGGGGTATTTGTATAACCCAAAATCAGGTAATATTCAATAGCATCAAGGCTTCATTGATAGGATCAATGCTCAATATCAAATCAACTACAGTAGGTTCCCAACTATCCAAAGGATTGAAAACAAGAATAATCCCTCACGTCACCCGAAATAGGACAAACCCTCATTGTTTTTGTGATGGGGCCTCATAGAGGAACCCTAAGAATAGAAGAATTCACTGGCATCCTTACAATAATCAACCTGGAAATTGATAACCAAATTCAAAAACTATAAATTCTCTTTGACTCCAAGATAGTAATTGAATAGATAAATGGGAACAACTCCTGCACAAATTTGATCCTAGAAAACTTCTTAGAAAACACATGAATGATAGCAACAAAATTCTCCAACATTGTATTTAGGCACATATACAGAGAACACAAATCAAAGGCCAATGCCCCATCTAAAGAAGCATGCCAATTACATGAAGGGAATCTCATGATTCAACACAAAGATCATACATGCAATCTCTCCATCTGCAAGCTTAGACTCAGGTAAGAAAATCTATGTAAAAGAAGTCTCTTAGTACTTAATTGATGATGGCCTTTAACTAGATGACAACTATGTCAAATACTTAGTTTTTTTTACTATGTAACAGGGTGGGAACACTCCCCATAAAAGTGTAGTTTAGCACTGATAGCCATCTACTAATAATAGATGTATGTTTTAACTTTTTTAAAGGAATAAAGATATCGACTTTTTTCTTGGATATATATATATATATATATATATATAAACATAGTTTTTTCAAACCTTTTAATTGTGATAGATTCAAACCTTCCACATAAGCATAACACTTCTCTCTCCATATATTCAAAATCAAAACCAAGCTAATATATATCTTCTTTATTGTTATATTTGAATTCCAATCAAAACAAGCTCATGTATATCTTCTTTATTATTAGTCCCTATCGTACACAGACAAAGACTATTGTTTTCACCTTTTTCTATTATTTTCATGCAAGTATATTTAATGTTTCGAAATGTTTAAAGTTCTACTAAAGTTTTAGTTATTGTTTATATTTTATTTATTTATTTTAATTTCTATTGGATTTTTTTCAAAATCTTATTGGTCCCATACCATGAAAATAAAGATTAATTAAATAAAGAAAAAAAAAACTCATGCATTGAAACTTCCCAAAAACTAAGGGAGGTTTCAGTTTTTGTTGTTGTTTATGATCATTTTGTTCCATAATGGGAAGTTCCATTTTTTTTTCCATAATTTTGTTCCATTGATAAAATCAAATCATAAATTAAAACAATATTCATACACATTTTTATTCTTAAATTTATCAACTTAATCGAGTGTAATTCGAGACACAGTGGGACCACAACCCACCACTCTGGTTGGATAAGGATGCCAAGTGACAAAAAATACTACTAAGCCTATAATAATGTTAAATTATTTAGGATAAATCCAATCTATCAATTGTTTTGTCCAATTCCTATACATAGTAGAGTCCAAATCCCATATCCTTTTCATATTATTTCTCAATGATCTCTGCGTATGTGATTCATTTCTTGAAGATACGAGTGTTTGTCATTTAATTCTATGATCTTGCTATGCTTTCTATCGAGTTCGAACCTTTGACCATGGAAACCATAGCACAATTGAGGCATGCCTAGATGTCTTCTTCCACCATTGCTAATGCAAATGTGCTACAGGGAAGGAAATCAGGGTTCGCCAATAGGGGATTCGTGGATTTCATGGGGAAATTTGCAGTTCTGCCATTGTTTGCTAAAACTACCTTTTCTAGAAGGGATGGAAGAGACCCAAATATTTCAGGGTAGATTTTTTTTTTCCCTTTTAAATTTCTTCCCTTCCAATTTCTACTTCTTGTTTGGTGTTTTGTGAATTTGATATGCAACGCGTTCATAATAACTTGATGATTTTTCATTCTTGTAGGGTTTTAGTTTTTTTTTCAAACCATTTTCTTAGATTTTTTTTACTATAACGATTACTTTATAAATTAATAATAAAAAGAGTTCTTTTCATTTATTATAGATCACATCAAGTTTTTTTTTTTTATGTGAATGATCTATGATTACGCTTTTTTAACGTAAATTTAAGGATGCGACTAGTTTTTCACTGTATTGACATATGGTATTGAAGGTGGCTAGGCTAGATTGATTACTAGGACCATTAATACCAAAATATGGTCATTAACAGGCCAAAGTCCCTGCTATAGGATTCCATACTTCCTATTGGAAAGATCCATACTACCAACACTAAAACTAGAAACAATTATCGTTGCACTCTGAGAAGGATAATTCTTACCATTGAAGATAGGGAATATCATATCATTATTAATAATAATAATCTCATATGTATTTTTGGAATGTATTTCAAACCATGGAGAATCTGATAGCAACATACTTCAAAGTACGACTGTCATCTTTCTTAGCCAATCCAAATCTCATCCTAGACGTGGCCAATCAATTCTTTCTAGCATCATTCTTCAAAAGTTTGCCCTATATGATTTCCTCATAATTATAAAATATGTTTGTTTATTATTGATAGTATTTGAAGAACAAATTCTAGCATGTATGGTGGTAAACGTGATGATAGTAGCTATGGCCACACATGTCTTCAAGAACGGCTTGTTTATTTATCACTCGGCATCATCAGAGCATTCGTGTGTTGGCAAACATGGAAACATGTATAGGCGTTACAAAGCACCTCTATAGGAAATCATCTACTCCACACTTCTTTTTTATGGCGTCGATAAATATTTAGATTGCTTTGCGACAGAATTGATGGCAATCAAAATTCAATTAAATTGATGGCAATTTTTTCTATTATATTTGTTGCAATACAAGTCTGCCTAAATCTGTTACTTTGCTTCAACGGATCCTAATTGCGAGCGCCAACATAATGTAGAGGAAGCTTAATTAAATTACAAATATTTATTTTGATATTTTTTATTAAAATGTTATTAATTCAAATGGCCATTTTTACAAAATTGTTCGTTATGTTTAAAATTATATATCTCAATTATAGACGTTATGTTATTTAATATAACAAACATCATCTATACAAAATTATTTTGGGTACTAGTTCAAATAACTATTTTTACAAAACCATTCATTATTCTTAAAATTATATATTCTCATAAACAACATGTGCTATTTATTTTGATTTTGATATACTTTAAAAACATTAAAGTGACAATGTTAAAGATATCGTATTTTTTCCAAGTGAATGTGAAGGTTTTATACACCTTATTAAACATCAATAAAAAACATGTCTACATGTACAAAAAGGGTTTTAGATATAGTTATCAAAATTGTCTAACTCATGCAATGCTCTCACTCTCACTCCACATATGATTTCAAACAATAAAATTGGCTATCCATATTTGAATATGTATGAATTGACCTCTTGTGCTAACTACATCCCTTCAAGATCAATATCTACTTACAAAATCTCAATTTATAAAAATGTAGTGACATTGCCACCTTGTGGGTAGGGACATTGCCACCTTGTGGGTTTTGCTTGTTAGAAAAATGTAGTGGAGTTGAAATTATTATCATTTTTTAATATGTGTAATTTTTTAATGTTAAATGACAAACTTTTTCAACTATCATCAATCAAAGACATACAAAACTAAAATTGATTCTTTATGCTTCCAATTTTCTTCCAAATTTTGATTTTATTATTTTTTCGATACAAGGACTTTGCTGCTCACAACCCTTGTTATATTTGAATTCCGATTACTCATAATAATATCAATATATATCTTCTTTATCCTAAGATGTTTTCTCTTTTATTTTTTTCATGTCATTTATAAAGCTCTTAATTTATAACGGGTATGAAGAGCATGTGTGCAAGTACATTTTAATTTGTTCTTGAGAGGGTGGATGGTAAGAGTTAATGGGTGTTTGTGTGCACACAACTTCACATCTTATGAAGGTGGATAATAAGGGTTAAAGCTAATGTAGATGCATAAATACACACACCCATCTTCATCTTCACCATCTATCCTTACAAGGTGAACATATACACACATAATTTCACATTGAGTAGCATTGGTGGTAAGGGTGAAACACATACACACACCTTTCTTCCCAACCTTCACGCTTTAAACATGCACATGTCAAATTATTACCCCACTACCTATCTTTCTTGAACATAAATGCACATACCTTATTCATGCTAAATTTTATTCATGAAACCAACATCAATTATACTACTGATAGTTCTAATAGGATTAGATCTTCACTTTGATGTGCCTTGTTGTATTATGACATCTTGTTTTATATAAAGGATTTTAAAAAGATTCTACTAGGATAAATTCGATAATTGTTTTTAGAAGTATAGCAATTTGGAAAATCATAGATACCAAACAAAATTGTTAAAAAAACATTATTGCTTCGAGTGTCATTTAGTTGTTCATTATCTTGATTGTCTTTATGATCTTCTATGGCCATATCCTTAAGATTTCGGTACACTATTCCGTCCTCATGTTTTCCATGGGTTGAACTGATTGAAATCCGGTAATTTAAAGCTATAGAGGGTGAACGACTACCATGACTACAAACCATATTTTGAAGCTTGGAAAATTCAAACTCTAATTCTTGAATATGTTGTCGATGAAGCTTGGAAAATTCAAACTCTAATTCTTGAATATGTTGTCGATGAAGCTTGATAGTTTCCATCATATCTGCATTGTAGGAAAGGCATTTATATCCATTTAAATGGACTTTTGAGGTGATAAAAAGGATTTCAATCCTATTGTCCTTGATTAATCCTTCATGCCTGCACATAATCCTACAAAATTCATGAATTTCCCTATGGAAATTGGAATGGAACCTAGGGCAATCGATAGCCCAATGATGGCGAATTATGAAAGGGGCGTCTTGTCTACCAAACACCAAGGTATTAAACTTAATTTCATGAGACTTGAAATACCTTCGCTCTACAAATAATTCGACACGCGGGGGTAAGTATGACATACAAAACCAAAATCAAACCACATAAATCACAAGACTAAAACCCTGAATTATAGCTAAAATTAAGATTGATATAACTAAAAAGGTTGAAAAATTCAAACCTAGAAAGCCAAGTCTCAAAACTAAAGAAAATTGAGCTTGATGTAATCTCGAACATGCCAGAGAAACATACCAAGGAAATCAAAGTCCAAACCTAGAGGGGAAAATAGTTTAGAGAAATTATGCTAAAGAAAGGCTATTGAATGCTTACTGGAGAGAGAAACCAAGATCTCTATTGTTGGCACAAGGAAGAGCCAATACCTTCAATGTGAAAATGCTTAATGATTCCTTCAAATGTTTTAACTTATAAAAAATATGGTGATGTAGGAATGCTTTTCTTAAAAAAAATTGAACACAAAAATAAAATCCTAAAGACAACCAACCAATTCCATACTTTTTTTAAAGTCTAATAAATCAAAATTAGTCTCAATAGATGTTAATAACCATCATCAGCATCTGATATATCTATCATCTTTGGGATTATCTATGTAGTGTGAGTCATTAAACTATGACTCATATCCCATGAGTATAGTCACAACTGATCAATTTCCCATGGTTTTGAATAGTCCACTTAGCAATCATTGCATCGGGTGATGCTCACATGGGTGAAGAAGTGGGATTGAGACTAGAGAAATGAATTACATAGCACCAATCATCATTTCTAGGGCTTGCACTTGGTAACCGAGACTTTCCGAGAGGTCACCCATCCCAAAACCCCTCAGGATCAAGTGCACTTAACTGTGGATTTTTTCCCACAACCAAGAACACTTAGCTTGCTACCCCATTTGTAAAACCTAAGCAAGTATTGTGCCTTATGAACTATTCAGTTAGAGCTCCCTTGACTCTTTATTTATTTAAGTATCCAACATATGATATATAAGTTTTGGGATTATGTATGTAGTGTAGGTCATTAAGCTATGACCCATATCTCATGATGTATAGTTGCAACTAACCAATTTCTCATGGTTTTGAATAGTCCACTTTGCACTCATTGCACTAGGTGATGCTCACATGGGTGAAGAAGTGGGATTGATACTAGAGAAATGAATTGCATCGATTGTTACTTTTGGGGATTGCACCTAGTAACCATGACTTCCCTAGAGGTCACCCATCCCAAAACTCCTCTGGCTCAAGTGCGCTTAACTACGATGTTTTCCCCACAACTAAGCCCACTTAACTTGCTACCCCATTTGCAAAACCGTGGCAAGTATTGTGCTTGATGAACTATTCAGTTATATCTCCTTTGAATATTTTTTATTTAAGTATAGGGGTTTTATAGTCCAATAGATGATATATCATTTTTGGGATTATCTGCATAGTGTAATGCATTTATCTATGACCCATATCCCATGAGTATAGTCACAATTGACCAATTTCTGATGGTTTTGAATAGTCCACTTAGCATTCATTGCATCGGGTGATGCTCACAGTGTTAGAATATTGAGAAAAAAAATAAAAAATAAAAAGAATTGATCAAATAAAACAATGATATCACTTATAGATATGAAAATATATCCATCAAGAAACTAAGTCCTAAGCATAGGTTCATTTCTTGATGTCACCATTACCATACTAGAGATCCATGTCCCTAAAAATGTCAAAACATCTTCCACACAAAGAAGGTTAGAGACATAAACAAGAATAAGACAACCTCTATAAACAAGATGAATAAGAACATAAACACTAATGCAAAGAGATCAAGAAGCTCATGACAAGAATTTCAATATAAGAGATGAATAATGATAAACTTTATCGATCTGATCTGAAAAAACACAGAAACTTTACTTATAGCCCTTTAGAAAACGTGCCAAAAAAAGTCACTTGCGGGTCTGCCACAAGAAACTCGCACATAGATCTGATACACGAGGGTTTTGCACAGGAGGGTTGCGATTTACTCGCGAGTCTACAATAGATCAAGCCACGAGTATGCCGAAGCACATGCGGGTCTCTAAAAAAAAATCGTTAGGTCTGTAAAACAAAAGTCTTGGGTCTGCAAAGTTATACGCGGGTTCCCAGTAGGAAAGTCACGAGTACACATGTTGTCTACAAAGCAAAGTCGCGGGTGTCCTATTTTAGGCTGAAAATAGTGTTGATTAATCTGCTAACAGAAACTTGTAAAAAATATACCAAACTTGGACGAAAAAGACAAATCTGACAACCGGAAGAAAGATCTCCTTGAGGAGAACCCAGAAAACATATAGATCTACAGGAAAAAACATCAAGAGACCTTTGAGAATTTTTGCAAAAAATTTACACAACAAAGTTAGGTGTTTATGAGGAAAAAAAATCAAATATGTAGAATAAAGCCCGGATCTAAAAAACTACCACATGGGTATTATAGATCGGGTCACAAAACTACAAACTATGAAAAGCCCAAGTAAAATCATGAACATATGTTGCTTAAAAATATTTTTTTTTTTTTTTTTTTACTGAAGAAGGTAGAGGATAGCAACATGCTTTGATACCATGTTAGAATATTGTGAACATATGAAATTATATCATAACACAATATAAACTATGGAAAGCATTACTAGTCTATCTTTCTATCTACCAAGCAACATAAAGCATGAAATAAAATTGGAGAAAATAGAACAACAGGATAACACCAATATACGTGGTTCACCCAATATGGGCTACATCCATGGGAAGGGTTGCATATTCCATTATCAAATAGACCTCCAAGATTACATGGCATCCTCACATATGCATCACATCAAGCTCCATCACCCAATCATGTGTGTACAGATGACATACACACCATGTGATGTGTGATTAACTACAATCAACACATACCCAAAAGGGTCTCTTTCACCTCTCTTATTTACCAAGAGGTTTGGATTACAATACATCCCATAACACATGTGGGATAAATGAATTTCCACCTCTTTATATAGAGAATGGTTACAAAGGATATACTCACAATGATGCATGTGGGATAAATATATTTTATAATATTAGAATTATTTATGCCTTTAAAAGATATTTTACCAATATATCACATAAGTCATCATTACATATTCTAACACACAGAGGTGAAGAAGTGGGATTGAGACTAGCGAAATGAATTGCATAGCATCAATAATCACTTCCGGGACTTGTGCCCAGTAACCAAAATTTGTCGAAAGGTCATCCATCATCATCATTATCATCAATTATATATTATTATATCAAAGAATATATATAATTAGATGAGATTAAATAATAAAAACCTTAACTCTTATGGCTGAGATATATATTTAAATTTAACAAAATGATAATATACATTAATACATACAAAATAAATTATATTAATTTTTTTCAAAAAATCAATTAAAACTTTTAATAATAAAAACTAATTATAAATTTAAAACAATTTATTTCTAAATATAATAATAAATCAAATATAATTTTGATTAAATTTTTCATATACAAACATTTCAAAATTTCAAAATACTCATACTTAGATTTAAGCTTTTTGTTAATTGATGTTAATACATGCATTTTGGTCTTCAAATTCTTTAAAATGTTTTAGTAATACGCTACGCATAATAAAGAATAATTTGTTTAGCAACTCTACTACTATACATCTTAGGTCAAAGTATTGTCATTCCTCAAATGAGAGAGGAAGAGTTCAGACGATGACACTTATATCATAAACCCATGCTTGTTTCATCATTATTATGTCCCCGCAGGGGACTATATATGAATCGGTGAGTCTGATTAACATCTTACTACAGGGCAAATCTCTTTTTTCCCCTTAACTTTATGCTAAAGTTATATTTTCCCATATTAAATATAATTTTTTTAAAACATTTATTTTAATCCTTATTGGTTCTTGATGGCTGACGTTCGCCTCGGGTTTTGGTGCCCGGGCCTCGGCGGCGGGTGAACGTCAGCATCAGTGGGTTTTGCGGTGCAGAGTGGAATTAATTGAATGCAACAGGGTCAACAAGTTTTGCGGTGCAGAGTGGAATTAATTGAATGCGCACCTTTGCACCTCTGTCTATGCTTATGGCAAGATATTGTGAATTTGAGCTGAAATTGGCCCCCGGATGCCTTTAAGACGGAAGAAGAACATTAAAGCTAAAGTGTTGCTTAAAGCTAAAGTGTTGCGTGCAAGCCCGTCTCTTGAACAAGCGCTCCATTGCGAGTTTCGGCGGATAATTTGATGCAAAGATAGTGTAGAATTGAATGGCTGATGGATGTTTAACTGATCAGAGATTTTCTGAAATGTTAGGGTTTGTTTGCAGGTTTAATGGCGGAACAAGACAATTCAAAGCCTAATTGCTCTAGGAGGCTTTAAGATTATGAAAGTCTATGGAAAAGAGACCAGAAGAGCCTTATTTTGACTTTGGAAACCGACCGACCCGACCAAGGCTTGAAGGTCGAGCACGTCAATACGTGCCAAGAAATTGTAGAAGGAATAAGAGTGTTATTCGTCGGGAAGCAACGAAAGTATTTAAGTCTTTGCTTGGCTTCTGACATTTTAATGCGCGATTTTTTTTTTCCTCTGGTGATTACTTCAGTTTAAACGCCACAAGAACTTCTGAAGACCTGGGCTTAGTGAATGGTTGAATTTACTTAAAAGATTGTTTGTTTCACCAAGTTTTCTGGCGCAAGAGGCAGAGGTAACAAGAAGCTTCAGTTTTTTTGCTTAGTCCGTGAATTTCTAAAAAAGAGCCTCAAAATAGGGATTTACAGTTGTCTTTTGATCAATTTTAGCTAGTCGATTGCATAGAGGTTGAGCATGCCCATAATGGATCCTCAAATAAGACCTTATAGGCGATATCATTCTTAGAAAACGGCTTGAGATTGTTTTGCTATGAGACGAAACCTTGAGATATTATTGTTAGGATTGAGAAGCAGAGGACCATGAACTTTAGAGTGGTGGATATTAAGCTAAAGAGGCTGAAAAAGGCCGGAGAGCCTTCGTCCGTCTGTGTATTGGTCATCAAACGGGTTATGCGATGCTTCGGCAGACGATTCTGGCACAGGATCATGGTGACTTTGACAACATGATCCATGAAACCCCGTCTTAGTCCCTCTTATCTTTCTTATCATCGCTTAAACCGAAGCTTATCGACCTCTGTTATACCTGAAATGAAAGATTTGGAATCCTGCGAAACTGATTCTCGCTCTGGGGGTAGTTTTATTACCCCTGTTTCTGATTTCTATGTCTACCGCAGAGGTGAATTGACTACAGCCTCTGATCTCGATGCCGATGATACAGTGGTTTTGAATATTTCCATGATGGGTGACAACGGGATAGGGAAAACCAGCTTCATGGTGTGTTTTCTCTACCTCTCAGCTTAGTGTTGTTTCAACCCTAAAGATAATTTATTTGTATCTATTGGATTTATTTGGCCAAATTTGTTGATTTCTCTGGTCTTCATACCTCTGAAACTTTTATTTCACCTACAATTAGATGGTACAGTCTAATCATTGGAAACTTGGCTAGGTTGATAATTTAAATCAGCAACCCCTATCCTTAATTTTGCCATTATTAGAATATGTTAATGGCCAGAGTACCAGAATATTGGTTTCCAACACCCTTGGACTATACCCATTGGATGAAGTGAGGGTTACTAGAGAAATATGACTGAACATTGCCTTTGCAGTACAACGTTTCACGGCTATTTTTTTATAATGGTCTAAACATACCACCTTTCCCAAATGTCCTCATTTTGCCATTGGTAAGCTTTTCATTGTTTGTCAGACTTGATGCTGACAGTTAACATATTCAGAGCATGGATGAGATTAAGGAATGCCCTAAGTGCTCTACAGCCTAGGTAGGTTTGGGTGGGGATCCATTAACACTTTATATAATGGTGTATTAAATTTAGATGGTCCATTGTTTGTAAATGGACACTAGTACAAATTCATCTAAACCTGAGTTTCATATGCATCTCAAAGCCGCAACTCTTGTGGATGCATATAATCAAAGACTGGAATTTGAGATATGCAACTTCATGGTGCATTTCAGACTTGGCTTCATTCTAAAAGACACATAAGGCATTTTTTGTGCACATAGCATCCAAATTACAATATTTTTGTCTTTCTTCAAGATGCCATATGAAGCTAAACCAGAGCAATGGCTGTTTCCTAAACATTTTCAGAAACCATGAAGGTTTCATGAGTCAGGTATTCATAAATTGATATATAGCGGGAATCACACATTGCATTATGTAAGGATATATGGTTTGATTGAATTATAGATTGTGTAAGCATAGTGTCAGTCATTATAAGTGCTCTACACTGCACAATTTCTACTGATAGATGGATTTGTTGTATTGAAATCAGGTGAACTATGTATATTCAGAGAAAAATGATAACTATGTTCAAACAGTGGGCGTCTCTTGTAGGGACAAAGTTATCCATATCAGAGGTGCTAAAATTGCGTTTAGCATTTGGGATTCTGGTGGTAATCTTGCCTAATCTTTCTCTGATTTAATTGCAAAATACAAAGTTGTATGGTCGGTGAGTTTTAATTTTGACATAATATTTGATTCTCACTTCAATTCTTCTTTTTCAGGGCATTAACAGTTCACAGACATTGTACCAATTGCTTGCCATGATGCTGCAGATATCTTGATCATGTTCGATCTTACAAGAAGATCAACCCTCAACAAGTAAAAGTTAAAAAAATTGGGGCCTTTGGGAACTTCAAATTGGGCCCTCCATTTTGTTTTTGGCAGTCTGGAATTCAAGTGTATCGTTAGTCAATGCTGTGGTTGTTGTTGTTTTGAACAGTGTAATGGACTGGTATTAACAGGCACGACAGTACAACCAGGTGGGTACCTACTTATCTACTCCTTATGCCATATTAGGGTTGATTTTCTCAAATCAGGACAATATTCTCCTTTGAAAATATGCATAGTGGCCAATATAGAACTCTGTAGCATTAACCGTGGTTACATTAAAATATTGGGAAAAAGGTAGTGGTTGGCCAAGTTGGTATATAGAGAATAACGCATTAGTAAAGCTTAAAACACTGTCGGTACACGATTGGAGATAGGTATAGAATATGCAAAGGTGTTGCACATTATTCTGCTCACCATGAGATATACCCACATAATCTATTTTGGCAGAACACAAACAATTAGGCTAATTCAAGTTTAAAGCAATGTAAAGGACCGTGCCGAAGTTTGGTGGAGATTCTTTCCTTTTGTCTTATCCTCCACCTTCGTGGTATTAATTATTATTTTTGTATTGGTTGATTTAATGGAAAGAATATCATATTTCTATTGTCTTATAGCAATAGTTGTTATTCCTATTAGTAATTGCGGGGACATTGCCACCTTGTGGCTCTTGTATTCAACTTAGGAAACAACAAAACATTGTATATGCATGCATATTCATTGGTGTTTTTTCCTAGTAAGCATTTCACACATTATTACATAAGTCGTCAAATAAATTCAATTCAAATGTTTACATTGTCAAAAAAAAGTTTTAACTTAAAAAAAAGTAACAGTTTTGATTATGTATTAAAGAGGGTCGTAACAAAGATGAATAATTAGATGATACAAAAAAATATGAAAATAGGATTTTATAACAGTTAAAAAATGGATTTGCTTCTGCCATGATAAAGTATCTTAGTCTACACAAGTTATTTACAATCCATACATTTAATAGGATGGTTTTACTAGTAGTATAAACTTTGTAGAAAACTCTTTAACAACAAAATACATTTACAAAACATAAACTAGGATTATGTAAAAACATAATGGCTTATCACCTCATCTTGACTTTGGTGTGGGGTTTGCTTCCTTTATGTCCACCTATATGGCATCATGATGTTGGTTGACCATTTCCTCTTCTCTTTGCACTAGGAAGGAGCCCACTAATGGTTTGTTTGAGACCGTAGAGGAGGAACCTTTGTTGAGCTTAGAAACCATGGATCTCAAGCGAGCACACTCATCATCGAATTCCTAAATTTGATTTTTTTATGTTAGTGCAAGATATTCGTAACAATTGCATTTTGGGAAGTCTGGTGGTGGTCCAACTCATGTGTTTTGGAGGTGAGGGAGAAAATTGAAGTAATGTTGTCTTTGATAAGATCATCTTGTCTTCTCAAGAGTCTCTAGATTTCCTGTAAGTCCCTTTATCATGGAACAATGCTTGGAGATAATGCCCCTTGTGAACTGAGAAAGGAGATGATTTTCCAAGCCACTGCAAGCTTGAGGGCCCAATACTTCCTCTTAAAATTCAAAACAAGACTAGGAGGGCAGGATGAATTGTGACTTCCCTTATGTTGGTTGTCACGTGTAAGGCCTTGATTGGACCCACTTAGATCTTCTAAGGGGTATTTGCTCGGGATATCATCCTTAAATAAAGAACAAAACACCCATGGTGCATTGAAATAGAGACTTTGACATAAATTAACTTGACAACAAATTTCCCTTGGCTTGATGCCTACATTTATTTCCTATTGCCCCAAGATAAGATAAATATGTAAGAGTTTTGAATAGTGTTGAGAGAGATGCTAGTAACTTCTAAGTTCGTATTCACCATGTTTGTAGGTTGGTATGGTGAGTTCTTGCTATGTAGGATGGCAACCTCATAGTGAAGACACAAGATCCCATGACTTGAGATATATTGTCAAACACTATTGGTCCTGAAAACCAAAGACTGAAGCCTTGCTGGAGATCTACTAAATGCTAGATAACTACAGGGTTGAAGTCTATTTTTGCAGTTCCAATGCACATAAAAACCATTGAAGTCTTGAGGGCCCAAAAGGTACTTACCAAAACTTTTCAATCATAGATAATTTGGAGCCAAATCGTAACTACAATCCCATATTCATTGATGGAGGAGGAACCCATAGCTTGATAAATTGGGCAACGCATAAATTGGAGCATGTGTGAGGAGGGGATGCACCTTAATGCATATTCCCTCCTTCCCTTGTGGGAGTAAATGTTGATGAGACATGGCTTATTCATTATTCAATTTGCATGCATAAGAGATTAAATGACTTTAGGGGATGGGAAGGATTGAAAGGTTAACCTATTTGAAAGAGAAAAGCTAGGGTTAACCTAGGTGAAAGAGAAGAGGCACTCATATACCAATTTGAGAAAACCAAGTGCAGATGGGGTTGTGTAGTTGTAGAAAGGAGGTGGAAACATTATGGTAAGAAAAAAATGTGGATGAGGAAGAATACTTCAATGTACACCTAGCCATGCTTGTGCCCAATTACTAGTGGATTCTTGGAGTGCATCGACTAGATATCCGGTCTATTGTGCCATTTCACATGCTAACCAAATCCATTGGTATGCCTATTTAGGTCAGGATCTTTGAGGAAAAAAAAATTGATGTGGAGATGAAGTGAGATTCATGCACACACCTTGTGTTCTTATCCCCGATTATTACATGCATAGGGATTATGTATCTCTATTCCAGGGATTATTGTGGATCCATCCCTATTAATGGTTCATAAGGTGGCGTGGATGTTATCAGTAGGTCCACCATTCTTACAATAGGTTGCACCATATCCACCACATTTCTATTAACAATAACTCAGTGCAATTTCATGATGCCTTTGCAAATTTGGTCTTTCATTCAATTTTGTGTATGGATAAGGTTTTGGGTATTGAGCTCTTAGTTTGAACCCAATATCCACTATTTTTTTGCACATCATGGAATACTGATTGGCGGGGAAATTGTTTACAATGATATTCAGAAGTTGCATCTCCAAATGTGGTTATGTTGTAGTTATGATTGTGGTAATTGTGGACTTAATGGTGAGCAATGAGAAGAGATAAATATCCTTAAAAACCAATGTCAAATTTGTATTGACTAGTTGTATAATACACATGGGTAGTTGTGTAAGGTTCTTGGAGAGTTGTGTAACAATCATAGAAGGTTGCTTAACATTCCTCCTTTCACTTTACTTATTTGCACCATGTAATAAACATTGATGATGATTTTTCTGTTATCTTAATGCTTGGAGAAATTGTTGCAGATCAACCTTGCATGGCAGGATCCCAACTGTAATTTTCCATTCACCTTGATGTTTGTTATTGAGGCTTTGTGGCGAGATGGGTTTAGTAAGATAATTTAATTAGTTGCAATGGGTGTGGTAGGCTAGGTGCATCTTGTTTCAAGATTGCAGATCTCATTAGATTTATTTAATCTTGGGATGAATATTTTAGTGTAATTACTAGGCCTAATCATCCTGGTGGTTGCATTATATTAGTGTTGGATGGTTTGTTTTGGCGGTTTTGACCAAAATTTTTGAGCAAGCAAGTTAGTAGTTATGAATATCATCTGGAAAATGGTAGTCATGTTGCTGAGTTAAGGATGTGGGTAGTAGTGGAGGTTGTGAGTGGCAGTGCACTAGAAGAGGGTTGTGTTCAAGATGCGAATGTGATAATATAGGTGGTTGTGGATGCAATTGGTGAGCATACGAGGACTTGTATTCTCATATGTGATAGGCGAGCATCCAACGTCTTGTGAGGTTTACAAATATGATAGGTGAGCATCTGATGTGTTGCTAGGTTTGTGCATGTGATAGGTGAACATTTGAGAAGTTATGAGGAGTTTGTATATTCTAAGAGTAGGAATCTAGACCATGAGGCCTCAGTACCACATGACAACATCTGAAGCGATGAAGGATGATGAGATATGAAGTGTTCATGTCCCGACAAATAATTGATTAGGTTCGACCATGTATATATATGTGATTCATATTAGACTTGGAGATTTCCCATGATAGTATTTGAGGCATTCTAGTAAGATGGGTTGATGGCCATAGGGAGATCCATGGTACAGGTTACCAGCATGGTGATGTTGTGACATGTTTTTAGGATGAGTTTTTGATAGGTTTGAAGAGGTTGCAATTGGCTGAGGATGTTGTTTTAGAATGATGACGTAGAATAAAGATAATATAGTTGGACAGTTGCATCCATATGTTCGTAGTGACTGTGATTTGACTCAAGGGCGATTCAACGAATGGTGGTGGGGCCATGTTGGGTCTCGGTTGCAACCAAGAGGTTTTAGTTCAAACTATGGTATTTACTAAATCAACAGGGTAATTGAATGTAATAATGGAAAAATATCGTGTTAAAATGTAAAAAGTGATTTTTGATGTAAATGGAGGTAGTGGAGCATTTATTGCTCACCTCCATTGGGCATGGTATAAATAGGGTTTCGGGGAGTCATTGGGGATGTCTGGTGTTGATTTTATCTCATAAACCCCTCTATGATTTCCTAGGAGTTGTGGGTACATAAGAAAGGCCAAGGGAGTGAAGTGTTCAACTCCCTCGCCTGCCATGGGAAAGTGAGACTCATGTAATAAGCCTGTCTTTCAATAATAATAAAGCAGATATGGGTTTGTTTTACATCTGTTGTATGTTATTTGTTATGAATTCATACTTGCAGGATACTTCTAGCAGTTGCAGAAGCTTCCTTATTATTGTTTTTATTTAGTTTATGAGTGTTCAGATTAGGGTTTGCAATAATTAAAACATTGGCACATGTAAAAGTGTCAATAGGTTTCACTATTTTTTATTGGGTTGACGCACTTGATGATTTGAAGTCTATTGTAGGTTATGTTTTAGTATTCATTTTATACATATCACTTTGGATTGTAAGAAACAACAAGATTTTTTTTCTTTATTCAATAGAAGTAGAGTATTGAGATGCAGTTAATGCAATTCAAGAAGTCTTATGGCTTTAAAATATCCTTTTAGAGTTTGGATTCCAACAACAACATTTGAATGTCTTCTTGTGTGGCAATGAGAATGCCATTAAGATCACCAAAGAGCTAGTTCAACATTAGTGAGCCAAACATTGAGCTATAGATGCACTTCATCAAAAAGATTATTAAGGATCATGTTCTCGAAGTGCTCTTTTTCCCTACAGATGATCAAGTTACAAACATATTCACATAGTCTCTTACAAAATTAAAGTTTCCTAAACTTCAATCTATGTTAGGAGTTCATCAATTTATCATTAAGGGGAGCTAGGCTCTAATCCCTCCTTCTTTCTCTTATTGTGTCACCATTATAAATACTTCAATCATATCCCAAGTTATTCTTAATGGGGGGTGTTAGGATATTTAGACACTTAGGAGTTAATTAAGATCAACTTGGTGGTATGTGTCTTTAGGTAATGTGTGTTTCTTTAGTATGCACTAGTATGCATTTGCACTTATGTATTTTGATAGTCAAAATATGTTCAAGACATAAAATGATATGATGGTTCATATTTGGATTGATTTAAATGGCTACATTAATCCATGGATTAACACACAATTGGTCCATGGTCTCTATTTAAAGAGAATGCAGGGTTATTTGTTGAATGTTCAATTGTTAGAAACTCTTATGTAAATTATTTTTCCTTTTGCATTAATATATTGCTTCAAGTAGTTGTTTGAATGGGGCCATGGATTGTTTCTCTCTCTAAGGGTTTTAACCCAAATAAACATTGGTGTGCCAATCTACGATATATTTGTGTGAGTGGTTTCTTAATGTGTTCGACTTGTGTGGAAATACCCTATTTTGATTGAACAAATGTACTAGTGTATAACCGAGTAAGGGGTGGCAAGTGCAAGGTGGTGATATTTGATTCCCAAGGAACAAAAGAAATTGGATTTTCATAGGACATAGGGATTATAACCAATAATGATGTAGAACCTTTATCATTTTACTAAGGGATACTAATCTTAAAATACAAAGGGATCTGAAAATAAATAGTGGCGGGGGGCTCAACGATTCTAAGATCCCTACACCAAAAAATCCCTCCAAATAACTTTAAACTCTTCAATCCACACGAATAATCTTAATAGAGGTATAAGACTTTGAGAAGGCTAGGTTTTTTCATGATTTGTGAAGTAAAAATAATATTGTGAGCAAGCAAGCTGAGAAATGGGCTAGGTTGCATGAGTGGGGGGATGATTGATTTAAATGGGTGGATTACCATCATATCTCCCCCATGACATGAAAGCATTCTATCACAAGCACAACTTATATAAAAAATGTCATATCACATAACACCAACAAGGTCGCAAGTTAATACAGTAACATCACCCTCCTCACTTCACCTCCAATCCACCTACCAGGTGTTTAAGAGTTGTACAATGATGGAGTTGAGGGATGCCTTTAGGTTTATTTGATTTGGAAATTAGACATGGATTGTATTATTTTTCCTCACTCCAGACCTCAATCCCCTCTCCAAGCATGAGTGGGGAATAGAGTTGGCATTCCATTAGTGATTAGTTATGCTAGGTATATAGAAAGAAAGGTGGCAACAATGGTACATTGTCATTGTAGGAACGAGTGATGTGTCTTCAATGAGATCAACGAGGTGAATATGTGTGTGAGGGATATAGAATAAGTAGAATTTAATTATAATTAGTTTGACCATTTTTTTCAATAAATGGATAGATGATTCTGAGAGGCACATTCAAAAGATAAAAATGTGTTGTTTGTCGAGCATGACCTTCCTTATTCAGAGGTCGTATTTTAGCTGTGTCTGGATCCCATCCCATGATGAGCGAGTTTGGGGGGATTTACCCCCAAAAATAGTCACCATGGTGGGTCTAGGGAGGGTTGCGACTACTTTTAGAATCCCCCCCCCTTGGTAGGGGTTCAGGGGCAATGCCCCTGTAGCGAAAATTTTGGAAAAATGCCTTGTAAAATGTTGTAATTTCATAGTCATGACTTGGTCGATAATGGGTGATTTACGGGCCCATGGTATTGGGTGTCCCATTGTAATCCCTATTTAAAAGGAATGAATTGTAATACGGTTGTGTATTGTAACATTGTAAAGAAATATATGATTGTGTAAGAGAGACCGTGAGAGAGTGAAGAGGAAGTTGCAACAGATGTGTTGCAGGTTGTATCCCTTCATTTGTTGGATGGTATAATAATAAGGACAAGAAATTTCTATGTGGACGTATCCCATATTGGGTGAACCACGTTATATTAGTGTCTCTCTTGTAATTTGTTTTATGTGATTTATATTTGCATCTTTTTTTTTGCTTTGCGATCCTTTTTTTTAGCAATTGGCATCAGATCCAAAGTTCTATTCGGAAGATAAAATCGCAGGAAAGAAGGGTTCATGGTTCGAATGGGATAAATGAAGGAATAAGTAAAGTTTAAGGTCGAGAAATTTAATGGCCAAAACTACTAGTTATGGAAGATGAAAATGGATGACTATCTGTACCAGAAGGATCTATTCCTACCATTGGGAGGAAAAGAAAAACAGTCGGTGACTATGAAGGATGAAGAATGGGTGGTTCTTGACAGAAAGGCATGAGGAAATATATGACTGTGCCTAGATTTGTTAGTGGCTTTCAATATTTCAAAAGAAAATACAATGGAGGTCTGATTAGTGCATTGAGAAAGTTGTATGAAAAACCCTCGACCTCCAACAAGGTATTTATAATGAAGTGTTTATTTAATATGAAGATGTCAGAATGTGGATTTGTTGGTGATCATTTAAATGAATTTAATACGATTACAAATCAGATAAGTTCTGTAAAAGTGAACTTTGATGATGAGGTTAGGGCTCTTCTAATCTTGTGCTCATTTCCAGAAAGATGGAATGGCTTGGTCATGGTTGTAAGTAACTCTGTCTCTGGTTCAAACACTTTGAAATTTGATGATGTTGTTGGTGTTATTCTTAGCAAGGAAATGCAAAGGAAAAGCACATACAAGACATCAAGTAATGCATTGACAATCGAGAGTAGGGAAATACAAAGGGAGAGATGAGAGATCCCAAGCAATCACAGCAAGTCCAGGAAGGGAAAATCCAAGTCTAGATTGGTAAATATAGAGTGTTAGAACTGTGGAAAGAAAGGACATCTGAAGAAAGGCTGCATATCTCTAAAGAAGAAAGGAGATGGACAACAAGAGACTATTCAAGAAGCAAATGTAGCAGGTGATGTGTTACAAGATGCTTTTATTCTTGAATTAGATAATACTAGTGATTACTAGGTAGTAGATTCAGGGGATTCATGTCATGCTACACCCCATAGGAAATTCTTTCATGATTATATGTTCCAGGTGATTTTGGACATGTTTTATTGGGTGATGAGGAACCATGTAAAATTGTTGGAATGGGTAAGGTACAAATAAAGTTAAAGAATGGTGAATGGTTGCTGAAATATGTAAGGCATATTCCTGTTATGAAAATAAATCTGATCTCAACAAGGTACTTGGGAGATGGTGGTTGTTTATCTATGTTTGGAGAAACGTGGTGGAATATCACTAAAGGATTTTATTTCCTCACAATATTGATTGTTCTATCTCTTTAGCTTCCACGAGAACATATACAACATTGCGGAATCATAGGCTTGGCCATAGAGTGAGAAGGGGATGCATATTCTCCACTCAAGGAAGTTGTTTCCAGATATGAAACATGTAATTTTGGAATTTTGTGAGAACTTTGTTTATGGAAAACAGAAGATGGTCATATTTCTTAGGGTTGGGAAATAGAAGAAGAGTGAAAAGTTAGAGCTTGTGCATACATATGTATGGGTACCGGATCAGGTACAATCTCTTTGTGGATCTCATTATTATGTTACTTTTATTGATGATGCAACTAGAAAGAATTGGGTTTATTGCATTAGACATAAATCTGATGTGTTTTCTACTTTTAAAAGGTGGAAAGATTTGGTTGAGAATGAGATAGGAAAAATGTTGAAGTGTCTCAGATCTGATAATGGAGGTGAGTACTACAGCAAGGAGTTTGATAGTTATTGTTCATACCATGGGATTCATAGACATAAGATAGTCCCAGGAATACCACAAGAAACCGGTGTGTCAGAAAGGATGAACAAAAAAATCATGGAGCATGCAAGGTGTATGAGATTGCATGCATAGTTTCCCTTACATTTTTGGGAAGATGCTTTAGATAGTGTTGTTTACTTAATAAATAGAGGGCCTTCAAGTGCTTTGGATGGTAGTATTGCAGAGGAGGCATGGACATATAAAAATGTAAACTACTCATTTCTGAGAACTTTTGGTTGTGAAGCATTTTTCCATATTGATAAAGAAAATAGAACAAAGCTTGAGGCTAAATGCAAGAAATGTACCTTTATTGGATATGGGGTTGATGATTTTCGTTATTACTTATGGGATTATGAAAATAACAAAGTCATTAGGAGTAGATATGTGGTATTTAATGAAAATGTCATGTATAAAGATCAGTTGCAGGGAAAGAAACAAGAAAAGGAAAACAAAGAGTACACAGTGCTTGATGAAATCAAATAAAATGAAGTTCCAAAGGTGCCAGAAAATCAAGAACAACAACAAGTACCTCAAACTCCTGCAAGTGTTAGAATATATACCAAGTTAAGTAGGCCCATTGAACGATTCTCTCCTTCAATGTATAATTTATTGATGACTGATTCTGGTGAACCAGAATGTTATGAAGAAGCAATGCAAGTGGAAACTAAAAAGAAGTGGGAGCAAGGCATGAATGAGGAGATTGACTCATTGGTAAGAAACCAAACTTGGGATTTGGTTCAGTTTCATGCTGGTAAAAGAGCATTGCAGAATAAATGGGTTTACAGGTTGAAGGAAGAAGATGGAGGAAAGAAGCAACACAAGGCCAAACTTGTTGTAAAGGGTTTTGCACAGAAGAAAGGTATATATTTTGATGAAATATTTTATCCCGTTGTTAAAATGACTTCAATTATAACTATTTTAAGTCTAGTGGTTGTAGAATATTTTCATCTTGAATAAATAGATGTAAAAACAACATTTCTCCACAGGGATTTGGAGGAAGAGATTTATATGCAGCAGCCACATGGATATGAGGTCAAAGGGAAGGAGAATTTGGTTTGTAGGTTGAAGAAGAGCTTGTATGTCTTGGCGAAAGCTCCAAGGTTGTGGTATTTGAAATTTGACAGGTTTATGACAGAACAAGGTTATAGTAGATGTCATTCTGACCACTGTGTTTATTTCAAGAGGCTTGATAATGGAAGATATATTATCTTGTTATTGTATGTGGATGAAATGCTTGTTGCAGGGTCTAACATGCATGATATAAATGTGCTCAAAAGGAAGTTAGCTAATTCATTTGCGATGAAGGATCTGGGCTGCAAATCAAATCCTTGTTATGAGAATAACAAGAGACAGAAAAAATTGCAAATTGGCATTGTCTTAGGGTGACTGCATACAAAATGTGTTGGAGAGGTTTAGAATGTAGAATGCAAATCCAGTTAGTACACCTTTGGCCATCCATTTCAAACTAAGTAAGGAGATGTGTCCCAAGACATAGAAAGAGATAGATTACATGTATAAGGGTCTCTTTTCATCAGCAGTTGGTAGCTTAATGTATGCCATGGTGTGCACAAGATTAGATATTGCACATGTAGTGGGAGTTGTGAGCAGGTATATGAACAATTCAGGTAAAGAACATTGGAAGGCAGTATAGTGGATTCTCAGGTATTTGAGAGGTACTACCACTCATGCATTATGTTTTGGAGGTTCAGACACTGTTCTACAGGGATATGTTGATGCATATATGCCAGGTGATAAAGATAACAGGAGGAACACCACAGGGTATGTCTTTACTGTAGGTGGAATAACAATAACTGTGAGGAACCTGCAACAATTAATTAATGAAAATGCACGAGATATCAGAAATAACAGAACTCAGAATAGATTTATTGATCGCGAGCCACTTCGAGAGGGAAACCTACTTTGATCAAGATCAATACAAATAACTTCTCGGTGCCTTCATTGGCCTCAACATGCACTTATATACTAAGTCTATGCGCCAATACTATGGATCAATACCATGGAACATATAATACTACAGGACGAATTAAAAGCATATGCATCCAATACTATGGATCAATACCATGGAACATATAATACTATGGGCTAATACAAACTAAGGATCAATACCATGAAACATATAATACTACAGGACGAATTACAAAGCATATGCGTCCAACAACAATATACTAACAAAGTAAAGAGAAGGGTTGACACAGGTTCCTAGGGATGCAAGTGGAACTTTGTGGAAATCAAAAGTATTAAGCAGACTAAAATATTGTTATGCCCGGTATATCCATCCAGTCGGATCATTACCATTGAAGCGAGGAAAATCAATGGTTCGGCCCACAAAAATTATTGGAAGAAGAGAACCCAGTGTCTGCAGAATATTTTAACTATCGTTTATTGTTCATGGTTGAATGTTGAATATGGAGGCTAAGAAATTTTTCATCAAGATCTTGGAGTTTGGTTTTGAGGGCTGCAAGTTCTTCCTCCATGATTTGTGCTCCTACGTGGGTGACAACCATAACCAGGAGTTTTTATTTTTTATTTTTTTGTGAATGGGTAGAAAAACACAAACAAAAGCTTCTTTAGTAAAGGGAAATTTAGATTTGGGAAAAATGTTGATGGGTAATTGAGGTTTGACTAGGTTTTGGACACTTTCTAATGGATAGGGAAGTAGAAAATGGGGATTTCAGAAGCGGGGTGAAAGAATGGTAAAATTTGTCAGAGAGGGATAAAGAAGCAAAAATAGGAAATGAACATTGTACAAACATTTGAAGGTGATTGGGTGAAAATCGAAGAGGTTATGGAAAACCCTAAAAATAGATAAATGGGGGATTTCTGGCTTCAGAAAGTGGAAGTTGGGATAGGGTCCTTAGGAATGAAATATGCAGAATAGGAGTGCAGGGGTGTCAATGAAGTTTTAAGGGAAATAGAGTGAAAAAAAACAAGATATGGCAAAAAAAAAAATTATACTCTTTTTTTTCGGAATGGATCTGCAACGACGGGGAAAAGATCGGAAACAGTTCGAGGCAGATGTAATCTGCGATTTATCAGCTGTAAATAGATATGGACCCCCAGTATGCGCGACTTCCTAAAGGTTTAGGGGATTCACTCGAACACCAATGGTTTACCTCACGGGTGGTAACTAGTCAATTAGGTAGGGTTCGTTTCCCTTTTCGTTGGCAGGTCCTCTCAATGGGCTAGCTACTTCGAGGTTCCTGTGGTACTCCTAACAATGAGTTTTAAGGCTTATTCCCAAGTACTTCCCACAGTTAAGCGGATAGGGATTATTCCTGTATCCGAACCTACAATTGATAGGAACAAATACATATGCGAAAATATTTTTGGCAGAAAATTCCACCCAATGAGCCCAAGAAACTGCTCTGATATCAGATGTGAGGAACCTGCAACAATTAATTAATGAAAATGCACGAGATATCAGAAATAACAGAACTCAGAATAGATTTATTGATTGCGGGCCACTTCGAGGGGGAAACCTCATTTGAGCAAGCTCAATACAAATAACTTCTCGGTGCCTTCATTGGCCTCAACACGCACTTATATACTAAGTCATGCACCAATAATATGGATCAATACCATGGAACATATAATACTACGGGACGAATTACAAAGAATATGCGTCCAATACTATGGATCAATACCATGGAATAGATAATACTACGGGCTAATACAAACTAAGTGTCAATACCATGGAACATATAATACTACAGGACGACTTACAAAGCATATGCGTCCAACAACAATATACTAACAAAGTAAAGAGAAGGGTTGACATAGGTTCCTAACAGTAACTTGGATTTCGAAACTACAAAATCTTGTTGCACTTTCAACAATGGAAGTAGAGTATGTTGCTGCTACAGAGACTAATAAAGAGATGATTTGGTTACATAGGTTCATGGAGGAATTGGGTAAGAATATGAAGAATAGTAGGTTGTACAATGACATCCAAAGTGCCATTCATATTGCAAGGAACTTAGCCTTCCATTCTAATACTAAGCATATACAACTCAAGTACCATTTCATATGGTCTATTCTGGAAGATGAACTGTTGAAGATGGAAAAGATACACACTAGCCAGAATCCTGCAGACATGTTGACAAATCTAGTAACCAGAGATAAACTGAGTTCCTACTCGATTTCAGTTTGCCTTTAATCATGAAGGTGAAGATGAGAAATTTTCCAGATCCAAGGTTCAGATCATAGTCCAACAAGTGCAGCAGCAGTGGAGATAATGTGATTAGTATCCAAGTGGGAGATTGTTGGTTGTGAAGCCTGATATTCTTATTCATAGGTTGTGTTTCATCCATGCCTGGACCCCATCCCATGACAGGGGCATTTGGGGGGACTTTACCCCCCAAAATAATCGCCATGGAGGGGTCCGGGGGGGGGGGGGGTCTGTGACTATTTTTAGGAGGCCCCTTGTGGGAGTTTGGGGGCAGTGCCCCCTTAGTGAAAATTTTGAAAAAAAAGCCTTGTAAAATGTTGCAATTTCATAGTCATGACTTGGTCAATAATGGGTGATTTACGGGCCCATGGTATTTGTTATAGGTCAAATCTGCACTTCTCCGTCCGTGTTCACCTTTAGCTGTCAATCACACAAAAGAACAACTGGGATTGAAGAGCATGATTTCCTTAGATGATGAATGGACTAGACTTACCCCTCTGCAACTGACAAAACTCTCATTTTACCTACTTTTTGGGAAAAATGCTACCCTATAAGCATGAGAGTAGCATTTTCCTGCTGAAATACTCTACTCCACTTCAATAAAGTAGCGTTTTCCTTCTGAAATACTCTACTTTGCTTCAATAGATTAGCGTACAACTCAAAAAATCTTGCAAACGCTGGTTGTAGAGCAGGGAAGTTGCATGTTGAACGCTACTCCACTTAAGGAAACTAGCGTACACCTTAAAAAGTTATCAAAAATATATTAATTTGACGAATTGGGATTAGTTGAAGTTGGTTTTGCAACTTCCCCAACCTCCCAATCAAACTACCTCTCGACCCAAACTGCCTACCTTGTCCCATAAATACAAGGGGGATAGATGAGAGAGGAGGAGAAACTATGCATTAAGGGTTGTTACGCTGGAGGAATTACAAGTTAGTGTGAAGAGTAGGAGCCCAGGATCCGGTTGCACAAGCACTCTGAATGATCAAGTATAAATTGTACTGATTATTTGCTTTTGACAATAAATGTTGAAATGCCCTTCTCGTCCCAATCAATGGATTGCATTGCATGTTTGTTTGGATTAATGCTTGATTGTATTTGATGTCTAAATTGTATTTCAATTTCATCATTGTTATATCAATCAAGATATACTGAGGAAGGTATCTTTGTATTGCAGGTTCGTCAAACGGAAGATCAAGTGGAGGATCGATTGAAGGAGCAAGCGAAATCTAGGATCAAACGTCATTAATAAGGTATGCCTTCATAAACCTTGATCTCTTTCCTTTTGTAGAAGCCTATGTGATATGGTCAATGTATTTACTTGTCACCCTAGAAGTTAGTAGTGTCCCTCTCCTCGCTATAGGGTAGAATTACCAAACAACAGATTGGTGACTTCACTAGGGATCGGTTGTTTTCTGTTCTAGGAGACTCATTTAACTTTCCTTCCGGTACTTTTTGACCCTCTGAGAGGATTGGTAGGTTACTGTATCTTGTTTCCATTCCTTGACTCATCTCAGTTTGAAGTTTTAAAGCTTGTTTTAAGCCTTCTCTGGCATAAACGCTAGTATTGCTTGCACACAGTAGTGTACACCTGCTGAAAAATGTTGCTTTACCTATTGTACAGTAGAGTACACCTGCTGAAAAAATGTTGCTTTCCCTACTACATAGTAGGGTACACCTCCCAGTGTATACAGGTTTGTATACTGCACAGTAGAGTTTTTTCCTATAAGTCTATGCTTGCTTTTGGGATTGTTTTTCCAGTTGTTTGGTTTGATTTCCAGCCTCTTGCCTTGTCTTCTTAACTGATCCTTTAGGTCTTTATGCCTTTGTTAAGTCTTTTTTACCTCGCCTAAGTCCCTTAGGTCATCTTTTGCTTGCTTGAGTACTTTTTGAGGTGTCTTGCTTGCTTGTGAATCTTTTTGGAAACCGTGCCTTGTTCCTTGTTGAACATAGCTACATGTTTGTACCCTAGTTGCTTGTTGCAGGTATACAAGCCTTTGTTTACGACATTTGTTGTTTGTTGCAACACTAAGAATACCTTGATGGTGTCTTGGCCTTTGATTTAGGGTTTGACCCCTAGTTGGAGTCCTTAGGGTGTTTTCAAAAGCTTTTTGAGTCTAGACACTTCTTGATTGCTTTGTCAGTTTCGGTTTCAAGTAAGTTGAAGTCTTTTAGTTTGCTTCCATCCGAGTCTTTGTGATTGTAAGGACATATTTGGTTCACTTGCCTAGCATTTGCTTGGCTTAGTGCTTTTTAGGGTTCTTGATGCTTTGGAGCAACCTTTGAAGTTTTCCTTTCCATTTTAAAGCGTCTCTTATCCTTCTTTTCTTTCCACTTTGTCTTCCAAGCCCAAGGTTTTTTCCCTTTAAAAAATTTGTTGGACAAGTCTTTGTCAAGACATCAAGTTGATTGTTGTGAGCCTTAGAGTTGCTTTTCCTTACTTACATTGCTCTTTTAGGTCTTACTTGCTTCCATTTCTGAGTTCTTTTTCTTTTACGTACATTAGAAAAAGCAAAAAAATGAGTTTGGTAGTTTAAAGTAGTAAGGCTTATGATCATTTCGAAGTAGCATAGTTTACTTTGTTTTGAATTTGAAAAGAAAAGAAAAAAAGAGATTTGTTTTAGGTTTGCTTAGTTTTCATTTTGGAAAGAGCATAAGCGAAAAAAGAAAAAGAGTCTTTTGTTGCTTTGAAAGTTATTTCTTTTGCACATTACTTTCTCAAATCATTCCACACAATGCACTACCCCGTTGAGTAAAAAGTTGCCTTAAAAAGAATTTTTAATAAAATCAATTAGAAACACTTTCTTTTTAGGTATACACGACATCAACTAACTTAGGCTAGAGTTACGAGCTTAAATCACCTTAAACTGCTCGCAACTAGCTTCATTACGCAACAATCGTAGTACAACTTTCATTTAGGTAAACCCATATATATCAAATACCCCTGGGATGCTCTACTCAAACAAGAGTTAAGCATGAGGCCGTGGGAGACTGGAATTGTTTAGGATATCCCCTCACTTTCCTTTTGACCATAAACCATAGTTGATTCGCGTACGGGGGTCCTTTCAGACTTCGGGCTTTGCTACCCTGCCCATGCATTTTGACTAGGCTGACGACTGTCCCCCCATGATATTTTGTATTTATGGTAGCCTTAGTATCAGACCTTTAGGATCCTACATAGGTAGAGTGGGCGGTTATTCCCACTTCACCTCGGACAGGCGTGGAAGGTAACCCTCTGGCAGTAATCCTGGGAAAGTGGTTTGGTGATTCAAGCGCTTGCACCCAGTGGACCTCCGGTGGACGCCACGAAACTGACCATCAGTACTCTGTTAGTCTTTTATGGGCCCTAATCATCCCAGACTTACTTCCAAGAGCATTTGCTATCCGTTTGATTGGTTTGATTACTTAGGATTTTTATAGTGGTATGTTGTTTGCCCCTTAGTCTTAGTGGCCACTAGGTTTCTACTTAGTTTTATTTTTATATAATTGTGGAAGACCAATAGCTTCGTAGGTCTTGGAGGTTGCAAAACCTTCCCCCACTCAGTGTGGAGCCACTACCCGCCACCACGACGTTGAAGGACAGACTCAAATGATCTTTTTGAACTTACTGGTGAAATATAGGTTCCTGGTGAACCACAACCTAGAACCCTGGATCAACAAGTTCTTAATACTGTAGAGGTTGAGGATATTACTTCTGAAGAGTTTAACACTCCTTTTAACCCTCCTCTTACCAGACTTTATGATCCACTTCTGGTACCTGTTGGTTTCCAGCAACCTGAGTATAGTGCATATTTTTTCACACCTGGGCAAATTATGACTAACCCAGGAGACAAACAGGGATTTCCACAGACTCCCACAATGGGTATGAATACAAGGATTGTAAATCCTTCTTCCATTGCTACACCGAGTTCATCGCAGATAGCTTCTGCTTCAACTCTGTCTTTTAGTTTTAACGTTGGTACTTTAGGCATGCCAAGCATGACAACTTTGATGTCTACCTCAGTTACCACTCCTACTTTTGGACCCAACAATGCAGTGAATGTTACTCCATCTCCTGCGGCTCAACAGTCATACAGTATACCTAGTACTTGGATTTCCACACCCAATATAGGGCCAAATGCCTATGCAACTATGCTTGCCATGAGTACCATGACTGCACTATCCACCTCGACTACCCCTTGTTTTAACACCTTTGCAGGTTACAATGTGAATCAAAGTAATATACCTGCAGGAAATATCCCCTTTTCTTTGTTTTCTGGAGGAGGGGGTAATATCTTTAACCAACAATATGGCGGGGCTAACACCCAGCCACAGTGGACAAATGGACAGGGTGCTAACCCACTTTCATTTGGCTGGGGGAATTTCAACAACACTTTCAGACAACAAAAAATGGTTGGGGGAAACCCCTGCCAGCAGATGGCTGGGGGAAACCCCTACCAGCAGATGACTAGGGGTAACCCCTACCAACAAATGGATGGGGGAAACCCTAACCAGCAGTTTATGGGTCAAGCTATGGGAAGTTCCCCCTTCATGACTCCAACTTATCAAATGCCATCTTTTAGACCTCGTTTACCATTTCTGGCAACTCTGAATTTGCTAGATCTTTCCAAGTTAACAAACAATCCGGTGTGCCATAATGTTACGTGGCCACCAGTGCCCACTAAGCTACCTTCGGGCATCCCAAAATTCAAAGGTAAAACTGGTGAGGATCCTGGTGATCATGTTACCACCTTTCATCTCTGGTGTTCTTCGAACTCGTTGAACGAATATTCCATTAGGTTGAGACTTTTTCAAAGAACCTTGACCGAGGCTGCAACCAAATGGTATATTGAGTTACTTGCAGCCACCTTTTTTAAATTTTGAGATCTCGCTATAGTATTTTTGAACCACTTCCAGCTTCCTATTTGGTATCATGTCAAGACAGATCTTTTGTCTACCTTTAGACAAAATAAAGCCACCCATTTATCTGATCATATTCAGGAGTGGCGAAGAAGGAAGAGGCTCATTAAGGCCAATATCCCCCCATAATTATTATTAGAGTGGTATCTGAAATCACTCCTTCCTTATGTTTCTAAGGAAGTAGCTACTTTTGGGGTGTCATCGGAACAAGAAGCCATTTTAAGGACCCAACAACTAGAGTTAGTTTACGCTCAGTCTGGGCTCCTTTACGAGATTATACCTAATGCACCGCGATAGAACATCGATCTAGGTAGACCAAAACCTGGACCACATGCTAACGATATAGTAGGTTCAGTTGATTTTGTAGCCTTTGAAGCATTGACTAAATAGGTTCACGCTTTATCGTTCAAACAATCGACTGTAGAAGTGACTCCCGTCACAACCTCTCCTTCTACTACTAAATATGTATAGCAGGTTCAGACTAATCAAAAGGGCCCTTGGAAGCCCAACAAAAAAAAGAAGGGTAAGAAAGGAGAGGGGAACCAACAAAATCCCAAAAACAAAAAAAATGCCGAGGAGGGAAACAGAGAAAAGAAGAAGGTTAAGTTCCCTTGCAAGATTTGCAAGTGGGACCACCTCACTCACCAATGCGCTCTAATCGAAGAAGCCCATAAGCTGCTTCAAGAAAAGAAACCTGCCATCCTTAAAGATCCATTTCCTAAAGGCAGGGATCAGCTTCTGGCACCTCCAATGCTGGGGGAACCACCCATGCTTCAGTTGATCAAACGTTTATTAATATGGTTAACTCGGACGCTCTTTTACAAACGCGGGCAAGAAATTACACCTCAGATTCACAGAATAAGGATAAAGAGGTTCCTGAATCTTCCACTTCTCTCCACATACCTATGGATCCACTGCCCAAGATCCCGAAAGGTGTCTTAAAACGGGCTTCGCACAATCCCAATGCACGGGCTGCTGCCAACTATAATGTGGTTGAAGATCTAGCCTAGACCCCTTGTGCCATGTCCACCTTAGAAGTTTTGCAAAGTTGTCCATTACAATGAAATGCACTTCTGACAGCGATTGGAAGTATGGAATCATCCAACATGACTGCACGTTTTGATATGTCTGATATCAAATACTAGTTTTTGTACCACGTTGCTCTTCAGATAGAGGTAGTTCATGGTCCTATGACCATTGGACGAGCTATTGTAGATGAGGGCATGTCTATGTGCGTAATGTCGATTTCTTGCTGGAAAGCATTGGGCTCTCCCGAGTTAGACCCCTCTAACACACTGCTTACTGCATTTGATGGTAGAACCTTCCATCCACATGGATTCTTGCCATCATTTGATGTCACACTCGCCGGTAATACAGTTGTTGTAGAGATTGAAGTTCTGGACGCTCCACTTGATTACAACATGTTCTTAGGCAGGAGCTGGACATATGCCATGTGAGCTATTCCATTGGCAGTTTTTCGAGTTGTTATGTTCCCTGATGAAGGTAAGATCGTCAAGGTCGATCAGCTTTCATTCTCTCAGCGAAACAACTAGACTTCATCGGAATCCACAGTTCCTTTGGTTGATCAATCTACCCTAGCAAGCGAGAGTTTAGGAGCAGGGATTTACGGGTCATTAATGGGCACTTTTGACCTACCCTCTCCCGTTCTTTTTATGCGTTCTGATGAAGGTACATCTACTGAAACTTTCACGATCAGTTTAAGGACGGATCTGTGGATCCTTCCTACTGTATCAGAACCATTAGTGTCCTTATCCGTTGTAGAAGTAGCATACATGGAAGCACAACATGCTGCAATGGAACATATCGTGACTCTGCCAGTCTCTGCTGAGTCGGATATGGACTATGCTCCGGCATGGTCAGTAGACTCGATCCACTCTTTTGACTGTTTAGACACGGTTTTTCCTTCTAACGAAGCCATTTTGGAAGCCATGATGGACCTGGACCAGCCTTGGGAACACGTTCATGATAGGTCTTACTTGCTTCCAAATCTAGACAAGATAGAGAGAGGAGAGTTTTCGATTAGACCTGGTGGGAATGCTGATTTGTCCTCTTCCACTTCAAGTACTGTTTACGCTAAAGCGAATATGGCTAATATATTGATAACCATCCTGATTAACATTTCCACCAAACCCGGGGTCGTGGAAAACATTTTTATTGGAGCAGATTGTTCTCCAGAAGAGATCGCTCTATATACCAAACTTTTTAAAGAATTTCGCGATATTTTTTCCTGGTCTTATGAGGAGATGCTAGGCATCGATCCTGCCATTGTTGAGCATGTCATCATAACGTATCCTAACGCGAAACCTGTGAGACAAAAGCTCCATCCAGTGAATCCTTGAAAAGTGGCTGCCATTAAGGCGGAGGTCAAAAAATTGCTTAAAGCCGGATTTATATATCCAATCGACATGACGGAATGGATTTCGAATCCTGACCCAAAAAGTGCTCACTAGCTCATTTCCTTATTCACATGACCCATTTGCCCACTTTTTCACCATTTGAGCCTCTAAATCCACCAAAAGGTCACCAAAAGACCTTAATATGCCCCTTTTTCCACTCAAAATGAATATTTTTCCTCAAAAAGCATAAAAAACCCTCAAAAAGGGTCCAGAATTCCCAAAAATATTAAAAAGGGAATAAAAATATTAAAAATATTCAAAAAAGGAAAAATGAGGGAAAAGGTACCTAAACCATGTTGGTCAATACCATTGGTTTCCTCAAAACCATAATGGTATTCCCCACCACCAAAAACTATAAAAAGGTGGTAGGGGCTCCTCACTTTCCATCCATCCATCATCCTATCCTCACCCTACCTTGGAGAAGGGGCCTTTGGAGTTTGGAGCTGCTCACCCTTGGAGCTACTCAACAATCTTCACCACTTGGAGGTATTACCATTGCAAGCACTTGCTTGCCCTTATTCTTAATACAAAGTTATTCTTTATTCTATTTCTTGTTCTTGTTTTCTATAATATTTCCAGTGTTTGCTTATTTACTTCACATAGATCCATGTTTAATATAGTTTAGATTAGTTTGTTATTTATTTCTATTGAAACTGCTGCTACTAGTTAGCAGGTGCCCATTGCACTAAGCTTGGTTGCAAAACCAAGCCAACAGTTTTTGGTGACTCCGTTGGCTTCGAATTCGTAGATCTCAAATTTTGCTTTAGATCTTAGTTTTTGTTAGTATTAGTCAGTTTAATTCATAGATCTGCCACCCTAGACAACAGATCCATTGTTGTTCTAGATCTTGGCCCATTCTATTGCCATTAACAGCCCGAAATTTTCAATTTTCGGGTTCTTTTTTCGGCGTCCGTGTACGTCTTTCACCTCGCGGCTTTTTGCAACAGTCGCGCGGCTCATCGTGACTTCGCGGCTCTTTTCCGCGCGGCTCCCCGCGGCTTCGCGGCCAATTTGCGTGCTGCACATCGCGGCTTCACTACCATTTGTCGCGCTGCACATCGCAACTGTGTGACGGAATCCCGCGCTGCACATCGCGGCTTGGCGGCTGAAACCCGCGCTGCCCATCGCGACTGTGTGACAGAAACCTGCGCGGTCCATCACGGCTGTTCTGCCAAAAACCGCGATGCAAGTTTTTCCAATTCGACCAATGCGTTAAAAAATTAATTTTTTGCTGTATTTTTTGTCCATTTAGCACATTTTACAGTATTAAAATTCCTGCATTTTTTATAGCCATAGAAATATTTTACTATTTAGAATGCTCCTTTAAAAAGTATTTTTAAAAATTTTCAGAAATTGAAAGAATGATTTATTTGCATTTTATCTAGATAAAAATTTTACTGTTTACTTCCTTAATATTTTGCCCATAGCAAATTTTAAAAGAAATCCATTTATTTCTTGAAGAGTTCATATTATTTGCTTTCCTATTTCAAAGATCCTTTGTTTTTTGAATAGTTTTTGCAAAGCATTCAATTTCAGTTTAAAATACCACACGTGCACCCACTCAAACACATAATTTAAACTGAGCCTTAAAATTTACCCTAACTTCAACCAACTTTTAACCCCACTTGGGGAGCACTTAAAAGAACTTTGTAGCTAGGTAGAATTGAGGGGATAGGTGTTCCAATAACACCCCTTAGTTATTACATTTGAGACATTGCTGTTGTCCATTAGGGAACCAAAATATCCTAGTATTTTTTGGCACGGTCACAACCAGTTTATCAGAGGGCCTCTCCCCTAGGAGGGTTGAAGTCGCGAGGATGGTTCCGGAAGCCTGAGTGGAATACCGAAATCCATTCAATAATCGAAGGCTACCATTCGCAGTTCTCAGGATATCCCTGTATGGGGGTATTGCGGTAAAAGGACCAAACAACAGATTCACCTTTTCTCAACGTGTCATGAACGAAGTATCCTAGTTGCCATTCTTTAGGATTGATTACCCGGTGTCCCTCCCGGTAGGGGGATATCTAGCCGTTGATTCAACACTCAATATTTTCTGACTTGGATTTCATCACCTTGTAGAGAATATCGTTTGTTGACTCACAATACTTCTAGTTAGGTGTTTGCATGATACAATCCACCTTTGGTCTAGTAGCACCTCTTTTTTCTAGAAGCTGTTTGACTGTTGGCATTCTGACCATTTTTTGTTACATTCCTCCACTTATTATAGCACAGCTGCTATAATAAAGTGCTTTTTGAGGTTGATTTTTTGGCCGGAGAGCATTTATTTTCACTCCATTTTTTGCACTCATTGTTGCATTAGGGTTTCGAGTTTTTACATCACCACCTTACACTGAAATTTTTTTAAAAACAAAAACATATTTCTCACCATTGAGAATTTTAGACAATCTCGTCGTCTTCAGGGTGAACCCCCAGAGTTCAATCTACTTGGCTCTCCACGTCACTGACGTCGAGCCTTATCCCTTGACTTGACACGTCATCGGCCAAACATACAGTCATCCGATTCTAACACGCCTCACTTCACGTCTGATTTTGAGGCAGAATCCGAAAACCCTACTGCGTTATTCCCAACCAACCTTTATGGATGGAACACAATTCGACCCACTTTTTATGAGTACCATAGGAGATACATCCACAAACCCTTCTACTGCGGTGCCATCCATGGAAACAACCACCCCCCTAGGTATGCCTAATATGGGGGACACTCCACCTTTAGGAATGCCCAACACAGGACTAACTCCTATTAAGGGTATCCCAAACATAGGGGTCACACCCCCTCTCATTACCACAACCCAGATCCCAGGAATTCCTACTACTATTCCTAACCCCGGTGTAACCCATGTTGCACTTGGAAACGCTGGCCTATACCAAACCACAACTGTTGGAGGACACATACCTTCAATACCTAGCATACCATTAGGGGCTACTGGACCACTACATCATGCCACCATGAATAGTCATGTCCCAGTCACTACGCCACACACATCTACTAGTTTACCTTACATGGCAAGTCTGAACTTACCAGACTTAGCCAGGCTAACCAATGATCCTATCCGGCACAACCCTACATGGCCACCCATGCCTACGAAGCTCCCCTCGAACATACCCAAGTTTGAATGAAAACTTGGGGAGGACCCTCAAAACCACATAATGTCTTTTCACCTATGGTGTTCATCTAACTCCATAGTGGATGACTCCATTCGTCTAAGACTATTACAACAAACATTCACTGGCTCTGCAACCAAGTGGTACATCGAACAACCACATGGGACCCACCAGATGTTTACATCTCTCGCCTCCACTTTCCTTCAGTTTTTTCAGCTACCTGTACGTTATGATGCAGGAGTTGAAATACTATTGTCTTGCAGACAGAACACAACTACCCACATCACGGACCACATCGATGAGTGGCGCAAGCGTCGTAGCCTCTGTAAAATTAAACTAGATGACCAGATATTTTTGGATTGGTTCCTTAAATCACTCCTACCCCTCATAGAAAAAGATGCCACTTCCAAACGACCCCAGTCAGACGAAGAAGCTATCCTAAAAGCTCAGCAATTCGACCTAATTTATGCTCAATCAGGCTATCTCTACACCATCATACCAGACGCCCCACGAGGCGATTCTTCACGTAGTGACGCGCCGGGGGCATCACATGCCGCTGATGGTATTATTGGCCAAGTCACACCGCACATTAAACCTTTTAGTATGGTGAGCACCATAAATGCCCTAGACCTCTCTAGGGCTACATCTAATTCTGGAGCGATAACTTTGTACGCTCCAACGAATTAGAGCCATCACACACATGGACCCTCTTGTCCACAACATTGCTATGGGAAAGCGCCATCGGCATATGTACCATCCACATACTTTAACCAACCGGCCACCCATAACCAAATTCAGTTTCTGCAACAACCAATGTATTACCCACAGCAAGCTACAATAGCTAACCCAACACCTCCAATAGCTCAGGGTTACCAACAACCCCAGCAGGTAACTCGACCACCTCCAGCCCCACCAGCTTATTATCCACCGCAACCTGCTCTCACACCTGCGACAAACCAAAATCCTCCCGCTGCTCAAGGGCAAGTGTACACACAACACAATCAACCCCAACTTCAAAAAAACCAACGCAACCAGGGTGGACAACAAAACCGTGGAAGAGGACGTAACCGCGACAACAATCAACAACATAATCAAGGTCCACCACCTCCCAATCCTCCAAATAACAACAATGCCGCTCCTCCCAACCGGAATCCGGATCGTCATCCCAGGCAGCCCAAAAACAATAACCTCAGAACAAACCATCCTTGTTCTATGTGCGGGGTCTATGGCCATTACACACATGCTTTCCCACATTTGGAGTGAGCTCGGCAACTCTGGACTGACGATGCCCATCGTCAAGGGCAAGCAGCTCCTCAGGTGCCACCCAACCCTCCACCACCTCAACATCAACCTTTGGTGCTGCAAAACCCCTTTCCAACCCAAGGCGTAGTGAACACTCAGTCGTTAGGTCCCTCTCAGGGCAATGCGCCACCACAACAACAAATCACTTATGCTGCTCCTGATCAACCCATGTTCGATTCAGGTACCCACCACTTGTTAATGATGTCATCCCCAGATGCCAACCTCCAAACCCACCGGAACGAATATGGCTCCACCCCTGAAGCCCCTCCCGCCGATAACAACACTAACGTTCATCCCACAGATCATACGTTACGTATACCTTTAGCTCCACTCGATGGCGCTTCTAAAGCGCCTCGCTTCCCACTTCGTCGCATCAACAATAATCCCAATGCTCGTGCTGCGTCGAATTACAACATTGTAGATGACTTAGCCCAGTCTCCCGCAGCCATGTCTGCTTTAGAAGTCTTAAAAAATTGTCCTTCACAGCGCAAGACTTTGTTCTCTGCCATTGGCGCTATTGACCCCAATAATTCACAACTGATGGCATTCGATTCAGACCAGTCCGAACCACGCTTGCCTTCCACTTTAGCATTCCAAGTTTCCGTTTCCGTTCGGAATCTTGTCATCCATCGGTGCATTATCGATGAAGGTGCCTCTACATGCGTTATGTCCACATTCGTTTGGCAGAAGTTGGGATCTTCTACTCTCCAGCAGTCCACCACTGTGTTGTGAGCCTACAACGGCCGTTCGACTCAACCCCAAGGTCTCTTAGCTAATGTCCCCGTCCAGCTGGCTGGTAAAACCGTGCTCATTGACATAGAGGTCATCAATGCCCAACTTGACTATAACCTCTTACTTGGCTGCAGCTACATGTATGCCATGCGGGCTGTCACCTCATCCGTTTTTCATACCATGATGTTCCCTCATGACGGACGCGTGGTCAAGGTTGACCAACTCACCTATTACGATCATAAGGCCCCCGCTGCCCCTGAAAATGTTCTCCCTATGGTTGAACAACCTGTTTGTGGTGCAACTACCTCGTTTGTTTCCTCTGTGGGACTCGGACTTTACTCCGACGCGCCGATGACTTCTACATTCCAATCTATTCCACCACCATCACCGAAGACCCACGTCGTTGACCTCTGTACTCTTTCACACAATACACAAACACCCAACAATCAACCATCCTTGTTACCTAAACCACCATTGGTCCCTAGTCACATTGGTGTTACACCCATACACACAATCCCCTTTCTGTTTCCTCCCTCAGGCATAGTAAGCGCTCCCGTTATGGCTACCCTTAGTCTCCCCGGGTTAACATTGGGATTACCCGTATGGTATATTTCGCCTCCCATTCCCCCGCCGACACCAAATGTCATCCTGCAACCGGTGCAACCCATTGTCACTTCTACTCAACCACCTCCTAGTATCACTACTCCTTCGTCATCTATGAATCCCCATCCTCTCATCAGGCCCACTGGGGGCAGAGGCCCACAACCATACACTACGGTACCCCCACCCAAAGCAGTTAAACCTCTCCCCGTATTCCGTGCTCCTCCTAAATGCTCGTTGTGTGATGAGTTAGGCCATTCAACTCATCAATGTCCACAGTTACCTGCATTATAGGAACACATGCAAATGCTTGACAACGACCTCAATATCCCGGTTGTCAAAATCGACTCAAACCCCAAGCCTCATGACAAATCACTGCGTACCAACCACCCTTGTGCGATATGCGGTATTTACAACCACTACTCACATCACTGTCCTGATATACCAGATTACAGAGCAGCTCTCTACGAGATGAATAATTTGGACCTTGAGACGACGCCCCCTACAATTGAGGAGATATACCCTCCGAAATCATCCGCTTCGGAAGAAATCAATACCATCTATATGATTTCAACCACTTTCAAACAAGAACCCCTTGATTTATGGTCTGACTACTTCCATACTGGTGAGAAAATTTTGGAAACACTCACTGCACCCGACTACCCTCGGGACGATATGTATCATCACTCATACTTCCTCCCAGAGGCATCTACATCCACCGCCTCTAATCAGCTATCGGTCGAATCGAAAGATTTCATACCCACTAAGGTCGATTGGTTCAAGGATCCCATCCCAGCACCGGATGCCTTCGAAGAAGGGAACATGTCAAACATTTCCCCCATTATACAAATCGACATTTCCACCACACCTGGGAGACCTGAGCTCATCTCGCTGGGCGCATCTTGCACTCAAGCGGAAACTCAGGCATACAAATTTTTTTTCCAAGAATTCTGTGATGTCTTTGCCTGGTCCTATACCGAAATGCCTGGTCTTGACCCCGCCATTATAGAGCACCACATTGACACATGGCCTGATGTCCCCCCCGTTTGTCAGAAACAGAGACCCATTCATCCTTCCAAGCTCCCCGCTGTTAAAGCCGAGGTTGAGAAACTTCGCAAAGCAGGATTCATTTATCCTATTGCTTATACCACCTGGGTTTCAAACCCCGATTCCATCAACAAAAAACAAGGCACCCTTAGAGTATGCACTGAATTCCGTGATTTAAACTGCGCTTGTCCCAAAGACAATTTCCCCACACCATTCATTGACCAACTCATTGATGCGTGTGCGGGACATGAAGTCCTATCTTTCATAGACTATTTTTTCGGATACAACCAAATTCAGATCCGTAAGGAGGATCAATACAAGACTGCCTTTACCACCCCATGGGGCACCTTTTCCTATCGTGTCATGCCTTTCGGCCTCAAAAGTGCTGGTGCCACCTTCCAGCGGGCCATGACCTATTGTTTTCACGACTTGGTCCATATCCTGCTGGTCTATCTTGATGACCTTACAGCTCGTTCACGGAAACGATCAGAACACCTTAATGACCTCTGGCAAGCTTTCCTGCGTTGTCGCAAATATAAAATCCGCTTGAACCCACACAAGTGTGTCTTTTGCGTTCCAGCAGGCCGGTTGTTGGGTTTCATTGTTTCCCAGAATGGAATTACTATTGATCCCCTGAAATTCAAAGCCATCTTAGACCTTCCCTCTCCGCGCACGCTTCGACAACTCCAGAGTTTGCAGGGGCGGTCAAACTTCCTTCGTCGCTTCGTTCCTGATTACGCCACCAAAGTTCATGGATTCTTATGCCTACTTCGTACCCACATACCCTTTGTTTGGGATGAGAAAGCAGACACGACATTCGACGCCCTCAAGAAAGCTCTCACACAAGACCCCTTGATCTCCCCTCTGGATTTCTCCCAGGACTTCATCCTTTATGTCTCCGCATCTGAACATGCTGTGTCCGGAGTCTTGGTCCAAGAAGATGCCTCTCACTAAGAGCATGTAATTTATGACGTCAACCAGACCTTGTCTGGCCCACCCCTACGTTACCCATACGAGGAAAGATTAGCACGAGCTGTAGTCTTTTTCGTCCAAAAATTGCGACACTACATTCTGCTCGGTCATACCACAGTTGTCGCCGACTATAACCCTATGGTTATCTCCTAAACCGGTGGCTCCTACAAGGTCGTGTTGCTAAATGGGTCATTATCCTTTAGGAATATGACCTCACTTTCAAAGCTCCCAAGAGCACCAAAGCCCTCGTGCTTTCCCATATCATCACTGACCTCCCATCCTCTTCGTTATTATCCGCTATCCAAACAGATCTGATTGACGATCACATCTTCATCATTTCGTCTGACGACCCATGGTACGGTGACATCTTAATTTACCTCCGCATGCAAAAAATTTTGACTCCACATCGATCGCAACGGACGCCGTCGTATACGACACCACGCTCCCCAATACCTCTTGTTAGGGGATGTACTTTATCGACGCGGCGTTGATACCATCTTACGACGTTGCTTATCCCATAGTGAGGCAGAACAGGTCCTTAATGATTGCCACAGTGGTGCCCGCGGGGGCCATTTCTCCGGCATGGCCACCACCCAAAAGATCATTCACGCAGGTTACTTTTGGCCGTCATTATTTACTGATTGCATCACCGCAGTCAAACACTGTCAAAACTGCCAACTTTTTGCTCCCAAAGCAAGAACCCCACTCGCCCCCCTTCATCCAGTCGTCACTGCCGGACCATTCTGCAAATGGGCCATCGAATTCCTCGATTGCAATCCCACGTCAGCCGGCGGTCACAAACACATTATTGTGGCAGTAGATTATTTCACCAAGTGGGCGGAGGCCATGCCAACTTACAATTGCAAGGCCGACACCGCAGCACGGTTTTTTCTCAACCATGTTATCGCTCGTTTTGGAGTGCCAAAGCAACTCGTCTCAGACCACAGCTCTCACTTCGAAGACGCCGTCTGGAGAGAACTATCAACCTTACTGAAATTTGAACACCATTTCTCCTCTGCTTACTACCCCCAAGGAAACGGCCAAGTCGAAGCAATCAACAAAATTTTGAAAACCATCCTCCAGCGCACCGTAGACAAGCACAAATCAAATTGGCACCACATGCTCTTCCCGACACTATGGGCATACTGCACATCAACTAAAACCGCCACGGGTTTTACCCCTTTCCACTTAGTTCACAGTGTCGAATCCGTCCTCCCCATTGAGTGCCAGATTCCAACCCTACATATGGTCATTGAACTCCTACCGGACACTGCCCCAATTGAGCAACGCTTACTACTCCTGGAGCAGGCTGATGAATATCGGCGCACAGCCCTCCAAACCATGGAAGAATCCAAGAACCGATCCAAATTAAATTATGATAAACATGTCCACCCAAGAAATTTTTCTGAAGGGGACCTTGTCCTCGCCTACGATCAGGCTCATGACAAAACTGGGAAAGGAAAGTTTGTGTCCATGTGGCAAGGCCCATATATTATACACACTTGCCTCGGACAGGGGGCATACATTCTAACCGATTCAGAAGGAAACCCCCTCCGCAACCCATGCAATGGGTTGTACCTCAAGCGATTTTACCCATAGTAAACTGGATGGACACCACCGTCCATTACTGAACTTCATGACAATTCTTTCATTTTCCTGTTTTCACCAGGTCCATTTTTTGACCATTTTTTTCATGCCCTCATTTCCTTGGTTTGCGTGCCACATCAATCGTCATCCATTTTTGACGAATCTTATATCGCCGGATTCAGTTTTCCGCGCTCGTGATGATGCTTGAGATCATTTCTCGCTCTCACGCCCAGATTTTTCGGGCATTTTTTCCATGCCCCCTCGTCGCCTCGGTTTGCGTGCCACATCGACCGTCATCCATTTTTGACAAGTCTTATATTGCCGGATCCAGTCTTCCGTGCTCATGATGATGCTTGAGATCATTTCTCGCTTTCACCTCCAGATTTTTTGGGCATTTTTCCCATGCCCCCTCGTCGCCTCGATTTGCGTGCCACATCGACCGTCATCCGTTTTTGACGAACCTTATATCGCCGGATTCAGTTTTCCACGCTCATGATGATTCTTGAGATCATTTCTCGCTCTCACGCTCAGATTTTTCTAGCATTTTTCCCATGCCACCTCGTTGCCTCGGTTTGCGTGCCACATCAGCCGTCGTCCGTTTCTTACGAGTCTTATATTTTTGGATCCAGTTTTCCACGCTCATGATGATGCTTGAGATCATTTCTCGCTCTCACCTGCAGATTTTTTGGGCATTTTTCCCATGACCCCTTGTCGCCTCGGTTTATGTGCCACATTGGCCGTTGCCCCTTTTTGACAATCTTTATGTCACCAGATTCAGTTTTCCGCACTCATGATGATGCTTGAGACCTTTTCTCGCTATCATCAATCCCTTTTTATTCGGTATAATTTTATCCCTTTTTCGGGCCGAGCAATCCCTTTTACGAAAAAGGCACTTAGGGAGTTTCTGTTAAGCTCTTTTCTGACTCCTAAAACAATGAAAAGATCGTTGAGCAACCTTGCTTCCTTTCATGCTCGCTAAACGTATCTGAAAGGGCGTCTACCTGGTATAAGTTTACCCCTTTTCAGACCTTGTAGACTAATTACGAAAAAGGAATACTCTAGTCACATCAGCTAGAAGAGTTCTCCATTTGCATAAGTTTATGCTTTTTCGGGCCTTGGAGACTAACTTACGAAAAAGAACACCAATGGAGTCCACTTACCGCTTTCAGACTCTCTAAACATGAAAGCGACCACGAGCAATCACCATCCTGGGCTCGTAAAACCAACAAGACAGTAATCATAACCACTACAGAGTCTTCTTATCATTTTCAGACTCCTTAAAAATGAAAGCACCAATGAGCATGAACAGTCCTGGGCTCACAAAATCCACAGGACAGTACCATTTCAGAGCACACTTTTATCCCTTATTCGAGCTCATTAAAACTATGAAGAAGGACCCAATGGTGCTTCTCGGCACCAGAACAGATCACATCTACTCATATAGCAGCTTCCCCATTTTGGTCGCCTTTGTTCAGAGTATTCTGCAGTATGTCACCCTGAGAACCCCTCGACAGCACCCATCAGCTTGATCCCCCAGAGTCAACACATACCCTGCAGTCCCTAAAAGCTATGATCCCCACACCTACAAGTCAGTTCCCTATGCTGCTAGGTCAACCATGTCATCATGCTCTGAACAAAGGAAGTTTAAGTCTACCCACTATATGACCCCAGTTACTTCCCATCCCCACAAGTACGTCAATCCTACCATCAGTACTACCACACTTCAGTTCTACACCTCGCGTTCCTATCAAGGAAACATCATTGCCTTATTAGTTGCTGGTCTCCCTCTATCGACGACAACCAAATTTATTCCAGAGGATATACCTAGAGGTCCCCGTGTCTTGGACTCATCACCATTTATGATGAGTTCCTACAAATCATTTCGAGAAGAGTCCTCAGTGCTTCTCCAAATGGTTGTTTCTCACATGCTCGACTTCAACACCTTGATCGCATCGTTGAGACTCGCATAGGGTATTGGTCCTTTCAGTTATCAGTCGAAGACCCCAGATACCACCTGACTCTTACACATTCGAGAGTCTACTTATGGAAACAACCAGTTACAATTTTTCTATAGATATCCAGGTTGCGCATGGCGACAGTATTCAGATGTACCCCCGTTTTTATACTCCCTTGAGTATACAATTACATATACTTCCCAGAGATGGCTCACAGTCATTAAGTCCCTACAGATGTTGGACACCTTCAGTTTCAGCAGTTCATCAACCCCTCAAAGACCTTATTCAGAACGATTGATGCTTTATTCCAGTGTATCAGTTATTGAGATCAGTCATGTTATGATCATGAGTACATCCCAAAATGATGTCCCCTCTGGACCATTATGATGTACCAGCAGAGTTTTTATGTATTTTCTCAGGTCCCCCTTCTTGGGACTAATTGTTTATATATGTCTTGATACGAGCATGGGTATGCCCGCATCGTCCATTATCAAGAGATTACTCCTCATTCATATTGAGGCCATGTAATATTGTTTATTTTTTGCAGCTTCCAAGGGCCGTGGATCCAGTCTCCAATCGGTCTCTTCTCCTCCCCAAAACCCCAGAAAAAAGACAAAAGAACTATGATGTCTATCGGCCATATGATGAGCTCCTGCCCTCACACATCAGGGGGCAATCTGTTAACACCCAAAAAGTGCTCACTAGCTCATTTCCTTATTCACATAACCCATTTGCCCACTTTTTCACCATTTGAGCCTCTAAAGCCACCAAAAGACCTTAATACACCCCTTTTTCCACTCAAAATGAATATTTTTCCTCAAAAAGCATAAAAAGCCCTCAAAAAGGGTCCAGAATTCCTAAAAATATTAAAAAGGGAATACAAATATTAAAAATATTCAAAAAAGGAAAAATGAGGGAAAAGGTACCTAAACCATGTTGGTCAATACCATTGGTTTCCTGAAAACCATAATGGTATTCCCCACCACTAAAAACTATAAAAAGGTGGTAGGGGCTCCTCACTTTCCATCCATCCATCATCCTATCCTCATGCTTCCAAAATCTCCCATGAGCTTTTGGCCATTATAGCTACCTTGGAGAAGGGACCTTTGGAGTTTGGATCTGCTCACCCTTGGAGCTACTCAACAATCTTCACCACTTGGAGGTATTACCATTGCAAGCACTTGCTTTCCCTTATTCTTAATACAAAGTTATTCTTTATTCTATTTCTTGTTCTTGTTTTCTAAAATATTTCCATTGTTTTCTTATTTACTTCACATAGATCCATGTTTAATATAGTTTAGATTAATTTGTTATTTATTTCTATTGAAACTGCTGCTACTAGTTAGCAGGTGCCCATTGCACTAAGCTTGGTTGCAAAACCAAGCCAACAGTACCATTCGAGCCCATACTGACTTCCGGGATCTAAACAAAGCTTGTCCAAAAGATAACTACCCTACACCATTTATTGACCAGATCATAGATGCATGTGCGGGACATGAGATGTTTTCTTTCATGGATGGACTTTTGGGATATAACCAAATTCAAATCAAACCCGAAGATCAACATAAAACAACTTTTATTTTCCCGTGGGGAACCTTTGCCTATCGGAAGATGTCGTTTGGCTTAAAGAATGATGGAGCTACGTTCCAGTGAGCAATGAATTTCGCTTTTCATGATATCAAGCACATAGTTGAACCTTACTTGGATGACCTCCCGACGTGATCTCGCAAGAGACAGGATCATCCAGCTCATTTGAGACTTGTGTTTGAACGGTGCTGACAATACAAGATTTGATTGAATCCTATTAAGTGTGTATTCTGTGTTGAATCTAGACATTTACTGGGTTTCATTGTATCCAGTCGTGGCATAATGGTCGACCCGTTAAAAGTTGAGGTGATGGTAAATATGCCTCCTCCTCACACCTTGAGACAACTCCAAAGTCTGCAAGGCATTTCTAACTTCCTACGACATTTTATCATAAGCTATGCCAAAATTACAAAGGGTTTCATGAGATTGCTTAAACAAGATACCTACTTTTGTGGGATGAGGTTGCTCAAGTGTCGTTTGAGGCCTTGAAAAAGGAATTACTATCAGCCCCCTTGTTAAGCCCGCCTGATTATACAAAGGATATCCTCTTATATTTGGCGGCATCACTATACACAATTGGCATAGTACTAGTTCAGGAGGATGACATGCTCCAAGAGCATGTCGTTTATTATCTCTCATACGCATTGATAGCTCCTGAGATTAAGTATTCACATGTTGAGAAGTTAGCACTAGCTACGGTCTACACGGTGCAGAGACTTCGTCACTATATCCTTTTATGAACTACTACTGCAATTGTGGAGGTCAATCCTTTCCAATATGTTCTCACTTGACGTATCATCGGTGGGAAATACAATAAATGGATTGTAATCCTACAAGAGTTTGATTTGGTTTTTCAGTCTGCCAAGTCGAAGAAATCACTAGTGTTCGCTGAATTAATTTCATAATTTCTGAGTGACTTAGTGCATATTGAGGAAGAGTCATCATTCCCGGATGAACATATCTTCCTTATTGTCTCCTCTAACCCATGGTACAGGGATATTTTAGTATATCTCCAGACTTTGAGGTGTCCTATCACTTTTTCTAGAGAAGAACGACGCAAACTGAAAAGTCATGCGAAAAACTATCTCAATATTTTTGACACTTTGTATAGACGTGGGATAGACTCCATCTTACGACATTGTTTGACTTTAGAAGAAGCAGAGTCAGTATTGAATGATGCTCACAGTGGAGCTTGTGGGGGTCATCTTTCTGGGTTGGCAACAACCCAGAAAATACTGCGTGCCGGGTATTTTTGGCCTACAATCTTTCAAGATTGTGTGGAAGTTGTGAAATGTTGTCGTTCGTGTCAGTTTTTCACCAACAAAATGAGAGCACATCCAACTCCTCTTTGTCCTATAATCATAGCAGGCCGCTTCACCAAATGGGGGGTTGATTATATGACTTGTAATCCAGTTTCAGCTGGAGGCCATCATTATATTATCGTTGTCGTCGACTACTTCACCAAGTGGGCCGAGGCAATGCTATTAAAGAGGATGGAGAAACCACCGCTTAGTTCATATTCAATCAGATTATCGCAAGGTTCGTCATACCCAAAGTGATCGTGACAGATCACGGTCGTCATTTTCAGAACAACATGATGACTGAGCTTTATACCATGCTAGGTTTTCGTTGTGAGCATTCATCTTCATTCTATCCACAGGTGAATGGTCAAGTCGAAGCGGTTAACAAAAATTTGAAGACTATTCTACAAAGAACCGTTAATGTTAGTAGAAATAACTGGCACATCATGTTGTATCCTTCTCTTTGGGCTTATCGAGCAAACGTAAAGACTGCTACTAGGTTCTCTCCATTCCAGCTTGTGCATGGGATAGAAGCAGTCATTCCGATTGAATGTGAGATTCCCTCATTAAATTTGGCTGTCCAGCTGTTACCAGAAACTTTAGTACTAGAGGAACATTTGCTACATTTAGAACATCTAGACGAGCAGTGTCACGATGCACTCACAGCAAATGAAGTCCATAAGAAACGAGTCAAAGGACAGTACGATAAGTCTGTCAGACCTAGGGTTTTTCTCGAAGGAGACCTTGTTCTACTTTGGGATCAGGACAAGGAACCTTTAGGGGATGGAAAGTTCAAGTCCATGTGGCTCGGTCCTTATATAATCTCGAAGGTACTGAAGAAAGGTGCTTATGAGCTAGCAGAATACGAGGGTAATAAGCTACCCGAGCCTAGAAATGGGCTCTACCTGAAGAAGTACTACGCTTAGGAATTTGTGCTTTTTCATGTATTATAGTTGTACATTTTGTAGAACTAGTTTTTGCTTGTGATCGTTAGTTGACCTTATGTGTGTTTTCTCGCTTTGTGTTTCAGATGTCGACTGAACACTATTTAGGATTTTTTGATGGCACCAGTCACCACACCTGACAGTTGGCTTCAGCAGCTTGGGTCATTTACTCACTGACTGGCCAACTGGTTTCTTGGGGGGGGTTTGTTTGGGTCCCACAACGAATAACGTAGCTGAGTACAGTGCGGTCATAGAACTTCTCCGGGATGCTCTTGTCCAGGGCATTTCACATTTGGAGGTAAGACTTGATTTGCAACTAGTTGTATTTTAGTTGACGGGTGTTTATCAGATTAGAGATCCTGTTTTGCTACGACAGTTTTTGCGAGTTAAATTATTGGAAAGACAGTTTGATTCCATCATATATCAACATCTTCCAAGAAATTTGAATGCATTAGCTGATTCATTTGCAAATTATGGTTTAGATTGGCATTTGTATCATACACGTCCATAAATAAACATTTGCACATAAAGTTAAACACGCACATGTAAATATAAGTCTATATTGTATATATATCCGATACTGTATCAAAAAATAGTATGAGTTTGGAACACAGGTCTATCACAAAGTCATATCATAAGATACAAAATTGGGCTCGGTGGCCTCAAAATACATAAAATATCCTTCTCCTATGGAGAAGGTGGGGCCTCATCAGCATCCACTGCCTCTCAGTAACATATGACCAACCTGGCTACCTTCCGCAGCAGCCTAATCCAGGCTGGGGGCACACTGACTACATCCTCTTGCATGTTTATGGCCATCCGCTCAATGCAATATGTGGGAATGTCATGAGTCAACCGACTCATCTTCCTCTCTATAGCCCCTAGCGTAGCATCAGCTACACCCACATCAACGGGCCTCACGAAAGTAGTAGGATGTCCCTTGAGACGAACTGGTCCAACATCTGCATATGACACTTTGTTTTAGTATTTTCAAACTCATCATAAAAATAATATACTTTAAATTGAAAAAATTAAATAATTTTAAAAAACATACCTATATCTCCCCAGGCACCACCTGGAGGAAGTACCAGCTCTGGATCATGACGGAAGTCTAAACCAGCATACAGAAACTGCTCAAATGCTGGCACCTGTCTCTCCCACCATCCCCGGAAATCATCGGTGTGATAGCAAAAGTGGATTTCACCACCACCCTGGCGGAGGAAAATGTCACCCCAACAGCCCAATCTCGGCTCATGAGGAATGACTAGGGGCAAAGGCATGCCCAAGCTAAGAGAAGGTACCCTCTCAAAGAAGAAGGTACAAAGAATGCTACCATGTCCAAAGTTCTTCATTCTCCCGTTCTTACACCCCGAGAGTTGAAGCTTCATGTTTGCTAAGAGACTTGTGCACCAATCATATACATGACCTTGCAAGCATTCGATACCAATATGCATATAGTGCTTTGAAGCTAAGTGCTGTGCGACACTCCCTCCCATTCGGTTCAACATACTTATAATAACTTTCAGAGGGAAGCTTGTAAGAGTAGAAATGAGAATTTGACTTCCACATTTCTCAATACCTTCCACACAGTAGGCATTTACATAATCTTGTACAGACATGGCACCCACATTGCGTGAGGACCCTTTCAGGTTTACAGGATCACCCCTCCTAGAGAGCCCTGTAATGAAGTATATGTCATCAACGGTGAGGTCCAGGGTCTCTCCCCAGATATTAAACACATTGGCATCGGCATCCCAGTACTGAATGAGTCTTTGAAGTAAGTGGTCGGGTGCCCTCATGTTTACGGTTCGGTAGAATTTCAATAAACCACACCTTCTAAGCGCATGAAGAGTGGTAGGATATTGCATAGCCACCCTATCCATCTCTTCATGCTCCCTTTCCCTCCAAATAAGTGCCATCCTATCAAAAGAAGGGCCAATTTTTAGTTCTTGAGCATTTTTTAGGCATATTCAAGGGAAAACACTACTCTCTAAGCACACAGTCATGTTTGGATGCTACTGTCCTTGAGAAACGGTAGCGTTCACCCTAAAAAATATTCTACTCTACCCTTACACAGTAGCGTACACGAAAATCATGAATTGAGCATGGCTAGATAAGTGTTTTTAAGCATGAAAATTGACAAATGAACCATCAAAATGTAAGCAGGGATGAAAATAACTTACTTGGAATAGGTTTGAGGTTGAATGGTTGCCCGATTTGATCGCTATGAATGGATGAAGATCAAGGGTTTGCTCCAAAACTTGCCCTACAAATTCCCAAATGTGATATTTGAGTTTTCAAGTTGAAATTACATATATGAATTTGAATTTGATTTTTTACCCACTTTTGTGAAAAGTCTATAGTTTCAAATTTCATAAAAAAGGTTTCTATTTAATCATTAATACCTATAAATGTTGATGAGATGAATTTAACCTTTGTTTCTCAAATTTTCACTAGATTTTCATAGCATCAATCTATTATGACTTAATTTCTTTATTGATAGACCACGTTAAGTACTTTATGGTTGCAATTTTATGTCATTGAAGATTTTTTGTCATTAATACTAACCTGGTTGTTGAAATCCTAGTCTTTGGCAGGTTATGAATCATGCTCCTAGAAGCTGTCATTTAAGTCATTTTAAGCTCTTGTTTGGACTATTGAAACCTAAACAAGATTTCCGAGCAAACTTGTCCTCTTCAAGCTCGTTAAAGGAACTGAAGGTCCATCCGCTTAAGTATAAGTTTAACCCTTTTTTGGACTTTCACAGATTACTTACGAAAAAAGGAATACTCTAGTCATCCGTGCCTAGAAGAGTTTTTCTCCCATTGTTTTCACTTTTTCGTGGGAGGAGACTAACTTTACGAAAAAGGACCTTTTGGATCCTTCTTTAGGGTTTTCGGGCTCTCGAAACATGAAAACACCAAGCGAGCATTCACCTACTCGGGCTCGATGTGAAATCCACGAGAGGGTAAATAGAGGATTGTTAAGTTTTTCAGACTCTATAAACAGGAAAACACCGGTGAGCATTAACCTACTTGGGCTCGATATTAAAATCCACGAGTAGGTGAATGGAGTTATTGTTTAAGTTTTTCAGAATCCTTAAAATTGAAAACACCGGCGAGCAAGAACAGATCTCGGCTCGATATTAAAATCCAGAGATCAGTACTATAGAGCATTCTTCTATGTCTTCTTCGAACTCTGTAAACAATGAAGAATGTCCTAAGTCTTCCTCCCATGGGCTTGTTAAAACTCTTTACATGGTTGGATCTATTGAGTTTTCATTCTTTCTTGGACTAATTAAAACAACAAGAAAGGTATTCTTTTATCTAAAAAGAATAAGGGATAAGAAGGGTATAACATATCTTTCAATTTCAAAGGCAGTTCAGTCAGTCCTATCCTTGAACATAGCACCTACTTGAGTCCATCATTTCAGTTGGGTTTAGTTTTTTGATCTTAGGGTAAACCTGATCTCCGAGTTGTTTACTCCCCCGATTGGTTATTCTTCCAACCATGTGGAGGGTCTGTTAATGTCTCCTACATTGCAAACTTATATCATTTCCCCGTCATGTTGAAAACTGCCTAAGTCACTTTGTGTCGTGCTCACTGTTCAAGGATACAGCCTATGTCGGCCATTCTATAGTTTACTTTGACTCCATGTGTCGGCCATCCTGGTGTCAGTTTGTTTCATCTTGTTACATGTCCTACTCCACAACAGCTCATACCATTTGAGTGTTCCTCGTGTTGGATGATGGAGATTGCATTAAGGCCTCCCTTCCAGCGGACTTCTTCCCATCGACATCAACTCATTTTTCTCTGGGAACGAAGTTTAGATTTTCGGTTAGTACCTTGGGGATTGCAGTCACCAGTGGTAATTTCCCTCGCTATTGAATTATGAGAATACATCAATGTCTTTTATTTGACAGGTTCCTCAAGTGTTCGACGTCAAGCCATTTATTCACACTTGTCGGATCGTACTAGGTACCTTGGGCCCCATTATCATTATCGGTGGAATCCATTGCGTTTGTTAACGGTATACATCAATGACCGGTAATCAAACGATACCCCCCATGTTCGACTTTCAGCTCATTTATTCACATGGTTAGGGTTTGTACCTTGGGTTGTTTGGATGAAGACCTTGGGATTTTGATAGCATTACCTCATTATGTTATCACCCAAGCTGCGCAAGATTGAGCCTCACTCATTTTGTGGCTTTTCATGAGGCATAGATCCAGTTTGTTGTTATGGCTATGATCTCTCATTTCGACATGGATCCACACTTGTATTTCGGTGGCCATGCTATATATACATCTCCTATTTATGTATTGGAGATCATGTTGTATCATGCTACACATCTGTATGATGTCAAGATTGTAATTTCTCGCTGACCTTGATCATTATTTTAGGTACCTTTGTGACTTGGTTCTATGGTTTCCTGCTCCTCCTCTGACTTGGAATTATAATGTATTTCGGCCATCGCTTCCCTCTGACCTCACACATTAGGGGGCATCTATTATAGGTCAAATCTGCACTTCTCCGTCCGTGTTCACCTTTAGCTATCGATCACACAAAAGGAAAACTAGGATTAAAGAGCATGATTTGCTTAAATGATGAATGGACTAGACTTACGCCTCTGCAGCTGACAAAACTCTCATTTTACCTACTTTTTGGGAAAAAATCTACCCTATAAGCATGATAGTAGCGTTTTCCTACTAAAATACTCTACTCTACTCCACTTCATTAAAGTAGCATTTGCCTTCTGAAATACTCTACTTTGCTTCAATAGAGTAGCATACAGCTCAAAAAATCTTGCAAACGCTGGTTGTAAAGCAGGGAAGTTTCATGTTGAACGCTACTCCGCTTAAGAAAACTAGCGTACACCTTAAAAAGTAATAAAAAATATATTAATTTGAAGAATTGGGATTAGTTGAAGTTGGTTTTGCAACTTCCCCAACCTCCCAATCAAACTACCTCTCGACCCAAACTGCCTACCTTGTCCCATAAATACAAGGGGGATAGATGAGAGAGAGGAGGAGAAACTATGGATTAAGGGTTGTTACATTGGAGGAATTCCAAGTTAGTGTGAAGAGCAGGAGCCCAGGATCCGGTTGCACAAGCACTATGAATGATAAGGTATAAATTGTACTGATTATTTGCTTTTGACAATAAAGGTTGAAATGCCCTTCCCGTCCCAATCAAATGTCTAATGGATTGCATGTTTGTTTGGAATAAATGCTTGATTGTATTTGATGTCTAAATTGTATTTCAATTTCATCATTGTTATATCAGTCAAGATACGCTAAGGAAGGTATCTTTGTATTGCAGGTGCATCAAACGGAATATCAAGTGGAGGATCGATCGAAGGAGCAAGCAAAAGCTAGGATCAAACGTTGTTAATAAGGTATGCCTTCATAAACCTTGATCTCTTTCCTTTTGTAGAATATTATGTGATATGATCAATGTATTTACCTGTCACCCCAGAAGTTGGTAGTGTCCCTCTCCTCACTATAGGGTAGAATTCTCGAACAACAGTATTGGGTGTCCCATAGTATTTTCCCATGGTAATCCCTCTTTAAAAGGAAGGAATTCTAATACGGTTTTGTATTGTATCATTGTAAAGATATCTATGATTGTGTAAGAGATATTGTGAGAGAGTGAAGAGGAAGTTGCAATGAATGTGTTGCAGGTTGTATCCCTTCATTTGTTGGATGGTATAATAATAAGTACTAGAACTTTCTGTGTGGACATAGCCCATCTTGGGTGAACCATGTTATATTAGTGTCTCTCTTGTAATGTGTTTTATGTGTTTTATATTTGTTTCTTGATATTTCTTCACGATCCTCTTTTTCTAACAAAATGTACTAGGGATGCTTGGGAAGTCGGCACAAGAAAGCACATTTTGTAAATCCAATAATGGGAAAAAGAGGTTTAGTAATTCATGGGGATAGATAGTAGGAATCACTTGGATCAAAATGAGAATTTGAAATCTTTGTAGCTGTTGGTTGGAAGAATTGTGGACCATCTATACCTACCTTTGAAAGTAGTCTCTCCCCTTCTCTTGTTAACTCAAACTCATATAAGGAATTGTCCCTCTACAATCTCTTTACATCCTTTAAAGAATATAGGGACACATTATCCTCTTAATGTTTGGATTTTGGAACTAGTGGGTAGCACAAGTGAAGTCAACCCTGTCACTATAGTTGAGGAAGATAAGCACTCAAAGGATGTTGGAATTGAGCCACATGAGGACACGTTAACAAAATCCCATCAAGGGCGTGAAAATTAGTAATTTATTTTTCTATCTTTGGTTTGTTTTTTTTGTTTTTTCTTCTTCTTAATCAATATGTAAGGAAATACACTTTCCAAGAATGTATATTTTGGAATAGGGAAGACAAATCCTATGATAAATTGAATGTTAATTTTTGTATTTTTGGATATTTGATCATGGCCACCATTAAACATTTTGGATATTCTAAATAAGAAATGGTATTGGGGGCCCTAGTATTTATTTATAAAACAATGGAGGCCAGGTTTTGATCCAAGAAATGAAGCTCTTTACAGTCAATTGGTTTGATTAATAATGTTGAGACTTCCTTTGGAGATCCAGAGCAAGGAAATCTTGAAGTCTTTAGGGAATAATCTAGGCAAGTTCTTATATTTCGAAGAAGAATTATGAAATAAGGTGTATAAGAGATACATCAAAAAAATAGTCAAACTCGAACTATGCAAAGTATTGCTAGTGGAAATTGATATTTAATGGAGCAATGTGAGTATATCTGGTGCCTATATTATTGGAAACTACCCTTTCAATGTCTAAATTTCCATGCCATTAGGTATGTTTGCAAAAAATGTAGAAAAAAAAGACACTTTTGTCAAGGAGGAGTTGAATGGGGATAACACCCAAGGTCTTTCGGGATTTTTTTTTTGGGGGGGGGAGATGCCATTAGGTAAGCTATAGGCTTATATAAGAGGAAATAAGGTGGTGTTAGGAAAGCTTGAAGGTATTTCTATTGACATCAATGTTAGTAGATCCTTTGTCTCAAATTCTCCAAAATAAAGTCCTCTACCAAGTTTAGATGGACTCCCCAGAAAAATTGTATTCAAGGTCTACAAATCAAGGTATGCAATTTCATAGCCCTAAATGTTTTATTATTATTATTATTTTGAAATATAAAATGAATAACTAAATGAATCTAGTTTACTTCCTTTTGAGGGAAAAGGTCTAAAGTTATAGGGATTCCACAAACTTTTGGTACCCATTATGAATTAAAATGTACTAACAAGAATATTCCCTCGATCCCTCCAACCTCTCCATATTTTGGAGCCACATCCCCTATCCTATCTTTTAAGAGTAAGGGGGAGTATAACCTAGAGGGGGGATTAGATCTAGATATAATATTATACCTAGGAAATAATTATGGGGAGGGAGGAGGCATAGATGGTGGTTTGGCCATAGATACAATCTAGGTAACTACAGGGGGTAGGGAATCATATTTCTATATTATAAAAAAGAATGATCAATGAGAGAGTGTAAACACATGACATTTAAAGGGTCCCTTAGAGAATGAACGTTGTTAGGAAATGTGTCCAATTCATTATCCTTTCCTTGAGTGTTAGATGGGTTATGGATGACCACGAAAAAAAATCCCTAAAGAGATTAGTTTTTATCTACAAGCTCGATATTGTAGTAGTTCAAGAAACAATGACTAAAGGAAAAAAAGCACTAGAAGTTTTATTTTCATGCTTGAAAGAATGAGCCTTCTATTCACTAGATGAAGAAGTCCATTCACGAGGTTTGATTATGGGTTGGAATAATAGTATTGGTCATTTATCTACCTCCATCTTATTGAAAAATATTCAGTTGGAATGTGGATCAAATAAATTAGGGAATGAGTACAATATAATTAATATGGGCCTTATGGTGATTGGAAAACAATTTGGGACAATATATTTCTTCAAGGTAGTATAGGAGGAGATAGTGTAATCATTGGGGGAGATTTAAACTATACCATGAAGGTTGGGGAAATTCTAGGGAGACTAAACCAAACAAGACCCACTAGCAGATGAATTTATTCATATTTCTTGAATATATGAATGTAACTAATGTAGAAACTATTCTAGTAGTCCCTACTTAGAGGAAATCAAGAAGTGGTAGGGAGGGAGTATAAAAAATACTAGGCATGTTTTAGTTGCAAAAATAATATTATAGGAAGTTAACATATTGAAGTATTGGGTAGGTAATATGATTCCTTTATATCACCTACTTATCCTTAAAATTCAATCATACTAGGCTAGAGGAGGCATATTCTAGATAATTGGTTGTAAACAATTGGAAGAGTATGATAACAACTTATGAGAATCAAATATGTTCCATTTTTTGAAGAATGCGAGAAATGTGAAGAAACTAATAGTTGAGTTGGCAAGAAGAAACTATAAGAAGAGGAAAAAAGAGTTGAAGGAAGTACATGATGATATAAACATTACTCTGGTGGGTTAGCTCAAGTGGTTGAGAGTTGTACTCATAAGCAAAAGGTCTCAAGGTCAAATCCTTGGGTGGCTATGCAAGGGCCTCACTCAATGTTCCCACTGGGTTAGGCCCCGTAATCAAGGTTGCGGTTTACCTTGGGTGCCATCCTCAAAATGAGGGGAAGTACCTGAGGGTTTCCCGAGATATGTTCCATCCAAAAAAGAAAAGAAAAAAATGATGATATAAACATGATGTTTGAGAATATGATGGTCGTATTTTTGCTAAAGAAGAGCCACAAAACCTAAAAATGTTAGAAGGAATAAATAAGGAAATGCTAGAATTCAAAACCTATAAGAGTAGTATAAGAATACAAAACCTGTGAAATATTTTGGGATCCTTAAATGCAACTTTAATTTCTCTCATTCCTAAAAAGAATGATTCATCTCACTTGATAACTATATACCAATATCTCCATGAAATTTTTTCTATAAGATTATATCAAAGATATTGGTAGACAAAGTTGAAAATTATTTTATCAAGGGTTATATTGGAAACGCATTTTTTCTTTTGTTTCTCTTCAATAGGAAAATCCATGATAAACACATTTTTTGTTTTGTTTCTCTTCAATAGGAAAATCCATGACACAATTTGTTTATCTCAGGAGGGTATGTATTCCATAAAGGTGGATAAAATCCTTTTAGTGGTTTTGAAAATTGATTTGGTAAGGGCATATGATAAGGTATATTGATTGTTCCTAAGATTGCTCTTAAATCAATGAACATTCAAACACTGAATTGGATTCTCGTATGCCTTTCTTGAGAATCCTTTGTAGTTCTTATTAATGGTTCTTTTTTATGATTCAAGATGATTTAGTCAAGGGTTCCCAATGTCCCCTTTCCTTTTCTTGTGGGTTTCAAAAGGTTTGATCACGATAGTTACAACATAAAAGATATAGTTACAGCATAAAATATTGAAGGGTATATTAAGAGAATAAAGGTAATAGGCTCAATCGATATGATTTATATTCTTTTTGTTAATGTTGTGATATTATTTGTCTTAGGATCATTACAAGACATGAGTAAATACAAATAAATATTGAACTTGTATTGCAAAGCAAGTGGCATGGAATCAAAATTTAAAAAATCTTCCATTCTTTTCAATGGATTGGAGGAAGAAATAAAGAAATGAATTTCACAAATCATTCCAGTTATTCCAATTTGTCTAGATAAAGGAATAAAGTAGTTTGGTTTTCATTTAAATCCTAATGACTACAAATTTACTAATTGTCTTTGATTATATAAAAAACATCATGATAGAGTGACAAATTTGTATTTCAAATGATTACCCTATGTGGGTCGGTTGAATTTGGTTAAATCCATCCTAAAAGGTATCTTAGTCTATTGGTCATCCTTGAATTATATTGCAAAAGGGATGCTAGAAAAAAATAGAAGAAAAAAATAGAAGAAATTGTTTCAATTTCTTCTATACTAGGAAGCATGAAAAGAAGGGGATCCAATTGGTGAAATGTATCAGACTAGCAATACAAAAAGGAGATAGGTGGATGGGGTCTCAAGAACATTTATTTAATTGTTTAGTCATTCTTTGGCCATGGAAATTTTATGGAAATTTATTTACAATGAGAGTCTACATGGGTGAGCTCAAGTGAACAAATATTTAGAGGATGCATAATATATTAAAGACTAGATAATGAGTGAAAGGAAGCCACATTCAATATCATCACTGCTCTAAAAAGCTATAGTTAATACATTATCTTTGGTAGGAAAATGATTATCTTGGAAAATAGGTAAATGTATTAGGGTTAGGATATAAGAATATACTTGTATTGGTTGTTCTCAATACTATATACTATCAAGCCCTTGCTAAATTCTCTTCATAATAAATAAATTTGTAATTTTGCAAATAAAAAGTCTCAAATTTTATTTATTCAATGGAGATAAAGATGGAAGAATGAGTTGAAGAATTAAAATAATATACAATTGCAATAAATCACAATGTTGCAAAACTCAATGAGAACGAAAATGAAATAAGGTACCTCGAAGAATAAAGTTTTTAGAGTTTGTATTGAAAAACTAAGGTATAATGGAGGACAAAGAAGTCAAGGAGAAAAAATGGTGGTGGAAGAAAAACATAGAAACTAAACACTTCTCTCAAAACCAGTATTTTCCAATGGTTGATAATGTCAATAGAATTGTAACTTGGGACAATGAATATAAGCGAAATTGGCATGGTTATGGAAGATGTATTATGTGTAAAAAATGAGGAAACTATGGATCACCTATTTGTGCACTTCTCATATGCCAGGGAGCTTTAGAATGAAGTATTAAAGCTATCAAATGGTAATAATTAGTGGAGATAAATCTCCCTATCAATCTATTTTGAAAATTGGTGCAAAGATAAATATATAGCTACTCATAGGGCCATTCCTTGTATTATACTTTATATCCTCTGGATTACATGAAAAAATATGATATTTCAAGGTCAGATTATTCTACCTACATAATATGCCCATAAAATTACATTCGTTTATGGAGGTTCTTTGAAACCTAAAAAAGTCAAAGATCAAAGAATTCTAAAAGCTCTAGAGATTAAAAAAAAAAGGCTTTGTTTTTCTTACCATTCTTGTCAAGGAACTCCAAGTAAATGTGGTGCTGGTGGTGTTTTGTTTATAAATGAGAAACATTGTTTTTTCTTTCAAGTATGTAGCAAGCCAAGGGACAAATAATAAATTTTAATTCTACGTGTTATGGCTACTTCTGAAAGGTGCTGAAAAAGACATTGATAAGGTCCAAGTAATGGGTGGCTCCAAATTGTTTATGGATCGGGAAAATGGTAGAAGCCATATAAAGATTCAATGCTTAGTACATTCATGAACAAGGTTTCTAAGGTAATATTGCATTTTTTAGATATTCGTTTCTCTCACATATTTACATAATTTAATGAGCAAGTATATAGATTATCTAAACAAGCATTAACACTACATTAATATACTATGACTAAATAAGAATTTAAAGTTGAATCCCTTCTTATACAATATATTCATTCTAGAATAGAATCTACTGAGTTGCAAAAAAAAAGTCTAGTTTTCTTCTTTGTTCTAAATGTGAAATTTTTTTAAATGCTTTATGTAAGGGCTTAATTTTTGGTGAGATTTGATTACATGGTTCTTACAAGCACAAATAGTGGCAAAAAGGGCATATGGATGACTACAACATTCAATTTAGATAATCCTTGTTAGGTCTTTTCTGACTAATGGCAACAATGATCTATGGCTTTAATAATGTTTTTAAGACATGTATATGTATATTTTGATTTCTCTTATGAAGTATTGAATACAATGTTTTTTCTCATACATACATACATATAAAACCAAATAATTGGCATATATTTGTAAAATTTAATTTTGTATTTAACTTATGGTTCTTAATTATATATGATAAGTGTCCATGCTCTAGTTCAAGGTGTTAGTTCAGTCGATTATCACCAATATTATTGGGCATTTGGCTAGTTTTGTTCTAGTCGATGCATGAGTTAAATTTCTTCAAATACATTACACTAATCTACATCAGCACGTTTTTAAAAATATATATTTTTTAAAATAAAATTCATATATATAAAAAGCATCACTTACATTTATCCAATTATTTATATTAAAAAAATAAAATAAAAACTCAAACACCTTTATCACTCATTACATTTAATTTCTTATAATATTTAAGAAGAAAACGTTCATGTTATAGAAAATCTTTGGAATTGACATTCGCCAAGGCTCCTCAAGAAAATGTTAACATTTTACTCCAAATCATTCTTAATTTTTCAAATATCAATGAATAGTCGTTTTATATAGAGCCAAGAGGCCAACTATAAGAAGATATAAATTGCACTTTTATAATAATTATTTAATTGTACCTCACTCTTTTTATAATTGTTTAATCTTACCTTAGTCTTTGTATGTATTAAAGGAACTAATGATAAGAAGAGATGCCATGCCACTCTCATTATCTAAATCGAGTCTTAGGTTAATGGAATATAATTTAATTATGTCTTTGTGCGACTCTTTGCTTCACAAATGAATCTTCCTCACTATCAATATTATAAGAAATAATTGTCTTCCATATAAAATAATAATCTTCCATAACAAAATAATGGTCCTCCATAATTGTCTTTAGTATCATTATTATTGAAAAATAATTGTTTAATTGTAACTTAGTATTTGTATGTAGATTTCAAAAAACTAATGATAAGAAGACTCCATAATTGTCTTCAGTATCATTATTATAGAAAAATAATTGTTTAATTATAACTTAGAAAAATAATTGTTTAATTATAACTTAGTATTTGTATGTAGATTTCAAAAAATTAATGATAAGAAGAGATAATGATGGCTTTTTGATTTTCTAAATTTAATTTTTATATGTCCATGTCTTTTATAATTGATTTGCTTACCTATGTGATAATGAAATTTATAGAATATATTAATTTTTAACACTACAATTAAAATTATAATTAGTGTATAGTAAGTGAATAATTAGTCATTTCTAATTTCACTTTCAGGTCTTATTAGTCCCTATTGAGGGAGCAAGGACTACAAATCGATTTATTGATATTTTATATTTTTAGCATTTTTGTTGTTGGAGTTATTTACGTTATAGTCTATTTTACATTTTATTTTAGATGAAAAAACACCCGCCCTCATCATGCTTGCGTTCACTTAACTCACTTTCACTTAACGTCTCCTAACAATTGTCTTTGTTGTGTTGTTTGTGTCCCTCCTAAGCTACCATATGCCACGCATAACACTGCTATACGTAACACATAACCATATTTGTAGATGTAAGCACTGAACGACTAATAAGTGCTCAAGACCCAAACATATTTTCTTTTGGTTCATTGAATACAACTGAAAACCAAATTTGTAGGCATTGATAGGGAACTCTAACTTGTTGATTATGGCATTAATGAAGTTGTTCCCATACATGTCAAGTGGGATTGGTTGGATTGATGAATTTGTTCCCATACATGTCAAGTGGGCTTGATGAAGTTGTTCCCATACCTAAAATAATTATGGAAGAAATGAAATCAAGTTTCAGCTTTTTTAAGAAAGAAAAAAGCCCAAGCCCAAATGGGTGGAAAGTGAAATTTTACTTAGGTTTCTATAAAATGTTGGGATATTATTTGCTAAGAGTTGTATAAGAATCCAAAACCTATAAAAAGGTTTTGGGAGCCTTAAATGCAACTTTCATGGCTCTTATTTCAAAAAAGAGTGACAACTTTCACTGCTCTTATTTCTAGAAAATGTGACCCATCTCATTTGACAACTGTATATCAATATCTATATGAAATTTTGTCTATAAGACCATATCAAATATATTGTCAAACAAGTTGAAATCCTTTTATCAAGGGATATATTGGAAACACATTTTTTGTTTCTCTTCAATAGGAAAATCCATGATGCAATTGGTTTATCTCAGGAGGGTATGTATTCCATAAGGTGAATAAAATCCCATTAGTGATTTTGAAAATTGATTTGGAAAGGGACTATAGTAAGGTATATTGGTTGTGCCTAAGATTGCTCTTAAATCAAATCAGGATGAATAATAAAAAAATGAATTGGATTATGAGATGCCTTTCTTGAAAATCCTTTGTAGTGCTTATTAATGGTTCATTTTCAAGACTTTTGTTTATGCTTTGAGAGTATTTAGGAAAGGGTGTTGAATGTCCCTTTCCTTTTGCGGTTGGTTTCCAAAGTTTTGCTCATGATAATTACAACATAAAAAATGGAAGGGTATATTAAGGGAATAAAGGTAGTAGGCTCAGTTAATATGATTTATCTCCTTTTTGTTAATGATGCAATACTAATTGTCTTAAAAACATTATAATAGATGATTAAATACAAATAAATATTGGAGTCGTATTGCAAAGTATTTGACATTGAAGCAAACTTTAAAAAACCTTCCATTCTTTTCAATGGGTTGGAGGAAGAAATATAGAGACGAATTTCACAAATCATACCTTTTAATCCAATTTATCTAGATAAATGAATAAAATACTTTGGTTTTCATTTAAATCCTAATGATTACAAATTTACTAATATCCTTTGACTATAACAAAAAAATCAGGATAAAGTGACAAATTTGTGTTTAAAATGGCTACCCCTTGTGGGTAGGTTGACTTTGGTTAAATTCATCCTAGAAAGTATTTTAGTTTGTTGGTTGTCCTTGGATGATATTCCAAAAGGGATGTTAGACAAAATTAGAAGAAAATTCTTCAATTTCTTGTACACTAGGAAGCAAGAAAAGGAGGGGATCCCATTGGTGAAATGTATCACTAGACTAGCAAGATAAAGGACATAGGTGAATGAGTTCTTAAGAACATTTATTTTTTTTGTTAATATTTGGTCATGAAATTTTTATAGAGATTTATTTACAATGAGGGCCTACGGGGGTGAGTTCTAGTGAACAAATATTTAGGAGGATGCATAATTAAAGATTGGATAATGAGCATGAGGAAGCCGTAATTAGGAGCATCAATGATCTAGAAAGCTATAATTAAGACATTATCTTTTGTAAAAAAATGAATAACTTGGAAAATAGGTAAAATTAATAGGGTTAGGATATAAGAAGATATTTGTATTGGTTGTTCTCAAAATTACAGATTATCAGTCCCTTTGCTAAATTATATTCATAATCAAGAAAAATATAATTTAGAAGACATAAATTTTCAAAGACTATTTATTTAATGGAGACAAAGCTGGAAGAGTACAAGTGACCTAAACCTGTAGGGAGAATGAGTTGAAGAATTGAAATAATATACAATTTAATTAAAAAACAATGATGTATAACTCAATGAGAAAGAAGATGAAATATGTTGGTCAAAGAATACAGGTTCTAGATTTTATATTGCAAAACTAGGGTATAATGGAGGAAGAAGTCAAGGAGAAAAAATGGTGGTGGAAAGAAAATATACAAACTAACACGTCTCTTAAAAATTGTATTTTCTTATGGTTGACGATGTCAATAAAATCGTAATGTGGGACAATGGACATAAGAGAAATCGTCATGGTTTTGGAATACGTGTTATGTGTAAAAATTGAGGAAACTATAGATCACATCTTTGTCCACTTCTCATATGCTAGGGAGGTTTAGAATGAAGCATTACAACTATCAAATGGTAATAGTGAGTGGAGAGAAGGATCCCTATTAATCTATTCCGAGAGTTGGTTTGAAAGATAAATCTATAGCTACTCATAGGGCCTTTGCCTTTTTTTATTTACTTTACATGCTTTACCTTACAAGAAAAAACATGATATTTCAATGCAATGTTATTCTACATACATAAGATCCCCATAAAGTTACATTCATCTATGGAGGTTCTTGGAAACCTAAGAAAGTAAAAAATTGAAGAATTCTAAAGGATCCATATATCAATAAAAAAAATAAGTATTTGTGTTTTTTGACAATTCTTGTCATGGAACTCCAAGTAAATGCCGTGCTAGTGGAATTTTGTTTATAAGTGAGAAAAATTCTTTTTCTTTTATGTATGTAGCAATCTAGGGGACAAATAATAAAGTTTAATTCTATGCCTGATGGCTACTTTTGAAAGGTGCTATAAAAAGGTATTTACAAGGTCCAAGTAATGGGTGAATCCAAACTATTTATAGATTAGAAAAATGGTAGAAGCCATATAAAGAATTTAGTGCTTAGCACATTCATGAACAAGGTTGTTAAGGTAAGATTGTAGCTTTTAGATATTTTTTCTTTCACATCTTTACATAATTTAATGAACAAGTATATAAATAATCTAAAGAAGCATTAACACTATAGGAAGACATTATTATTACTAAATAGGAATTTAAAGATGAAGCTCTTCTTCTAGAATCTATTCATTCTCTATATTGAGTTGCATAAAAAGTCTAGTTTTCTTTTTGGTTTAAAATGTGACAAATGTTTAAATGTAAGGGTCCATTTTTTTGCAAGATTTGATTTAATGGTGCTTCCGAGCACAAATAGTGGCAAAAAGGGCTTATGAATGGTTGTAATATTTAGTTTAGATAACCTTTGTTGAGTCTTTTTTGAGCAACAAGGATCTATGGTTCTAAGAATGTTTTTAAGACATGTATATGTATATTTTGATTTCTTTCATAAAGTATCGAAATGCATTTTTCTTTTCATACATACATACATATAAAACTAAATAATTGGCAAATATTCGTAGAATTTAATTTTATATTTAACTTATGGTTCTTAATCATATATAATAAGTACCTATGCTCTAATTCAAGATGTTAGTTCAATCGATTGTCACCAATATTGTTGAGCATATGGCTAGTTTTATACAAATCCCTTTAAATAAGTTGTACTAATTTACATCAATAATTTAAAAAAAAAAATACATACATGTAAGAAACATCTCTTAAATTGATCCACCTTTTTTCTATTAAAAAAATAAAAATAAAAATAAATACTCATACTCATACTCGCACACCTTTATCATTCATTACATTTAATTTCATATAATAATATTTATGAAAAAAACGTTCATGTTATGAAAAACCATTGAAATGACATTCCTCAAGGCTCCTTAAGAAAATGTTACATTTTACTCCAAATCGCTCTTAATTTTTCAAATATCAACGAATAGTCGTTTTATATAGAACCAAGAGGCTAATGACAAGAAGATATAACGTTGCACTTTTATAATAATTATTTAATTGTACTTACTCTTTGTATATATGATAAGAAGAGATACCATGCCACTTTCATTATCTAAAACTAGTCTTAGGTTGATGCAATATAATTTGATTATGTCTTTATGCGACTCTTTTTGGAATAATGAATCTTCTACACTATCAATATTATAAGAAATAATCGTCTTCCATGTATAATTGTCTTCACTATCATTATTATAAAAAATAATTGTTTAACTACAAAGATTTCAAAAAACTAATGATAAGAAGAGATGATGATGGCTCTTTGATTCTCTAAATCTAATCTTAAGTACAATTGAATAATATATATTTATGTCTTTGTTAATCACTTTGATTACCTATGTGATGATGATATTTGCATAATATATATCCATTTTTAACATTAGAATTAATTAAAAAACAATAGGTGAATTATGAATAGCTAGTCATTTCTAATTTCACTTTCAAATCTTATTAATCTTTATTGAGGGAGTATGGATTCTATAAATCAATTTGCCGATATTTTATTTCTATAGCATTTTAATTGATGGAGCTATTTAAGTTTTAGTCTAAGTTTTAGTTTAAGAGTATGAAAAATGCTTTATCCCCACCCATCAATAACGTTTAGCTCTCATTTGGCCTCATATTGAGACAATTATGATTTCCATTTTATGTTTTGTATGTTTTGTGTTATGTTTGAGTTAACAATGAAAAATAATGATATATTATTAATGTTAATGGCTTAATGCTAACTTTGTCTTGACATTAATTTAATAGCATTTAATTTTAGATGAAAGAACACCCACCCTAATCAAGCTTGCGTTCACTTAACACACTTTCACTTAATGTCTCTTGAATAGCATTTTATTTTAAATGAAAGAACACCCACCCTAATCAAGCTTGCATTCACTTAATGTTTCTTGACAATTGTCTTTATTATTGTGTTCGTGTTCCTCCTAAGCTTCCACATGCTACACATAATACTGCTACATGAATCACATAACACATATTTGTAGATGTAAGCACTAAAAGACTCGTAAGTGCTCAATGTTGAATAAGGTTTTCATTGATGTAAAAATCCAAGCATAAGTGTATATAACTCTAACGTGGTCATGAATTGTTAATGACATTAATTAATCGCTCTGCTAGGGTTCCAAAATCCTGTCCTCGCCGCCTGCATTTTTTCGTTATGTCCCTGCCATGGCGGACTCCATTGGAGGTCGCTCCAAACCATCCTTTAGCCAAGTGGCTACCCGCCGCACACAAACTTTCACACCCCTTCTCTTGATGGGGTCATACCTAACATCCTCCGATCAAGCTCCACACACAGAAAAACCTCAACCTAACAAAGGAAAAAGCGAAGAAGATACTGCCGACACATCCTCATCCGCTCAGAAGCCGGCACACCAGAAGCATGAAGAATCAGAAAGGAATACAGATCCAAACAAAAGCAACAAAAAATGCAAGCCCAAGTCTGCTCAAATCCCCAGGTATGAAGTAACATCTAATCTTGTCAGCCAACAAATCCAATACATGCATGACCACACCATTATCTGTAAATTCATAGGCTTATGTCCAACAGAGAAAAATCTCACCTGGTGGATCACTAATACATGGAAACCAAAAGGGAAATGCGAGCTTAAATTGGGATCCAAAGGATTTTTTACGGTTATTTTCCAAAATATTGAAGACAAGCACCGTATCTTCCAAGGAGGACCGTACTTCCTGCACTCTGCAGAACTGTATATGCGAGACTGGAAAGAGAATTTCAGCCCTGATCAAGAAGATTTCAAAGTGGTGCAAGTCTGGCTGAGACTTTACTCTCTCCCCCAGGAGTACTGGAACCTGGAAACTCTGTCCATCATCGGCAACACCCTTGGAACCTTTGTCCAAGCCTCTGACGCAAATCTAGCTTCCCGTTACACTTCCTATGCCAGAATTTGTATCTTTATGGATATCTCAGCTGCCCTCCCGAAAGCAATCTGCCTTTATTACCAGGACGTGGAGTGGATCCAATTGCTAGATTATGAGCACATACCTTTTAGGTGCAGAAAATGTCATGAACATGGCCATATTTTTCGGGAATGCCCTCTTAATGCCAACCCCCCCCCAACACCTCTTCCCCCAACACTTCTACAAACCCTGAATGCCATAACAACTTCTCTATCCTCTCTCAGCTGATCCCTGTTATCCTGGATTCCTCTTCTCCCATCCCTACGGAGAATGCCTCAACTTTCTTGGATCCTAATGCACAAGACATTCCTTAGCCTATTCTCCAACCCACCTCTGTTGACTACCTTGCCGACCTAGATGACATGGAAACTGGAGAACTTGATTTAGAATCCATTCAAGAAGCTTGGGCTAAAAATGATTTTCGCAGCATCCCCCAAAGCCAATTGGACCTCTTCAAAGAAGCCTACCATTCTCTCGCTCATCAACAGAACTTCCCACCTCTATCAGAGGCTACTACTTTTTCCTCTGATCATAATAAATTAGGGGTTAGCAAAATCCTTAAGTGCAAGGAAATTTCCAAAGGCCAGAATGTGCTCACGAAGAAAGGAAGAAATACCAACAAACAACTTCTCTGTGAGCTTGGAGAGCACCTATTTGATTCAGGCATGAGTGCCCAGATCAACACTATCTTCCTGCCTTTCAATTAATGGATCTCAAGATCATCAGTTGGAACATCAGGGGAATCGACAGTGATTCCAAACGCAGACTACTGAAGAAAAAAATTATCAAGGAAAAACCCACTCTTATAATGTTACAAGAAACTAAATCCACAAAGCTCAAGCTCCGCTCTTTCATCAAAACTTGCTGGAAAAAATGCAAAAACTGTTGCCATCGATTCTATCGGTGCTTCTCGAGGTATTTCCATAGCTTGGGATCCCAACATCCTAAGCTTAGATGAATTTTTCTCCAGCCATCACTCTCTTTCAGGAAGGTTCCACATTCATGGCACCACTCACAAAGGCCTGATCACCAATGTTTATGGTCCACAGGCTCTGGACCGGAAAATTCAATTCATCAACTATCTCTCTTGGCTCCATAACTAGACCCTGAATCAGCATTGGATCCTCGACGAATATTTCAACATCATCTCATCCCTCAATGAGAAAAGAGGTGGAATTCGCAGATTAGACAGAGATAGCTTAGCATTCCAAACTTTCATTCGTGATCACTCCCTAGCAGATCTGGAAAATAGCAATGGCACTTACACCTGGAACAACAGGAGAGGGGGTAATAGTCAAGTCACTTCTCGTCTTGATTTCTTTTTCATTTCCAACTCCTTTCTTATGAATCATCTCAACCTCTCCAGCTCAATCCTCCCTTACGCTGGATTTGATCATTGGCCGATCTGCATGCATCTCGACTGGGACACTTATGATTCTCGCAGACCCTTTAGATTCGAGCAATTTTGGATCTCCCATCTTGATCTGAAGGAAAAAATCAAGGATTGGTGGCTTTCCTATCAAGGGAGGGATGGATCCCTAATGTATCGCTTCCAACAAAAGCTCAAATTGATCAAGAATCAACTCAAACATTGAAATACAACGGAGTTCGACAACATTCTGGAAGAGAAACATAAACTGGAGCACGAATTGGACAACATCCAATCTCAAGCTATTCACCAAGGTTTCACTGAAGATCTTAAACAGCAAGAGCAATACCTTCTAAGCCAGTTTGATATCAAGAATCAGCAGGAGGAAACCCTCTGGCGACAAAAATCCAGAATACACTGGCTCAAAGATGGGGAAAGAAACACCAAATTCTTTCACAACGTCATGATCCAACGTAGGCAGAAAAATAGAATCACTAGGATGAAAACCAGTACCCGAGATACTGTCCTCAATAAAGATGACATTGAACAAGAGCTCATCCTCTTCTACAATAATCTCCTGAATGACAATATTTCAAACAAGTTGCAGGCCTCCCAACACATTTTGCAGAACATCCCCCATACCATCACCGAGGAGAAAAACTTCAACCTCATGAGTCCCATCTCGCTTGAAGAATTCGAAGTTACAGTCATGGATATGAATCCTGGCAAAGCTCCAGGGCCTAATGGTTTCACCATAGATTTTTTCCAAAATTACTGGGAAATTGTCAAAGACGATGTTTGGCAAGTAGTTAAAGCCTCCCGCTCTTCGGGATCCATTCTCCCGGCTTTCAACTCCACCTTTCTTACTCTCATCCCCAAAACCAACAAGCCTGTTGATCCTGCCAACTTTTGCCCCATCGCCCTCTCCAATGTCATCTACAAAATTGTAACCAAAGTCATAGCCAACCACCTAAAACCTCTATTGCCCCTCCTCATTTCTCCTGAGCACTCTTGTTATGTCAAGGGGCGACAAATAATGGATGGCATTATTACTTCTCATGAGGTCATTCACACTCTCAAAACTTTCTCACTACCTAGGATGCTCATCAAACTGGACCTCTCCAAAGCCTTCGACAAGACCAATTGGAACTTCCTCAAAGACACCCTCCTGGATTTTGGCTTCTCCCTCCCCTGGGTTAGCTGGATTATTTCCCTTGTTTCCTCTGCCTTCTTCTCCATTCTGATCAATGGTACTCCCTCTTCAAACTTTTCCCCCTCAGAGGTATCAGATAGGGGGACCCTCTCTCCCCCTACCTTTTCATTCTCCTTGTTGAGAGTATGGGCAGAAGCATTAATAATGCAGTAAAAAACAACAAAATGTAGGGCATCAAAATCAACGGTCAAGGCACTACTCATTCGCATCTGCAATTCGTGGATGACACTATGCTGATGGGAAAATCCACTGTTGCAGAAGCCAGGGCCTTTCGAGACATCCTTCACTCCTTCAGTGAAGCCTCTGGTATGGCTATCAACAATCTGAAATCTCAGATCTTCCTCTTTAATACTCACCTTCAGATTCAAAACCGCATCATCAGATTACTTGGCTTCCTGAAAGGCTCCCTCCCCTACAAATTCCTCGGAGCCCCCTTGATAGCCTCTGCCATTAAGCACTCCTCTTGGAAAGACCTGCTTACAGCACTTGAGCTCAAACTCTCCTCCTGGACCTTTAGAGCCCTCAACTTTCCCAGCCATCTCATCCTTCTCAAGTCTATTTTATAGGCCATGCCCGTCTACCTCTTCTCAGTCATGACTGCCCCCAAGTCCATCCTCAAGTCCATTTGCAATCTGCAGAGAAATTTCCTATGGGGAGGATCCACCCAGCACAGGAAATGGGCCTTGGTGGCTTGGGACAAGATGTGCACTCCTAAGATCGAGGAAGGACTTGGTTTACAGGACCCCTGCACCCTCAACGAAATACTATGCGCTAAGCTGCACTGGAGATGCTGCACGGAATCCTCCACTCCTTGGACGCACATCTGGATGCACAAATATGCTCATAATTTAAATCACCATGAGCTCATCAAGCAAGATTTGCTCCCGAAAGGCTCCCTTATCTAGATGTTAGGAACCCATGTCTTTACTTTGTTAGTATATTGTTGTTGGACGCATATGTTGTGTAAGTCGTCCTGTAGTATTTGTTGATCCATAGTTTATATTAGCCCATAGTATTGGACGCATATGCTTTGTAAGTCGTCCCATAGTATTATATGTCCCATGGTTTTGACTCATAGTATTGGCGCCTAGACTTAGCCCATGGTTTGTATTGACACATAGTATTGACCCATGGTATTGGTGCCTAGACTTAGTATATAAGTGTGTGTTGAGGCCTATGAAGGCACGGTGAAGTTAATTGTATTGAGCTTGCTCAAAGGAGGTTGCCCCCTCGAAGTGGCCCATGATCAATATAAAAGTGATTCTGTTCTATTATTTCTGATATCTCGTGTATTTGCATTAATTAATTATTGCAGGTTCATCACATCTGGTATCAGAGCACTTTCTTGGGCTCGTTGGGTGGAATTTTTTCCAAATTTTTTTTCGCATATGTTGCAGCTTCGGATTTGGGAATAATCCCTATCCACTTAACTATGGGAAGTACTTGGGCATAAGCCCTAAAACTCATTGTGAGGAGTACCACAGGAACCCCAAAGTAGCTGGCCCATTGTGAGGACCTGCCAGCGAAAAGGGCAACGACCCCTACCTAATTGACTAGTTCCCACCCGTGAGGTGAACCAAGAGCTGTCGTTTGTGGCAAAGCGGTTATCAGTTTTACCTGAGCCGTGGAGTGAGGGGTACTGCCCCAATACGCAAGCCATCAGACAGCATTGGTGGCCGAGTGAAACATCTGAACTGTTAGGAAGCCGTACATACCTGGGGTCCATATCTATTTTCAGTTGAACTGTTGCCGATCACTTCCGCTCCAGATGCAGTCGTTTCAGATCTATTCTGAAAGTCGTTCCAGATCCAGTCGTCATTTCAGATCCAACCATTTTCGATCCCTTCCGCACCGTTGCAGATCCATCTGTTGCGGATCTCTTCCACGGCGCTGTTGCCGATCCATTTCTGGAAAAAAAAAGGTATAAAATTTTGTTTTTTCGGCCATATCTCCCTTATTTCAACTCTGTTTTCCCTGAAACTTCACTGACATCCCTGCAATCCCATTCTGCATATTTTATTCCTGAAGACCCTATCCCAAATTCCACTTCCCAAGACTAGAAATTCCACATTTGTCTATTTTTAGGGTTTGCCATAACTTCTTCAATTTTCACCCGATTGCATTCAAATTTTACCATAGAGTTCCCGCTTTTGAAATCCCCATTTTTTGCTTCCCTGTCCCTCAAAAAGTGTTGAAAACCTAGTCAAACCCCAATTACCCCTCTGATTTCTTTCCAAATCCAAATTTCCCCTTATTAAATAAGGTTGTGTTTGTGTTTTTCTATCCATTCCCCCCCCCCACCCCCACAAAAAATAAAAATAAAAAAAAATTCTTGATTATAGTTGTCACTCGCACAGGAGCAAAAACCATGGAGGAAGCACTTGCAGCCATCCAAACCAAACTCCAAGATCTGGATGAAAAATTTCTCAGCCTCCATTTTCAGCATTCAACCATGAACAATAACCGACAGCCAGAATCTTTGGCAGCCACCGGGTTCTCTTCTTCCAGTAATTTTCGTGGGCCGAAGCTTGATTTTCCTCGCTTCAATGGTACTGATCTGACTGGATGGATATATCGAGTAGAAAAATATTTCAGTCTGCATAATACTTTTGATGTCCAGAAAGTTCCACTTGCATCCTTTCATTTGGAACAGGAAGCCCTTCAATGGTACCGTTGGTACATCAAAGCTCATCCTGAGCCAAACTGGACAGATTTTTGCCAACTCCTTTTGTCACGATTTGGTCCTAGTTCTTTTGACGAATTCACAGGAGCACTCACTAAACTTCACCAAACTGGCATAGTGAGAGAGTATCAGACGGAATTTGAGAAACTAGCCAATCACACAGAAGGATTGTCCGATGAATTCTATAGGAGTTGTTTTATCAGTGGTCTCAAGGATGAAATCCGCTCAGAGGTCAAAATGTTATGTCCCAACACAATGATGGAAGTCCGAGGGTTGGCTAAGCTGGCCAAGGACAAGATCGCATCTCAACAACGCTCCAAACCCACCTTTGTTCCCTTAAAAAATATGGGTTCCCAACGACCTCCCATCACGCCTGCTCCTCAACCAACTCTTATCAAGCAATTGTCTGAAACAGAGATGCAGGCACGCCGAGAAAAATGGCTTTGTTATAATTGTGATGAGAAATTCACTCAGGGACATAGATGTGTTCAACAAAAGCTCTATCTCTTGGATGTGGATTCTCTGCCTGCCTCAGAACTTGGTGAAGAAGCTCCAGATACAGTAGATGTTCAGGTCGACATTCAGCACCCGCCTGTTGACACCCCATCTCAAGACGACCCACCCGAGATCTCTCTCCATGCTGTAACTGGCGTCACCACCCCACAAATAATGCGGGTCAGGGGATACTTCAAGAAGCTCCCTCTTACCATACTCATTGATTCTGGTAGCTCTCATAACTTCATTGACCCTTGGATTGCCAAACAGGCTGATTGTTTTGTCCATCTTTGTTCCAACTTTGAAGTCATGGTTGCCAATAGGAGCACCTTACCTTGCAAGGGGAAGTGTCATAATGTGCGTATCTCTATGGAAGATTATAACCTGCGCTCTGACATGTTTTCCTTGTCCTTAGGTGGATGTGATGTAGCTCAATGGTTACGCACACTTGGCCCCATCTTATGGGATTTTGATGAACTTTGGATGTAGTTTTCAGTCAATGGGACACAACACAAATTTATGGGCTTACAACCAGGGTCTCTCTGCATCATCAGTTCACATCGCTTATAAAAGATCCTTAAGAAGAATTCACATGGTGTCATTGCTCAGCTCCATTCCCTTCAGATGCACCCACCAACGGTCTCCACTACGTCCTTGGATAGATATGCAGGTGTCTTTGTTGCACCAGTGGGCTTGCCACCTTCACGAGACCTTTCCGGTAAGCATTTTTCCGCATCTACATCTCAGCAGGACATGATGGCTATTTTGCATGCAGTACAGAAGTGGCAGCCATCCCTATTGGGGAATTATTTCTGCATCAAGACTGATCTCCAGAGTCTGGAAACTTTCCTGGAACAACGGGTCTCCTCCCCAGCACACCTGAAATGGGTTCTCCAACTCATGGGTTATGACTATGCGACCACTTACCAGAAGGGTAAGGACAATATGGTGGCAGATGCTCCTTCTCGCACATTTGATGACCCAGTTTCTCTTACAACTATTTCTCTGCTTGTTCCAAATTGGTTTCAATCTGTTCAACGGGGCTATCTCTTCTATGAACTCCATGCTTATTCATCAGTAGGGCACTCTGGTTTCCTCAAAACGTATGACCAGGAACAATGTAACTTCTTTTGGTAGGGACTCAAAAGGACAATTCAATGGATGGTGGTTGACTGTGATACTTTCTAGGTCAACAAGGGTGAAACGACTCTCCTTTCGGGACTGCTCGAACCCTTGCCCATCCCTCCACATATTTGGACAACTATTTGTATGGATTTCCTAGAAGCGCTCCAGTGGTATAGTACCACATCTCAAAGGACACCATATGAAGCAGTCTCTAGACAGGCACCACCAATTCTTCTTCCATGCACCTTCAGCAGCTCCCCAGTTCAGGAAATTGACTCAATTCTTCAAAACCGTGATCAGCTTCTTCTCATTCTGCAGGACAATTTTCACATGGCAAGAATTCGACTGAAACAACACGCCGATCAGCACCATTCTAAGCGCACTTTTCACATCATTGATATGGTTCTTCTTCGTCTACAGCCTTCCATGCAATCCTCCTTGAAACTCCAAAGGCGCCAGTGGCTAGGAATGAAACCCAAGGATGCTACAGGGGACCCACTCCTTCAGATTCTACATCAATTTCCACATCTAAAGCTTTGAGGACAAAGCTTTTTATAAGGGAGAGGGGATTTTAGGAACCCATGTCTTTACTTTGTTAGTATATTGTTGTTGGACGCATATGCTATGTAAGTCGTCCCGTAGTATTTGTTGATCCATAGTTTATATTATCCCGTAGTATTGACCCATAGTATTGGATGCATATGCTTTGTAAGTCGTCCCATAGTATTATATGTCCCATGGTTTTGACTCATAGTATTGGCACCTAGACTTAGCTCATGGTTGGTATTGACACATAGTATTGACCCATGGTATTGGTGCCTAGACTTAGTATATAAGTGTTTGTTGAGGCCTATGAAGGCACGGTGAAGTTAATTGTATTGAGCTTGCTCAAAGGAGGTTGCCCCCTCGAAGTGGCCCGTGATCAATATAAAAGTGTTTTTGTTCTATTATTTCTGATATCTCGTGTATTTGCATTAATTAATTATTGCAGGTTCATCACACTGGAACTCTTCCTAGGAACAACGCGATTTGATCCACAAACATAGTTTCTGGGAGATTAGAAAGGGGGACAGAGCACTCTTCTAGGAATATTCTTGGAACCAGATCCCCCCTCTCAATCAACTCCCTGGCACGAAGGAGATTCAAAACTATGCTCAGCAACTTGGACATCATTTGGTGAAGAATTATTGGGAGCCGCACACCATCAACGCCACCAGGAGATCCTGGTCCATCCAGGATAATGGAAATGCAATTTTCAACTCTGAAGAAGCAAAAAAAAATTTGAACACTCTCATCTCCAGGAAAATCCTTGTCTCAAATGTCCCGGATAAACTCAGATGGGGTCATTAGCAAAATGAATTCTTCACCATCAAGGAAGCTTACCAGCTCTCACACGCTCCCTCCCCTCCCGCTGATATCATTTGGAAAAATATTTGGGACTCCCATCTTTGGCCGAAAGTCAAGACCTTTCTCTGGCTGGTTGCAAGGAAAAAAATTCTCACTTGGGACCAGCTAATCAAAAAAGGTTTTGTTGGACCTTCGGTTTGCATTTTATGTAACCAACATGAGGAAAATCAGGAACATCTTCTCAACTCTTGCATCTATGCCTCAGTTATCTAGGACTAGGGGGATTCCCTTTTCCGTCGATCCGACCGAAACAAGGAGGATATCAGAGAAACTTTAAGGAACTGGAGTGCTAAGCCTTTTGCGAACCTCATTCTAAATCACACTTGGATTCTCTTCCCAGGCTTCGTCCTTTGGAACCTTTGGAAAGAGAGGTATAGAAGAATCTTCCTCAACAGCTTTCTTCCTGAGCTAGGCCTCATCCCTCACATTCACTCCAATATTAGGGAAACGATGAGAATTACCAACTAGACTGCTGCTGATCTCCTTTTTCAACAGCTGGAAACCATCATTTTTGGGGACTAGAACCTCATGCTTACCCCTCATCTCCCCCCTTATTCCACCCCTCCCCACCATCAATATCCCCTCCACCTGGTTCCAGCCGTTGCACACTCTCTTGAAGCTAAATTTCGATGGTGCCTCTAAAGGTAACCCTGGTCCCGCGGGTATTGGTGGATTCTTCAGGGACAACATCGGGAAGATCATCCACATCTACTCAAAAAGTATCAACTTCAACACCAACAACATCGCAGAGCTCCTAGATCTCCTTGCGGGCCTCAAAATCGCCCGAAGAGAAGGATGGTAGGCCATCACCATTGAAGGTGAATCTCAGATCATTATCAACACTGCTCACAGACTTCACTGCGGCACTTCCCTCGCCAATATTTCCATGCACTGGATATTAGAATGGATAAATGAACAATTGCATGACAACATTAAAAACTTTTAGGTATTTAGCACGAGCCATGTCCGTCGCACGACCAACAAGCTCGCTTACCATCAAGCTAATAATGGAGTTGATGCTTCCAAGAACAAAATTGATTCCTCTTGGAACATCTTCAGGGTACAACCCCTCCGACACCAGCTCACGGACATTACCTGTCAGGATTTGTCCCCCCCACAACGGGTGCAAACAGGGCCATATGGCATCGCCAGGGGCCTGCCGAATGCCTTCCATGCACCCAACACCCAGCTGCCCGTCAATTACTCTCACCCTGTGCCATCCCACAACTCCAACCACGTGCCCATTGCAAGCTCCAGCCACCTGTCGGTTCATGCACCTCCTCATCTATCGACCACCTGCTCCTTCCACGGATCTGATCCAACATCCCATGCAATGTGATTATTGCCCCATTGCTCCTTCTGTCTGGATCTCGGCTTCCCGATGTCGGATTAACTGCTCGAGCGTGTGTAATATATTTCCCACTGCTCACTTCCTACTCGGGGTGATGGATCTATTAATGCCCTCGACTTCTAATCATTCGTTCTGTCCTTTTGCTCTCATCAACTCATCAAGCACTTCGAGTTTTCATTCAGGGGCTCATTCACACTTCCAGCAGCTTCTTCTTAGGCTGACAGATGTTAAGTTAAAAGCTCTACTCAGAAATGGATCCAATGCTGCCAACCGGGTAAGAGCTCATGACATTGGCACCTGGTTTTTCTCTTGTTACCTCTGCTCCATTCATTATGATCCCTCGGCTCCTGGTGTTTTCGTTCTTTGGTCTTCTGAGTGCCCGACGTCTGGTGCCTTTACTCTCTGGATTTCAGACTTTTGGGGTTTTGGACCTCTGTTTTGCAGAGCTCTTCGGGTTTTCTTTTAGCCTCAGTTCCAGACCCTGTTGATCTTTTAGTTTACTTGCACCATCTCCCTGGTGATTATGGCTCCTCCTCGGTGAGTCCGCACCCGTCGAGATTCCTGGTAGATGCATTCTGGTGAGCATGGCTCATCCTCCACACCGCTGGTTCGTCTGATGAGAGTTGTAGTGCATAAATCCCGTAAGTTTCATTATGAGATTCCTAAGCAAGCCCAAGAGGAGATTCATGACGCAGAAGAAGACTCCCGTGTCACTAGAGGTTGTTTGACCGATGAGGAAATCCGGGAGGAGTTTGAAGCCCTCGTACTTGACCCTGGAAACACTAGGGGCAGAAGCACTCTCTACGAGAAGACTTTGGACCTACACTGGTCGCACAAACTCATCTTGGGAAAAAATCTCACTGACCGCAATGAGGCGCAAGCTGAAATTCTGATGCAGCTTGATGACGTATAGGACATGCTGAAGCAGCTGCTCTACAACCAACAAGAATTTGCCCGAGATTTGGCATAACTCTATCCAAAGACCCAACTACTCAGCCTGATCAGGAGGAGTACCAAAATAATTAATGAGTACTGTCAACGCTCGTTTTCTTGCTTCTCTTTTGGTTTAAATAGTCTTTTTTTGTTTTAAATTGTTCTTTATTGGACTCATTATAGCACTGTTAGGTTTATTATGTCGCTCTTTACTGTTTCTAAGATACATTTCCAAACTGATTATGGGTTTGTTTTATCCTTGGTGAGAGGACCCGGCTCATCCCTGACTCTGTATATTTTGCTTCTGCTAACATAAGGACCTACATAAAGCTTATACAAAAAAAAAACTCCAACGTGGTCACCTTATGGCGTAGCTGTTAAGAATGGCCCTCACGGGATGAGGTAACATGTGGTTATTTCCACATGCCCTCTTTGAGTGGTATACAAATGGAGAAAGCCCATAAATCCATTAAAGATTCCCCTAAAGTGTTGGTGATGTGTCCACATGACCATCATGAAGTGAAACTTGAAGAAGCCTCTTGATGAATACATGAAGTGGTCAAGAAGACAAGTCAAATCCCAATGAAGAAGTCAAGCAAGAGGCCATGAAGACAAAGCCAAGGGGAGTCTCATGAGAATGATGCTAATGAAAAAAAGGGGAATTCTCCCCCATAAAGGTATCCCAAATTAAATAATAAGTTCCATAATCATATAGCCTATTCCGATACCTTTCCGATTATAGGTGGCACGATTCCTAACTCCCCATGGTTGAGGAGAAACTAAGTTTTCTTTGTATTGGGCCAAAATTTGGTTAGGGCTGACCTAACCTAAAGTAAATTTAAAAGTGACTTGGACATGTACAAATAAAGGTTGAAAAAATTCATTTGAATGATCAAATTCAAGACATTTCAACTGCAATTTCAAGGAGGACAAGAAGACTTAAGAGAAATTCAAGAGAAGGATCAAGTGAAGAAGATTGATGGAAACTTGCATAACTTTCTCATATGGTATTGGAATCACAAACTACTTAGCTCATTGGAAATATTGTTGTAAGGGCAATGTGATGACATGATCTAGGGTTTCTTTTGGTGAAGGACATGGTGCATGATACGGTTTATCTTGTGATCTTTGTGCATTGTTTAGGGTTCTTAGGGAATGATATAGGGTTCCTCTCTTGGAATGACCTAGGATTTGATTATGATTATGATGTAAAGGGATTTAAGGATCCAATTAAGAGATGAAGTCTATGGATGATTGATTCTAGGGTTTGTTGAAGCCAGTGACCATCAAAGTGTGATGTAGCCAATAAACTCTAATTCATTCATGACATCTAAAAACCATGCAAACAAATGAGAGTGGAAAAATAAAAATATTTTATTCCTTCTCCATCCTAAATATTACAATGAAGGGTTCAACCCCTGATAACTACTATCTGAGATTTTTGAAAATTGCTAATTTTAGAAAATTCTCGCATGACTCTAAAACTGACCACTAAATTAAAGCTAACTAGAATGACACTAGTTGTCAACTTGCTTTTCTGATTAGATGCATAAAACAACAGATAAATGATAATTACAAATTTTAAAAATACCACTAAAACCCCAATTTTAGGCACTATATGAAGGAATTTGTCCCCGAAAAATTGTCGAAAAAAGGTCCAAGTAGAAGGATCTTATCGGTAACTACAGTGAACTCTTCAAAACACAAATTCCTGTTAAATTTGATCCTAAACATATAAACAAGTCAAAATTTATGACCCTCGGAAATCCTTGCATTATTTTTTTTTTAAATTTCATCCCATGGAAATCCCTACATCATAGTGACAGTGATAGTGACAGTGACAGTGACAGTGATAGTGATAGTGATAGTGGCAATGAAAATGACAGTGATAGTGACAGTGATAATGACAAAAACAATGAGAGTGATAGTGACAAATTGATACTCTTACTTATAGGGTGGGAGGGTGGTGCTAGGGTAGGTTGGAGCCTGTGATCTCAGGGTGTTATAGCCCCCTTTGAGTTGGTGCTCATAAATCGAAGGTTGGTGCTTCCTTGAATGTAATATTGCAATCCTAATATGTTATAAGAAACTAATTCATGTAAAATCTCTTGTGCACTGTGTATGGTTTTATGTGTTGATGAATGGTATTGTTAATGATTAATGTTACATGATGTGATCAAAGTTAAAAATGGTAAAAAGTTCTCAATACTAATTCACCTCCCCTTCTCGGTATTGGTGGTATTTCCAATAATTGGGATCATAACTAGTTACCTTCAAGATAGTTTAGTAGTTGGAAGGAAGATCCTTGAAGCACATGGACAAGCACGAAGGTTCTGGTAAGATTGAAGCACCATTGTTTGATGGATCAGATTATGAATCATGGAGTATAAATATGAAGGAATATTTGATGGCACTTAGGGATAAGGTTTGGAATTCAATTGTGATTGTTCCACAAACAAATGAAACTAAAAAGAAGTCAAGGAAGGATAATTATATGGCAATAAATACCATCTAGAATGGATTATATGATCCTTTGAAAGTTGTTGTGGGATCATGTACATCAACTAATGAGCTTTGGGACAAGCTACATAATCTTTACACAGTTGAGGAAGTCATTAAGGAAGGACCACCAAAAGAGGAAGCAGATGATGAAGAAGAAACAAATCCCGAAAAGGTTATGAGTAAGTTACTCTTTAAATGTTTTAAATGTGAAAGAATAGGACATGATATTGCTGAGTGTCCATATGAAGAAGGGAAAGATAGTGATTTAGAGGAAGAAACTTTCCTCATGACCATGATTAAAAAGCCTATTGATGAAGAAAATGAATACCATCATAAAGAAAGGACAAATTCATAAAAAGAAGAAAAGGAGAAGGATCAAATCTACAAAAAACAAGAAGCTAAAATTATTTCCCTAATAAATAAATTGGAGAAAGATATGGCTAATGAAGAAGATTCAAGAGCTCTTTGTGAAGGGATGACAAGGAAACAAGAAGAAATGCTTCAAATATATCAAGAATTCAAAGAGACCATCATGGGTCTAAGAAGTCAAATAGAAGATGCCAAGAAAATTGAAGAAGACCTGACAAGTTAACTTCAAGAGAAGAAATCATTTTTTCAAAGGAAAGAGTTGGAGATCCTTTCACTAAATGAAGAGAATGAAAATACTGACAATGTCCTAAGAATTCAAGTGGAAGAAGCAGAGAGAATTGAAGAATTCCTAACAAGTCAACTAAAGGAGAAGGAAGACATTTTCCAACAAAGAGATTTTGAGGTTTTTACTCTATGAAAGGAATTGGAGAAGATGGCTACAACAAACTTGAATTTTGAGAGGAGCACATTGATCTTAGATGACATTCTTAACCAGCAAAGATCTCCACTTGACAAGAGTAGTTTGGGATATGATGAACATAATAATTTTGAAGAAGGTGAAAGCTCCAAATCACCAACAAAGAAAGTTGAAGAGGAGCGTTCTAAGCTACCATAAAAGAAAAATGAAGAGAAGGCTAAGAGTTATGCATACATTCTCAGAAGCTCCCATCAAGATAGAGATTACAAAGGAAGAATTCATCATCAACAAGATTCAAAGAAAGATGGATACAGATAAGTTGCACCATCTAGAAGATCTTCTACACCCAGGTATCTAAGCATCTTTCTTGGAAATTGTTTCTCTTGCAATAATTTTGAGCATAGGGCTAGAGATTGCAAAGCTTATGGACGAAATGCTCAAGCAAGAAATATAAGTGTTCATTTGAACTATGATGTTGAATGTTACGATTTCCACAATTATAGACACATGGAAATATATTGTAGAAGCATAATGTTGAATGATTCAAATGTCATGACTATGGGCACATGGCAAGAGATTGTAGAAACAACATGGCAAGATCTACTAGACAAAAGGTTACAAAAGTTTGGAGAAGGAAATCAAAATATTTATAGGGGGAGAAGCCCCAAATAGAAGCATGAGTTCAAGGGGATTAGCTCGAAAGAGAAGGAATATTGATAGGGGGAGTTGCAATAAGACTGAGAGAAAGAATCATCCTTTGCCATTAGTTTCAAAGGGGGAGAGAAATATCAGGAGCATGATGAGACGAGGAGTATGATGGTTACCATTGGTTGCCATCAATGAAAAAGGGGGATATTGTTGAATAAGGTTGTCATTGATGTCAAAATCCAAGAATAATTGTATATAATTCCAAAGTGTTCCCCTTATGGCATAGCTATTAAGCATGGTCCTCGCAGGATGAGATAACATGTGGTTATTTTCACATGCCTGCTTTGAGTGGTACATAAATGGAGCAAGCCACTAAAGCCATTGAAGATGCCCCTAAAGTGACGGTGATTTTTCCACATGACAATGATGAAGTGAAACTTGAAGAATCCCCTTGATCAAGACATGAAGTGGTCAAGAAGATAAGTCAAATCCCATTGAAGAAGTGGCCATGAAGACAAAGCTAGGGGGAGTCTCATGAGAATGATGCTAAATACTAAAGGAAAATCCCCCCCATAAAGGTAGACCAAATGAAATAAAAAATTCCATAATCATATAGATTATTTCGATACCTTTTCGATGATAGGTGGCACAATTCCTAACTCCCCATGGTTGAGGAGAAATGAATTTTTCTTTGTACTAGGCCAAAATTTGGTTAGGACCGGCCTAACATGAGGCTAGAATTTGGTTAGGGCCGACCTAACCTAAAGTAACTTTAAAAGTGACTAGGAAATGTATAAATAAAGGTTGAGAATTTTCATTTGAATGATCAAGTTCCGAGACATCTTAAGTGCAAGTTTAAGGAGGACACGAAAATTTAAGCGAAATTCAAGAGAAGGATCAAGTGAAGAAGATTGACAAAAACTTGCATAACTTTCTCATATGGTATCGGAATCACAATCTTCTCAGCTCATTGAAATCTTATTGTAAGGGATATGTGATGAAATGCTATAGGGTTTATTTTGGTGAAGGACATGGAACATGAATACTAGGGTTTATCTCTCGCTTTCTTATCTTGGAAAAGGCATGTACTAGGGTTTATCTTATGATATTGGTGCATGCATTAGGGTTCTTATGAAATGATTTAGGGTTCTTCTCGTGGAATGAACTAGGTTTTTATGATGATGATTATTTCAAGGGATTGAAGGAGCCAAGGAATAGATGAAGTCTATGGATAATTGCTTCTAGGGTTTGTTGAAGATAGTGATAGTGACAATGATAGTGATAGTGATAGTGACAAAGAAAATGATAGTGTCAGTGAAAGTGATAGTGAGAGTGACAGTAACAGTGACAATGATAGTGACATATTGATACTCTTACTCATATCAGGGTGGCATGGTGGTGCTAGGGTAGGTTGGATCATGTGATCTCAGGGGGTTGTAACCTCCTTCTAGTGGATGCTAGAAAATCTAGGAAGTGGGTGCTTCCTTCTAGTTGGAGTTGGTAAAGGTAGGGGGTTGTATCCTCCTTTGAGTTGGTGCTCATAAATCGGAAGTTGGTGCTTCCTATTAATGTAATCTTGTAACCCCGATATATTATAACAAAAGAATTCCATGTAAAATCTCTTGTGCATTGTGTATGGTTTTATGTGTTGATGAATGATATTGTTAGTGATTAATGTTACATGATGTGCTTAAAGTTAAAAATGGTAAAAAGTGTTCAATACGGATTCACTCTCCCTCTCAATATTGGTGATATTTCCAACACTCAAGACCCAAACTCATTTTCTTTTTGTTCATTGAATACAATTGAAAACCAAATCGGTAGGCATTGATAGGGAGCTCTAACCTATTTATTATGACATTGATGAATTTTTTCCCGTACATGTCAAGTGGTCTTGGTTGGATTACTCCTTTATGGCATTGATGAAGTTGTTCATGTACATGTCAAGTGGGATTGGTTGGATTACTCCTTTATTTTCAATGGACAAGCTTGAGCTTGCTTGCATTCCCTGAAATATCTATCTACTCGACAAATTCCTTATTCATAGATATGAACCATTCATACCCGAGACTTCAAAAATACAGTAATTAAGCATGAACCGGGATAGTGTGCACTAGATAGATATTTGAATCGAACACAAGTTGGGTTATGATGTCACTATCATCCCATTAGTGATTGAATATATTAGCATGGTCCTTGAAAGACCAATCCTTGAATTGTCATTCCTTCCCAAGCACGAACATTGCCATGGTTAAATGAATCTAATAAGTGAGTGACAACCCATATGGCCCTATCCCTCACCTTAAATGTAAACGATGCCCTGTCATGAACACTCTTACTCTGTATAATAATACACGCAAGCATTTTGGGCATCTCTTTCACCTTGGATTTAGGGGCATAGTAAACCCCATCCTCCAAAACTCCTTCACATTGTACATATTCAAGAGGGTCTGGAAGGAACTAGGAACAAGAATTATAGGCACACCCTCACCAACATTGTTGATGTTAGATTTAATGCCATAATTCGATGTTAAGGATAACCTAAAATTTCCCTTTAACCCATCTTTCTACATATATAATTTTTCCCTAATATCAATCCCAATATCCTTCTCAAACCATTTTTTTTCAAAAGGTCTCCTAATTCCCCTTATAGGTGCCTATAAATTTTCCTTTTTTGCCCTTTTTCTTTCTTCATCCCTCTTATTAGCCTTCATGATTATGTGCGAGAAATTCTTATTCCTACACTCCAAAAGGCTTCTTTTTCCTTCAAGGGTCCCTCCAAAAATCTAATATGCACAATCTAGTCGATCCCACTATGGTTTTCTACAATAATATGGTTTTTTTTAGACTCATTTTAATCTATCACTGCCCTAAGCATCTTATTGAACAATTTGAGATCCTTGGGGCAGTATTCCTCAATGGGGGTTTTAGGACGGACTGTATAGCATAAGTCGGGTTAGTTTTTCCCTAAAGTTAGTCTAATAATAGTTTTTGGTTAGGTAAGGAGACAATTTGTCGCCTGTGGGAACAGGCCTATAGGAGGTAATTGATGTTCTTGAGCACAATCCTTTTAGAGGTAATTAGTGTGTTTGAGGTGCTTTATAGGTATTTTCGATGGTGTAGGGGAAGCAATATTTGTCTCTGAAAAGGAATTCGTTCAAAGATTCCAAAAGGTGGCTTATTCTCTCCACCTTGGAGTGGGATGGATAGTCACAGAGGACTATCCCAAGGTCCATGGATGGATAGAGGAAATGTTAGATGATGTGACCATGGGGAAAGTTAGCAAGGGACTTACATGCATGAAAAACTAAATAATAGTAGGGAGGACAATATTAGTATGGTTGACATACTCTAGAGAACAAGTATTAGTATGGTAGACATTTCATAGAGAACAAACAAGTAGAGAGTGTAATAGTAGACATTTCCTAAAGAACATGCATAGGTGACAGATGGTTCAAGACTCACGTAAAGATTTTTGTAGTTACTAGTAATAGCTACAACTACAATATGACGTGTTAATGCATTGCTTAAAGTCACATGCACGAGGAACTTTTTTTTATATAATCTATTGTAATTTGAAGATAGTAATTAATCATGCTCTCTCCATTAAAAATAATGTGATTTTAAATAATATAATCACTTTTTTATCTATTAAAATTGATAAAAATTGAATAAGATATTGAGTGGCTACAATTCTCAGCTCTTCACTTTCTTTTGTCTTTTCACAATTGAACTCGTGCGAAGGTGTAGGAAAGGACTTTTTACCTTAGTAGATCGTCTAGTTCTATAGCAGAAATGGCCACTAAAATTGCATTTTAAAGATGAAAAAAGAACTCAAAATCCCATCGTATATTATATGAAATATATTATCTAGTTAATCTAAGACATAACAACTACATGGCCATTTATAAATAACATGTAATTCAAAAAGGAGCATGGGTGTCTTTCACATCTTTGAGTAAGATGTTGTATTTCTCTTAATGCGTGTAGATAATCTATAATAATAAAACGGGGTCTCATGTACAAGTATTGAACATAATGTTGAAGTATTACGAGGAACCGAGGTTTCATGTACAAAGCTTGGTCACAAGGCCAAAGTGATTCAAGAAGCTCTTCCATAAATCTAGGTTTTGTGTATGAGAATTGGCCATGATGTTGAAGTCATCCTGGAAGCTCATCCATAAGCTAGGTTTTCATGTACAATTACTAGTTTAAATGATGAAGTGGTCCAAGAAGATAATCCATAAACTCAAGTCCCATGTCTAGGTGCTCATGTTACCTCCCAACTAATGACTCCTCATCTCAATGAATGGCCAAATATTGTGCTCCAAATTCCCGCCAATTTCACGTGGATCTAAACAAATAAAACCATCCATGCCCCAAAAAGCATGCACATATCTATAAAAAGTCAGTGGTGGATCTAGAAGGAACACTACTAGTGAAAAATATGCAAGTTGAAAACTAGTACTTATAACTAACTCATTTATTCCATCAATGATGTTTTCTTCATTTGATGGAGTAGATTCATCAAAGATAAGGTGGAAGAAGTTGTCGTCTCATAAGTGACAACTATCCATATATTGCTCCTTGCAAGTCTTCTCTAAATCTTACCAACCATAACATATGTCCCATGTATACTCCTCTTCAATATCATTCCAAATTTTCATCGTTTGGATTGTTTCAAAAGATTCTTGTATATTTTTTATTTGGTGATCCATACTAAGTCTCACTATGCAAACTCCTTCAAGGGTTAATAAGTCTCGTGCGTTGGGTAACTATTGTTTGATATGATCTTCGTAATCCACAACAAGTTCAAAAAAATGTGCAGGAGATAATTCTTCCACATAATTTGTGTCTTCCACATAATCTATAGATAACATGGATATTCTTTAGTGATGGTGCGCAATATATCCATATAAGAGTCTATAAGATATTATAAGCATGATATCTAGGGTGTTGAGGTGACAAATTTGAATTAATGAGAAATCCCTCAATATTGATTGAAATTTCTAATATGATCATAGTTATGAAATTCCATGACTAATTTGCATCTACTGGCACTAGTTTGGTATAAATATGGACACTTTGTCAAAATATATATGCTCTGTAACCCATGTATCTATCATTGGAAAACCATGAAATAACTAATTTTAAATCAATATATCTTCAGTTTCCAAACTCCAATTTAGATGATCTTTTAGAACTTGCGTGTTTTTTTAGAGGAATTCAAATATACACTTGGTTTCTTCCAATTCTACTTAGAAATATATTGCAATTGATATGAGCATCATGGCCCTATTTTTCTCTTTGAAAACCTACAGAATACAAAAACCCTCCTTTTTGGCCAAAGAAAGAGCTCCAATACCACTTCTTGTGATCCTTAACTCTTAAAATTGAATTACAAGAAATCATATATTAATAAATTCTCACACTTTATTTATCAAAATACCCTTAAGATATGGAAACACCATATAATGATCATTTTATGAAAGTAATCATATCATGTTCACTTGCCTCTTAAGGTAGGGTGACGACCTCTAAGGAAAATTTTAAGGATCCATAATTTTCTTAAAGTGTAGAAACCTTGGCGAATCTTACTATATCTTAAATTTCCAACCATAAAATGTTGGGCAATATTTCTCTAAAAATATTCAAATTTTTAAGAATTTTATATAGTTTTTGGACAGTTTTGGCTATTTTTAGAGTATTTTTTTTATCCCATGGAATTTGGGTGAATCAATTTAGAAAAAAATGGAACCTGACAAATCTTTTTTTGGAAAGAAAAGGAAAAAAGTTAGCCCATGGGTGAAATTCTGCCCCTAAAATTTTCCCTGGTGACGTCTCAATGAGCTAAGCTACAATACAAATACTCCATGTGGAGGACTTCATTCTTATTTATAGATATATATGAAACCCTAATCATAACCACCTCATAACTATCTAGTGGACATTCTTTAATGAGGTCACTGTTACATTTATTCAATGCTAACTAATTAGTAGGACTTATTTAATAATAACAAACACTTTGGAACTAGTACACTTTGGCCACCATGAATGGACTATCATTACTCTAGTGGGGCCTTCACCCCCTCACCATTACACCCCTAAGGAGGATCCCATCATAAGGCCCACTAAGTATTGATGGGTAATAAATGTAATAATAAGAGTTAGTTGGAATAGGTCCTTAGGATTACTCATGAGAGATTATGCATACACATTCATATCATTGTATTGAACATCATGGATTTTGTACTGCAACAGGCATGGCTTGTGGAGCGATTCCATACATACGGAGTAATTTAAGGTAGTGCCCTACCTTAAGGATTTTCTCTACATTCTTGGTGTTGATTATTATGTGGATGCATTTGTTATTATGATGTTTAAGGATTTTATCTTTCATTCGAATTAAGGATCTCAACAAACTAAGAAGCATGTGCAATATGTGATAGATTGTTTCTTTCCTTTAAGAGTAACCATACTTTGTTAGGCATGGAAGGTGACAGTGGGCCTACACATGTGGTGTTGTCATTGGATTTGGCATTTTTAATTGTTATATTGATATTCAAGAACTCAAGATCACTTTTGATAATTTAGATTTTCACTTTAATGGCAATTGAGCCTTAAAAACCTTTCATGTTTCATTATGACATTTTGAACAACACACACACATGGATATATATATATATATATACTCATATTTTTCTTCAATATAATAATTTACGTAGTTTTAAAATGTTATAATAATTATCATTATTTAAGCAGTTTTGATTAGAGCATTTATTTGTCAAAATCATCCAATTCTAATAAACAACCCATTTATACAAGTAAGATGGTCCAAATTGATCATTGATGGGAGGAGCATGTTAGGCTAGGGTTTTTGAAAATCTGAATACACGAATAAGGAGATATTATTTTAAATAATTGTTATAGGAAAGGGATATTTTTACTAGGGGTGTTCATTTTCATCATGATATCCTTGAGAGGAAGGATTATTAGGAGGGTATTGTGTTGGATTAAGTTGTAGGTTTCAAAGGACATTTTTCTCCATGGAGTGGATCAAGGTTGAGGTCATTTAGATCTTTTTTGAATGGGTATTATAGAACTCATTATGGAGATTTTAAATTCGAGGTACTTTGGCATGATGAGAGGATTGATGGAAGGTATTGTGTTTAAGGGCTCTAGAAAGAAAGCCACTATCTTTCTCTTTCAACAAAACCATCTATAGACCTGTAAGCGGGTTAGTGTCAAAGAAGGATTGCAATTTTTCAAACTTAGTTTTTTTTGGTAAGCCATTAAACTTGGCTCCAATGTTTGACCCTATGTGGTCTATTGTAGAAGAAAAAACTAGGGTAAATAAGGTGAAAGGTAAGGATTGGATGTTGTAACAACTCCAATTTTTGTCTCGTCGCTCGACAAAAATTTCCAGAATTTCTTTATTATTATTATCAATTTTAAGCGTGAGTTTAGTTTACAATGCTAAGAATATCCTTATGTTTCCATCATAGCTTTGCCATTGTTCATAGTTCAATGTTTAACACAACCTATCAATTATTTGCAAATTGATTGCTTATTATGGGGTTATTGAGATTTACTAGTTATTTAATTCAATACCAAATTTGTTTTTAACTTAACGCCTTAGAATATATATATATAATTAATTTGAAAAAAATATTAATAAATATTATTAATGAACGATAATAAAATTTATTAGAACAATTGTAATAATATATATAACTTAACTATTCATTAACCAAAACGAATACAAAAATTACTATGATCAGCATAGTTAAACTACTATAATCACATGTCATTCGGCCCGAATCGATCAAGTCTAAAAGAATTATATAAACAAAGTTTATTATTGATGCTCTTATTATACCTTAGCCACTCGACCAACTTGGTCATGGATAGGATTAGCATAAGATGGTTGATACAATGTTTAATGAACGTGTAGTACACATGGTGGATGTGTCCCACGATTGGCTATGAGACTTACTTAGCCCTTGACTAACACAACATTTACATCCAGGTGTAAATTCTTGGCATTGTGAGGGTGGAAAGGGGACATGGGATCACCCCCTAGTGTTTAGGACCTTGCCATGCTCATGGTGAACACTTTTCCACGCTCATGGTGAACACTTTCAACTTAACGCCCATGCCCAAGACTATGGTGGAGTGGGTCTGGGTCGTTCCCTCTCGTGGTTTTCTTTCCACATTTACTATGAAAATGACAAATAGTTGTCACAAGGACCAGAAGGTGGGCCTGCATGGGCTCCAACCTCCACTTGGCCCAAGTACTGGCACTGTAATTATAATGGTTGTATGCCATCTCGATGTTCATGACTTCAAGGCTCCTTCGAGACGATTCTTAAGAATTTACAGGTTGTGCTTTGGGGAGTGAGGCTTGGCCTCCTAAGAATGACCCGGAGCTCAGCTTCCTCCATTATCAATCTGTTTGATTCAGTGATAGTTTGAGTGTTTGGATTTCCCAACCAAAACCACATGTAATACAAGAAGTGTATAGTGGTATTACGTCTTGAGGTTTTGTTTGGTTGTGTCATGTCTATGAGGGTTTGCATAAATATATTTCGATCAACACCATAGCCTCTTCAACTCTAAATGCAGGTGAGACATCTTGTTTTTATCGTTATATTCATTTAATATATATTTGAGTTTGTTTATTATACACATTATATGATGATACTAACCCTATCTTACCAATTTGTTCACAAGTATACGGTTCTTAGTTTTTCACTTGTTTAGCATAATAACATTAAACAATCCAATCAATGAAAGAAATACAAGCACAACAAACACAAAGAACACAAAATTTCTCTCAGGGAAACCACAAGGGAGAAAACCCCGACAAAACTTCCTCAATATAGAATTCACAAGTACAAGATAAAACCCCAAGACAAAATCAACTTCTCTCCTTCACTTGTGCGAGCTTCTCTCTCTCCTATGCGAACTTGAGTGAGTGAGGTGAGTGATACAAATGAGCAACTCAACCTTATGTTTATACTTAACAAGTGACTTGACCTTTTTACTAATTAGGTTAGATTTAACTAACCTAATTGGGCCAACCTGTACACTTTACAATAAAATATTATTTTCTAGTTATTTCCAAGCCGAACTAATAGTTAGGGTTTACATTGACTCTTTCAATGACTCTTACATTATCAATTACATCAATAACATCTCCCGAAGGAGCAATACAATAATACAATAGACAAGTATATCTAGAATATCTCCCGCAGTTACATTTCTTTAACAACGATGGGGGTTGAATGTGGTTGTTGCTTCTTCCAGGGTTAACACGAAGAGGGATGCACCGCTTAGGCAAGCACATAGCCATTCATGTCTCACTCTCCTCTGAGTCGAGAATTAATCTTCTTGGTACTTGTTGGCACCCCAACAACTCCCCTTCAAAATTTTCATAAAATTTTAGGGGGGCCCATTTTAACTTTGTAAATTCTTTGCTTCGTTTGGCTTTTGAGTTAGTTTGTTCGATTTCACTTATTGGTTTGATGGCATCCTTTGATTGTGTGTCTTTGATCCTGGATTTCTATCGATTCTGCAGCTACGTTAACAAGTGACTTGACCTTTTTACTAATTAGGTTAGATTTAACTAACCTAACTGGGCCAACCTGTACACTTTACAATAAAATATTATTTTCTAGTTATTTCCAAGCCGAACTAATAGTTAGGGTTTACATTGACTCTTTCAATGACTCTTACATTATCAATTACATCAATAACATCTCCCGAAGGAGCAATACAATAATACAATAGACAAGTATATCTAGAATATCTCTCGCAGTTACATTTCCTTAACAACGATGGGGGTTGAATGCGGTTGTTGCTTCTTCCAGGGTTAACACGAAGAGGGATGCACCGCTCAGGCAAGCACATAGCCATTCATGTCTCACTCTCCTCTGAGTCGAGAATTAATCTTCTTGGTACTTGTTGGCACCCCAACAACTCCCCTTCAAAATTTTCATAAAATTTTAGGGGGCCCCATTTTAACTTTGTAAATTCTTTGCTTCGTTTGGCTTTTGAGTTAGTTTGTTCGATTTCACTTATTGGTTTGATGGCATCCTTTGATTGTGTGTCTTTGATCCTGGATTTCTATCGATTCTGCAGCTACGTTTTCATCGGGTGATGATTTGGTAGTTTTGACAATCTCTTTAGATTTGATCTTTTGAATTCATGGTTGACTTCATGCTGGTTGACTTTGTGCTTTCTATTGGGCTAATTGAAAATTAATTCGCATCTCATGTGTCATGCAAAACAAAACAAAAAGACATGTAAATAATGGTGAGTGATATTAATATTAATAAAAAAAATATTTAAAAAAATATATATATAAAAAATAAAATAAAATACATTTTTTTAAAAATTTTGTTTTAATTACGTTTGTAAATAATTATTATTTTAAATTTTTTGGTTTTTTACATTTATCACTTGGTAGAATATTTTCTTTTCTATTTTATATTTTGTAAATAAATTTTCGTTTATTTTAATATGTAAAGTAAACTATTTTCTATAGTATATAATATTAATGTACAATATGTATATTGATTCACGATGGTGACTAAGCATTTTTTTTGGAAATCTATATATATATTTCTACAAGACCAAATTCTGCTTAAAATAGCTCCTCCGGGAACAATTTGGAAAAGTTGTTTTGTCTAAGAAAAGATGGCTTCACGCTTTCAATATTTTTTTCTTCTTTATTATTGGTATTGCTTATATGAATTTTGGAAGATAACGCTTCCCTCAAAAACTTACAACAATTATTAAGACTATTGGAGATATTATTACCATCGAATTAGGATTTACACCTCTTGTTTGCATGCAACGTCACGTGAAGAGCGTTAACAGTGCTTATATAGATTGTTGCAGTTGGTCTTGTCATTATTCGTAGGTTAGAATTTCTGCATGTGAACAAATGGTAGAAAATTACTTGATTGTATGAGAATTGATTGATTTTGGCTCCTTTAATTAATATATTGATCAAAATTATAGAGTAGTAGTTAGATTAGTTTGGATTTAATTTAAGTACACATGAAGGATGTGTTTGTGTGTAGTTTGATTGAATTGTATGCTTAGGGTTTTTAGTATTATTTTAAAATTTTAACTTGTTTATAACAATTGTGATGTTATATTTCTTTAAAAAAATATTTTGGAGAGAAAATTAAAATTACTTGTAAATCTTCAATTAAATTGTATATTTGTATTTATATGAGATTTGATTTTTCCTTTTGTACATTTTGTTTATTATTTTCTATTTTTTAGATTTTGTTTTTCTTAGTCTAGTTATTTAATTAGGAATAATCTCGGTTAACGGAGCTGTAAATCTGTGAGGATTGATCATTTCAACGACTTGGGGTAATTAGACACCTCAGGATCGGATCAATTCCTCCTTGTTGACGCAAGTGCACAACTCCCGCATCAACAATACTATATGCAATGTAAACTGTTTGTGTTCCAGGTGATTTCACCTGAGCATAATATGTGCTAGCTTGGCTGTGGTTGACAATTTTGTATATAACGCAGTTATTGTTTATCATGTAATGAAATGTTTGGCCCTAAGTATGAAGGCCATGTTTCTATATCGACGCAATGAAGGAAATGGATAGGGACTATACAATCTTTCCTTGGGCCTTTATTGCTTCTTTTCAAAATATTGAGCTCATAATAGTGTTCATATAAGAGGAGAAAAAGAGAAAAGAAAGAAATGAAGAAAAAAATGTGATTGATCCTCCAAACATGGGGTTAGCCTAGAACAATACACAAATAGTAGGGATTGGCTCTCTCTCAAAATTTTAGCAACCCATGGTATCGATATCCTTGATGAGTGGTTTTGCTACTAATGGTTCCTTTGATAGATGTTAATGAGCCTTCTTGTATTGCTGAGTAATCCTTCCTTTCTTAGGGATTAATTTATGCTTAACACCTCCGATGCCCTCTTAATTTTGCAAAATTAGGAATACACAGGAGGATTCTAACTGAAAATGGTTATTTATTGTTTGGTTTATTTTTTTCCTGGGATTATTTATTCTTTTGGGTATGGGAAGTAGATTAATTTGAAATGAAATTGTTGTTGTAGATAGTTGAGAGGGTACCCTTTATCCAAGTGTCCTCTCAACTAAAAGGGAAATGTCATAAAGTGGTGTATGATTTATGTTGGTGCTTCATACATTTTTCCTTTTCCTTCATCTTTCTTGTGTTACGAGCTTCATCTTTCTTGTGTTACGAGATGGGTTTGTATCCAAAACCTTCACTCATTTTATCAAATAAAATTGACATTTATTACTTTGCAAGGAAATCCTTGAAAGCCATATTGTTAAACCATAAACTTAGAGCATGATCTAGGAATTACCTGTCCACTTGAATGAATACAACATACCTATGAGGCATGATCTTGGTTAAATAAGAACATGAAAGGAAGATATGCTCAATACTCTCATTAACTGCCCTATAAAGTGGACATCTATCAAATCCATACCAAGATTTACCTTCTAAAGTGCACATCTATCAAATCCACACCAAGATTTTTGCAACAGTTCCCATATAGAGATTTTGTTGGATAAAACAAGCCACATAAATAACTTACACTTATTACCTCATCAGCAAGATCCCATATCCCTAATAAGACAAGTTATTAATGTTTGCCATTTGTCTCATCTCGCCACTCCTATCCCTCACAAGACAAGTTATTAATGTTTGCCATTTGTCTCATCTCGCCACTCCTATCCCTCTCACACAAAAGCAAGAGAAGACAAGGTATTAATGTTTTCCTTTTGTCTCTTCTCGCCACTCATGTCCCTCTCACAAAAGAGGACATGGTATTAATGTTTGTCTTTTGTCACATCTCGCCAGTGTCCTATCCCTCTCACAAAATTTAGAGAATCATCTCGAAACAAGAAATTACAAAATCCCCGTCACAAGAAGTTCCTCGTACACATGGCTTAACACAATTGCTTATCCTTAACAATGTCCATTCCCCTCACAACAATACCACACGGTATACGACAACAAAGTCAATCCCCCTCACAACAATACCAACAAATGGTCATATATAAAATACCAGTACAAAGAATCTCAATAAAATTAAGCACATAAAAAGAATTTGAATAAAACTAATGAGAAGAGAATCTTTGAAAAATCTAAAAAAACTTTGGAGGTAAGTGTGCATGAATGTAAGATAGTTGAATTTTCCCTCGTGGCCATGGATCCTCCTCTTAGTTATTTTTATAACGATATTATTATTCCCGGCTTGCTTTGAGTATGGATATAAATGATTTGCATCGATTCACATGTTTTTCCATATTAATAACCTCCTGCATTATTATTTTTTTTTTGCATTTATTCAAAGTTTAACTTAGGATTAGATTTTAATTTTTGCTACCTGCTATCCTTTTGCTACAACTCCTTCATATTTCTTCATTGTTATTCTCTATGGAGCTTCACATGCCATTGAAACCCCCAAGTTTACTTGTTTAATATTCAATGTGCCTGATAGATATGTTAATAGATATGTTATTACGTTGACAACCACATTAAGTTGCTATTAACAACTACATTATTACGTTGATAAGCACATTAATTTGATTAATTTGTTGTTGAACTCTAGAATTGATAGTGATAGCTACAATCTAGCTATGGAGGTGGCAACTGACTAAGGCGATGGTGGTGAATCTAGACAATATGTAATTCTAATCAAGTTATTTAAGCCTTGATTGGGTATTATAATTTAATTACAACTTCCTATTTAACCATTCTCAAAATGCAAAATTTTAGTTTTACACAGTAAATCATATTCCTTTAGTTCATAACATAAATAGCATTTTATTTATGTGCATAAGAATATAAGAATACTTGATATGACAATGTGTGGTTGGCACACCAAATTACTGGCCATGATCAATTAAGATCTGAAGCTGCATCTTTTTTTGGCAACATCTATAGTGATTCGGGGGAATGCAGCTTGGTAGACCAACTCAACGTGGCAAGGCTTTATCCCAGTTTCATTAATGCTCAGGAAGCGGATTCTTTGCAGATGGAGGTATCGTTGGAAGAGATTGAATCTACTCTGAAAATATTTGCTAAAGAAAAGGCCCCCGAGCCTGATCGCTGGCCGGTGGAGCTTTACATTCATTTCTTTGACATTCTGGGCCATGAGCTCAAAGACCTGGTAAATTACTCTAGATTAAATGGTTATATGCCTAGAGGCCTTAATTCCACCTTTGTTACTTTAATTCCCAAAAAGAGTAGACCCTCATCTTTTGGAGACTACCGCCCGATTGCTTTATGCAATCTTTTATATAAGCTTATCTCAAAGATACTTGCTAATAGAATGAAGAATGTTCTGTCTGAACATATCTCTGCAGAGCAATTTGGTTTTTTATCTGGTAGACAGATAGATGATGCCATTGGCATCTCACAGGAGCTGATGCATAGTATCAAGATAAAAAAGAAAAAAGCTCTCCTACTCAAGATGGACCTAGAAAAAGCATATGACAGAGTTAATTGGTCTTTTCTTCATTTAATTCTTATTAGAATCGGAGTGCCTCCTTTGATTATTAAGTGGATCATGGCGTGTATCACATCCATGAATATTGCAATTCTGGTTAATGGTACTCTGTCCAATTTCTTCAGGTGCTCTCGCGGGATTAGACAAGGGTGTCCTCTCTCGCCACTCCTTTTCATTTTAGTCATGGACGGTTTTAGCAAATTAATAAATCAAGTTGTGGATAGAGGATAGATTAAAGGTATCAGAATGACAAAGGACTGTGTGATCACACACATCCTATTTGTTGATGATGTTCTAGTGGCTGGTTTGGACTCTGTTGAGGAGTGGAGAATGTTTAGTGAACTTATTCAGACCTTTTGCAATGCTACAGGCATGAAGGTCAGTGCTGCTAAGTCAAATTTTTATCACTTATCTATGGATGATGAGCTCCTCAGGGATATTTCTGTTGTGCTTCCATACAAATGTTGCCCCCTGGATCAGGGTTTTAAATACTTGGGGTTTAATCTCAAACCCAATAACTATCTCATAAAAGATTGGATTTGGCTGTTGAGGAAAATTGAAGCACGTATTGCCCACTGGTCTTATAGACTATTATCTATTGGGGGCAAACTTATTCTTGTTAAATCAGTTCTATCGAGCATTCCTGTTTACTTGTTTTCTTTACTTGAAGTGCCAGCCTTCATTATCAAAGCTATCAATAAATGCTTTTTCAATTTCCTATGTTCGGGATCTGCAGACAGTTCAAAAATTCCAATGGTTGCAGCAGAAACTCTTTCAAGACCCTATAGGTTTGGTGGATGGGGAATCAAAGACCTTGAGGTCTTCAATTATGCCCTCAGATTAAAAAGTATGTGGCGTGGCATATTTGGTAAGACCCTTTGGTCCTGGCTTATTCAAAGCAAATATCTTAATATGGATGTTTATCTATGGATAAGAAATCCAAAATTGAGTAATTGGAACTATTCTCCCATCTGGAGGGGTTTTATGAAAGTCTTCAATTGGATTAAAAATGATTTATATTGGCAAGTTGGCACTGGGGTTAAAATTCGGGTTGGTGTGGATCCCATTTTAGGGATGGAAAACTCATACCTTCTTCCATATATCATCCCTCAATATTTAAAGGTTCTTGGTTTATCTACATTGAATAAAATTCAGTTGAACAGGATTGGTGATGATAGGTCCACTGTATGGATCTTTGCCAATGATCTCGGGCTCTCTGGTTCTTTAGCTCAGGACTGGGATTTATACACAAAGAATCTTGATGCTACTGGTGTAAAATTGAATGATGAAACTGATCATCTTGTTTGGGGTGGAAATCCTTCTTATGGTGTTGTGACATCCAAGTCTGCTTATAGAAGAATCATTCAAGACAGATTTATCTTCCCCCCTAGATTGGTGGTATAAGGGACTATGGAAGTGGTCAATTCCATTAAAGTTGAAATGTTTTTTATGGTTAGTCTTGTAGGACAAGCTGAAGACTTGGGAAAATCTGAGCAAGCGTGGATGGATAGGCCCTAGTTGCTGTATTCTTTGTTTCAATGCAGCAGAAACAAAGCAGCATTTATTCATCTCTTGTAATTTCACTCAGAAAATATGGGCATTTGTTTCAAAAAATATGAATTTTACACAACAATGGGATGTTGGTGATTTCAATCTATGTCTGCTGAATTGGTTCAGGCATTGCAAACAATTTTTCAATATTGCCATCTGTATTTCCTGGGCAATTTGGTACACAAGAAACTGTGCCTTATTTCAGAATGTGCCTTTAGATATTACAAAATGCAGCCTGATTGCTCAAAAGATGTTTACTACTTATGAGATTGATGACCTTAGACAGAAAACTACCAAAGTTAGTCAATTCTCTCTCAAAGTTGATTAGCCTGTTCTTTTCTTCGAAGGAGCTACTCAAAATGGGATATGTGCAGTTGGGGGAGTGCTATGTTTAAATGATTCTCATTTTTACACAGTCAGGCTCAACTGTGGTGCTAGAAGTAATATGAAAGCAGAGCTTATGGCTCTTTGGTGTGTTTTGAAAGTGGCAAACTGATCCAGGTGGATATTGGTGGCCACCCACCTTTCCAACTGGCTCAAAACGGTTTTATGGCAATTTTGGTATTGTACTATTTTTACCAGTTTTTCGGGTCCTGAACTTCCGGGGCCGTTTTGAGGCCCTAAACGACCTTTTTTGGCAATTTGGGGGGCCAAATGGTTTCCCACGGCACACATTTGGCCCCAGTCAAAAGTTGTAAATCTCGGATAGACCTTTCCAACGGGCTACCGAGCGCCCCAAACGGAGATTGTATGCAAAAGTTACGACTCCGGGAAGTTGATGTACTAACTTACCCAAACGGGGCCCACATGACTTTTGGTGCTTCATCTCCTAGGGTTAGGTTTTTGGATTTCTAGGGTTTTTGACATTCCTGTTTATTGTAAAAGGCCTTGAGAGCCTCATTGTAACCATCTTCTTGTGAAATGAGCGCAGCCGTCCCATCTCTTCTCAGAGATAAGCCGCCACCATTCCAGCAAGCTTGTTTTCCGCTGCATTTTACAGTTCTAGCTTATTTCCTTATTGAATAGAAAACTAGTTTTACTTTATCTCTGTTATTTTGTGTTAAGCATCTGATAATAATCTGTATTCATTTCGTTCTGCTCATAAAATCCGGATCAATGGTATCAGAGCGGTCTGCTCCTTGTCGTCTTAATGCATGTCCCCAACGAGGTCAGGGTACAAAGAATTGGGTCTCGAGCTTGTTTCTCTTGAGGACAAAAGCTCTCGCACGCCCAAGCGACCTCTCATGGCAGGAGAAAAGAAAGATGACGGGACAGGAGATCCTATCAAAATGTTGCTTGAGGAAGCCCTCACGCAGCAAAGGAACGAGATGATGGATAATTTTGCGCAAATCCTTCGGCGACTACCAACAAGTGACGCATCTTCCTCGAGCGGAGGCGCCGCCCCCTTCAAGGTACAAATCAACTTCGATATCCCTATATTTGAAGGACAGATAGACGCAGATGCTGTAGATAAGTGGTTGAATCTACTAGAAGGGTATTTTTCTGTCCATAACTTTTCGAATAAAGAAAAGATTACTTTTGCGCTCCTCAAAGCCATTCCCCATGTCAAAGATTGGTGGGAAACATTCTGCGAGCAAAAGGACACAGAAGAAACCTCATTATTTTCAGTCAGAGCCACCTGGGAATCCTTCAGGGATGCTATTAAGGAACAATACTACCCTGTTGGAAGTTATGACGACTTGTATACCAAATGGACCACACTGCGACAAGAAAGAGACCAAGCAGTGCCAGAGTTCACAAATATCTTCCATACCTTGCGCACCAAGCTGGGTATCAAAGATTCAGAGCGACATCCGGTGCTCAAGTATCGCGGTGGTTTGCATAGATACATCCAGACCGAAATGGAATTTCTAGACATATCTTCCTTGGGAGCGGCCTACCGATATGCCGTCAAAATCGAGCAGAAGCTCAAACAAAAGACGCGGCAATTTGGGCCTGGGAACCCTTCACAGCAAAAGACAGGAAAGGGCGGCCCCAACCCACAGAATAAAGGATAGAGCAAAGATGGACAGTATCAGGACAACCAGTCCAAGCCGCAAGCAAAGAAGGACACCGAAAAAACAAAGAAAGATACCGGGAAGTGGTGCGAATTCCATAAGAGCCCTTGGCATAACACTGCTGATTGCCGCTCAAAGCAGTCGCTGGTGGCTGAAGTGAACGCATCTGAATCAGATGCGGGTTCTGACTCTGAGTCCGAACCAGAAAGGGGAAGACGGATCATTGACGCGGAACCCAGTGCCACCATTGCTACCACCAAGCTCCAGCCTGATGAACCAGACGAGCCAGAAGAAGGAGAACGCCTCTTCCATTCATAGATGTGGGTAAAAGGCACCCCGCTGCACTTCATCGTTGATAGTGGTAGCCAGAAGAATCTCATCTCAGTAGAGGTCGTCAAGCGCCTGGCCCTGCCGACAACGCCGCACCCACAACCCTACACCATTGGATGGCTCCGCAAGGGAAGCGATCTCCGCGTCAGCCAACAGTGCCGACTGCCATACGGCATCAAGCCCTTCAAGGACGAGGTATTGTGTGATGTTGCTCCTCTCGAAGTTTCAGATGTTCTTTTGGGCCAACCTTATTTATGGAAACGTCATGCTGTATACGAGTCTAGGCCTCGTAGTGTTATTATTTCTTTGAACAGGTAATTGTACAGGATACCCGAGGCAATCCCTCCTAGTGCTATTTCCTTGATCTCTGCCAAGCAATGCAGGAAGGTAATCTCTCAGACCGAGAAATTTGTCTTCTTTGTGATTCGCTCTCAGAGTGAAAGAAAGATCGCAGCCACATCCCGGGCCTCCATGACCGATCTATCCACACAACAGAAGCAAGTGGATAAGGTGGTGGAAGGATACTCAGATATCTTCTCCTCTCCTACCGGGGTACCTCTGCACTGCCAGGTCAAGCATCCCATCGATCTGACCCCAGGCGCACCGCTACCCAATGGGCCAGTCTATCGCCGCTCTCTGTTGGAAAACGAGGAGATCAAGAGGCAGATCCAAGAATTGCTCCACAAAGGGCACATCCATCCCAGTTCATCACCTTGTGGGAGCCCAATCGTGCTGGTGCAGAAGAAGGATGGGACCTGGCGACTCTGCATTGATTACCGGGCCCTGAATAAAATCACAGTCCGCAACCGGTACCCCGATTCCCCGAATCAACGACCTCCTTGATCAGCTCACGTGGGCCAAATACTTCAGTAAGATTGATTTGAAGTCTGGCTACCACCAGGTCCCAATAGAACAAACAGATGTATGGAAGACTGCCTTCAAGTCAAAAGAAGGTCTTTTTGAATGGCTGGTCATGCCTTTTGGTTTGACAAATGCTCCAGCAACTTTTATGAGGATGATGGGCGATATCCTGCGACCTTTCACCAACAATTTTGTAGTGGTGTATCTGGATGACATCATCATCTACAGCAAGACTTGGGAGGAACACTTGCAGCCTATTCAGCAGGTTCTGCACACCCTACGGAAGCACAAACTATATGCAAACTTGGAAAAATGCTCCTTCGGCATGGACAGGGTCCATTACTTAGGCTACATCGTTGATCGACATGGTGTGCATGTGGATCCAGCCAAGATCCAGGTCATCCATGACTGGCCAGCCCCAACCACACTCACTGAACTTCGGAGCTTCTTGGGCCTCGCCAATTTCTATCGCCGGTTCGTGCTGGGATTCTCTCATATCGCATGGGCCCTTAGCCAAGTGACCAGGGGTGGTGGTAAGGCAAAATTTGTGTGGGGCCTGTCCCAACAACAAGCCTTCGATGACTTGAAGAAGCGTTTGTGCTCATCGCCGGTACTCTCATTACCGAACCTGCAACATCCCTTTGAGATCGAGACAGATGCTTTAGATTATGCTGTGGGTGCCGTTCTCACTCAACACGGCCACCCCGTGGCATATCATAGTGAGGCACTCTCAGATGCTGTCCGCAAGTACCCTACCTACGACAAAGAAATGTACTCCATTGTACAAGCCTGCCGCCAGTGGAGACATTACATTCTTGGGAAGGAGACAATCATCCACACTGATCACAAGCCACTACAGTTCATGCAGACCCAAGGAAAGCTACAGAATGACCGCCATCAGAAGTGGTCAACATACTTACAGCAGTTCCACCTCAACATCAAATATAAAACAGGGAGTACCAACCGAGTTGCTGACTGCCTCAGTTGACCTCTAGTCGCGGCAGTTACCACGGTGCTAGACTCTTGTGGCCACGAGACCTCCGGATGGCCCCACCTCTACGAGACAGACCCTGACTTCTCCACCACCTATCAAATGTTGGGCACCAACTCAGTGGTTGCTAATTTCCATCTTCAGGATGGGTTGTTGTGTTGTCTGGGCCATCTCTGCGTTCCATCAAGCGAGTGCGCGAAGCTGATTTGGGAAGCTCACTACAGTCGGGTGGCAGGACACTTTGGTGTCGAAAAGACAGTGGCAGTGTTGCAGAAACATTTCTACTGGCCGAAACTTCGACAGGATGTCGGCAAGTATATCAGGTCCTGCACCGCTTGCGCTATTGCCAAACCGACCACTAAGAAATAGGGCCTATACACCCCTCTGCCTACTCCTGACAGGCCGTGGGAATCCATCTCAATGGACTACATGTCGGGCCTCCCGTCCACCAAGAGGGGAAATGACTGTGTTTTTGTGGTTGTTGATCACTTTTCCAAGATGGCGATTCTAGCCGCTTACAAGAAGAACATAACAGCAGAAGCCACTGCCAAGCTCTTCTTTGAACGAGTATGGGTACATTTTGGGATCCCACAGACCATTATCTCAGACTATGATAATCGGTTCCTCAGCTCATTCTGGTCAAGCCTCTGGTCACTGCTGGGTACCAAGCTCACCAAATCCACTGCCTTCCACCCCCAGACCGATGGACAAACGGAGGTCGTCAACCGGATGGTCGTACATATCCTATGCATGTACAATTCAACACACCCCCGCACATGGGATGAGAGTCTCCCCTATGTCCAACATAGCTACAACCGAGCCCTGCATAGCTCAACTAGCCACAGCCCCTTTCAGGTGGGGTTGGGATTCCAACCATTGGGCCCCATGGATGTTGCACTTCCCCTTGCGACCACCTCGGCCGAATTGTCCCCAGAAGATGACAAGGACGCCCGGTTCATTGAACGGATCCAGCATATTTGCCAACAGGTTCAGGATATTCTACAAAAGTCTAATTCCAAGTACAAGCAGCGCCATGATCAACATCGAGTGCCACATAAGTTTCAGGTGGGCGACAAAGTTTGGTTGCATTTGCAGAAAGAACGCCTTACAGGGCCCCATCGAAAGCTTCACCCACTCCGTTATGGGCCGTACACCATCACCAAGGTGGTGGGTGACAATGCTTTTGAGCTCAACATTCCCCCCTTCCTTGGTCTACATCCAATCTTCAACGTGGCTCTCCTTCGACCATATTTCCCACCACTATTAGACACCTCAGAGATAGCAGAGAAGTTGACACCAATAGAGCTCAACCCTGACTGCCTACAACAAGCATCCAGTGATCATATTGCAGACACACAGATCAAGGGCACTCGACATCAAAGGATCTAGCTTTATCGAGTTGTCAAAGCAGGTTAGCTCCTGCACTAAGGCAAGTGGCTCACCCGAGGCCAAATTCAGCAGAAATTTCCTCATCTGATGGGGGAACTCAACACAATGGAGACCATTGCTTCCTAAGGAGGGAGGATTGATCCAGGTGGATATTGGTGGTCACCCACCTTTCCAACTGGCTCAAAACAGTTTTATGGCAATTTTGGTATTGTACTATTTTTAGCAGTTTTTCGGGTCCTGAACTTCCAGGGCCGTTTTGAGGCCCTAAACGACCTTTTTTGGCAATTTGGGGGGCCAAATGGTTGCCACGACACGCATTTGGTCCCATTCGAAAGTTGTAAATCTCGGATAGACCTTTCCAACGGGCTATCAAGCGTTCCAAACAGAGATCGTATGCAAAAGTTACGACCCCGGGAAGTTGATGTACTAACTTACCCAAACGGGGCCCACATGACTTTTGGCGCTTCATCTCCTAGGGTTACGTTTTTGGATGTCTAGGGTTTTTGACATTCCTGTTTATTGTAAAAGGCCTTGAGAGCCTCATTGTAACCATCTTCTTGCGAAATGAGCGCAGCCGTCCCATCTCTTCTCAGAGATAAGCCGCCACCATTCCAGCAAGCTTGTTTTCCGCTGCATTTTACAGTTCTAGCTTATTTCCTTATTGAATAGAAAACCAGTTTTACTGTATCTCTGTTATTTTGTGTTAAGCATCTGATAATAATCTGTATTCATTTCGTTCTGCTCATAAAATCCGGATCACAAATACATTTGGATTGGTCAACATCAAAGTTTATGGTGATTTCAGGGTTACAATCAAGTGGGCAGCTGGTGAGTTCAAGCTGAATGTGATGAATATGAGACATTGGGTTTGTCTGGCTCATAATGAAATTTCAAAACAGCAGAACATTAATTTTGAGCATATTTATAGAGGACACAATGCGCTTGCGGATAAGTTATCAAAGCAGGCTTTGTTTGATCTGGAAGGTATTCTAGCATGGGAGAAATGGTGTGATTGTCACATGCTGGATAGCGGTTCCCTTTACTTTTTTTATTAAGTTCTCTTAGCTTATGTTTCAGCTGATTTTGGATATTTGATTGGTTGATATTTTGTAATTTGGTTTGATCTGGAGGTCTGAGTTTTGAGGTTTTTTGGTTATCGGATGAGACTTAATTTGTCTATTTTGTATATCTGATCAAACTTGATAGTTTTTGTGACTGGGCACAAAAACATGAACTTCATTGTACTATTTGATTCTATGGAATATCAATAGTAGTTTTTTTTGCTGGAAAAAACATTGTGTGGTTGGTGCATGCACTCCTCACATGGGTACTAATAATCAACATTCAATGCCCCTAATGCATGGTTCTTATATACTGGAAATCAACATGCAAAATAACAATCAAATAATGCATCATTCATTATTATTTACTAATTAAGGTTTATCACCAGTGATTACTCATAAATTTCCATACAAAATCATTAGAAATTAATTGTATAAACATGTTCAACAATCCAGGTATATAATCATGAACGTTTATAACAATGAATAACACCTTGCAACCCCATCGTTAGTCCCATCCATCTCCATAAGTACTCCAAACACCTAGTCACCACTACTTCCATCACCTGACATCTCCCTCCCCTCCTCTGCTACAATGTGTTGTGGTGTCGACTATACTGACCTAACCATAGATAGAACCTGTAATCGGAAGTGTTGGCTACATCGACCAAGCTTCCCTAGTGGGAAACTTTTAGTTGTAATCATATATCTAAGGGAGCGTGCTCAACACAATCCTCCCATGACCTTAGGTTTCAGAGGATAAACGGTGGGAAATGCCTCCACCCCCTTGATATTACTAGGGTCAACACCCTACATCAACCATATTGTGCCATCACAATTCTAAGAGTCCCGTCATTGAAAAACCACTTTGGACAAATTGTGGTTCCTGTCAAAACTCACACTCACCACAAGTCATGGCAATATTGGAATTCACAATTAAATCATAAGAAAAGTTGATATCACATCATTATTGTCTTGATGTCCTAGACATCTTGTGCCCCATGGAACTTTAGGAATCTTTCTATCTCGTGGTCAATCAACATGTGGGCTAGCTTTCCACTAGCATAAATCTCATGTATAAACTTATATAACGCTTTCAGATGATAATATATAGAACTAAAATTACATTTAAGTGATCATGTAAGTTTCTTTGCAATATATATTGTACTTTTTCTATATCGAACATACAAACTAAACTGGCATCAAAATATCTATATTCCATATTTAATTTGCATGTTCAAATCAAAATTACATATTCATCATCAAAATAAAATGATTAATGCCATTTGCTATCCACACATAGGAAATTCCATATGTTCACATCACAACAGTCTTAATCAATCTAGCTAAGTCCAACAGAGAATACACAAATAAAATGCTAAGCTAATTCATATTAGAGTTTTAATTATCAAAGGTAAAACTATGGGGCATTACATACACCCACCCTTCAAGAAACTTCGTCTCAAAGCTATGGTCATTCGCAATCATAACGAAAAATATCGATGTAATATCTCTATTCCTTTCCGCTAGAAGACCTTTGGCCATGTTGGTCCCACTGGACCTTTTCATGATCCACATGTTAGTGCTATCTAAAATATTACTTCTTCTACCATATGGTATGTGTTCTTATATTAAATTATATATCACATACTAGTAACTGGTATGACCTCCTTGAGGCTCACCAATTGTAACATTCATCAAGGTTCATACCTCTCTCTCATGGGGGTTTTGTAGAGAACCTCTCTCTCATGGTCGGGCTTCGCAGAACACTCATGGGTCTTATTGCCCGAAAATCTTACCCCCCCTTTATTCCCAGTTTATACTAGTTATATTACATATATAAATAATTAACAGCTCTGAGCAATTTGAAGGCTCTCTAAAGGGCTTTGATGGGCTTTTTGTCACCCCAATAAGGCCTAACAGCTCTGAGCAATTTGAAGGCTCTCTAAAGGGCTTTGATGGGCCAGGTGAAGATTGAAGTATACCAGGTTACGCTTTACGCCCCAACGGGTGTTATCCACAAACAGTTAACATACTTGCAAAAAAATGATAGTCTTTTTTGAATTGCAATTCATTAGAAATGATCATCTTAAAGCATAACTCATTCATTTGACCACTAGCCAGAACCTTATATCCTCGTTCTAAATCTTATTAATTATAATCAATTTACACTTGAATTGTGATTATCACTCTATCTCAATTGGTATTATACGTACACCACCTATCAAGAGATTGACATAATGTAGTCTCCTTCATCTTAGGAACATTTACTACAATATCACTAATCGATGTCTAAGAATTGAAGTTACTTCATGGTTACTTGGTCACTACGATCAATCCCAGTCTCTTATTTAGTAATATGGGTTAGATATTCACAACTAATTTCCATGCAGTCATTGTTGAGGGAACATGTGAAAGGATTATATGAATGTATTGGGGTATTTGGACAAGGATATCCTATAATTTCTACTATCTATCTTGTAGGTATGCTCCACATTTACATTGTTGTACATAGTGTATACTCTTGTCTCTTATGATAATTTAAGGATTTAGTTTATAACATTTGGTATCAGAGCTGAAGGTCCTTGGCTTGGACTCTTTCAAAATGAGTCATTTTGGGAGTTTTTTCATAAATTTTTCTATGTATGTTTCAGACAAAAATATTTAGGTGATCCTTAGAGGACATAGTGAGATATCTGTTGTAAAAATTTCAAGTTCTGATCCAGCTTTATACGTTGGGGAAGTTAGTGTTTTTTACTAGTCTCAAATAAGTGTTATGGGTAAAACGGTTATAATTGAATCTTGAGAGATCCAAATTGTGTGCCACCTATTGGATAAAAAGAAGATAGACCATAGTGTTTGTGGTACAAATTTTAGAAGTGGAAAAGGAAAATCATACATGTGGCAATCCATACAAGTTCGCTCTCTTAAAATGGACAAAAATAAAAAGTTTTGGTAAAATCACCATAAATCTCCCTTGGAACATCAAAATTGGGTAAACCCAAGGAACTGCAAAGAAGACATACCATCCTACTAAAAAAAAAAACACATCAAACTTGGTGGAACTAAAATTTTAAAGTCACCTCAAGTGGAAGGTTGGCTAACAAAAGAGTTTACAAATCAATGTTTTAAAAGCTACGTTATTTTGAAATTGGCATAACTTTTGATTGGAAAGAGGAGACATGTGATAATATGTTGGAAAAATAATATTATCATTTGATATTGTTTTCAATATGTTGAAGTTGGAATTTGTGGATTTTGATTAGAATTCAGTTAAGAAAAATGGCAAAATTGACAATACCTAGTTTTAGTGGACAAGCTTTATTCAGATCTCGAAAATTTGTGCACACTCGGATGGTTCCTTTATTTTTATCCATAGGAACAAGATTGGATACCCACTGAGTGAAAGGAATTGGGTAGATGAAGCCATCCTTAAGAAGATTCTCCACCTCTGCTTTAATGGCGACCGCCTTTCGGGGATTCACCACTCTTAGGTGTTGTTGAACAGGCTTAGCATTCGAGTAAATATTAATTTAATGCTCAACAATGATCGGGTCTACTCTCGACATCTCCTCATAGGACCAAGCAAAAACATCTCAGAACTCTTTGAACAAATCGGTGTAAATTTGAATTTCTTCAAGCGAGCAATCTGCATCGATATAAACATTCTCCACTTTTCCAGGAGTTCGATAAATGTTGATCGGAATGGTAGAAGAAATAATCGCCATGTTCCCTTCAGCATATATACCATGCGTATCCAATGGGACCAAGGGGTGACCAAATTTATTGCCTAATGTTGACCTGAAATTGTCATTCCCAATCCTTTCAAGCTCTGGGAGGAAATAAGATCTATGATGTAGGTCCTCCCAAGGCATTTCGAGACCATTCATGGTCTCAACATTATATTCATCCAAAGGAAAAGTATCATCCAGAAAATCATGTGAGCATGATGAGTTAACCGCCCAAGTGAGTGGGAGCATGGGATCTTCCTCATTCATCTGCAAAGAGGAAATATCAAGGTCTGCAATGACTTCTTGTAAATCTTGATAAGCAACCTTTGTTGCAGACAACGACATGACCATTCTGATGTGTGGGTTCCCTTCACATGATTCAATCGGGGAAGGGAGAGTCCATGGATCATTAAAATATGAGGTACAAAATGAAACTGAACTCAATTATGATGAAGCACCATTAGAAATGGAATTGATATATGAGATTGGTGCCGAAAAATTATAAGTTCCCAATAGAGAAGAATACATACCGACACCAACATTCTCATTTTCCTTTTGATAATTTTCAATTATAGGCACCGTGGATCCTGACGATGCATAGGAATTGGGGCTAGTAAAATATAACTGATAAATTGTCATGATTTTTCGTTCGTTAGGAAAGCACATGACATGAAACACAAATGAGATGATTGCTTTCATAGCATAGATCCAATTCCTTCCCATTAAAATATTATAGTCGAGGGGTGCAGCAACCACCTCAACCTCGACCGACACAGATTTCCCACCCAATTAGACTTGAAGAGAGGGTATAATTCCATGTGGTCGGAATGAACGTCCATCGAATGCAGTCAACATGGTCATGGACTGGGATAATCGAGGAGATCCAAGGGCCTTCCAACTAGATAGGGACATCACTGACTTTGAATCACCTTCGTCAACAACAGTATGTTTGACGGCCATTTTAAGAAATTCTGTATGGATTTGGAAAGCCACATGGTAAGGTAAGTTAGGTTTAACATTAGCAGTCTAAAACTTGATAACACTAGGTCCACTTAAATCAAGAGTCCCTAGGATAGATAACAAGGAATTCCTCTGTGTGGGACACGTCTGGAGTACCTACAAAGTTGACATGGCACACAAATTTTGGCCCAGATACTCAACAATGGAATAATTATGGGCGGCTCTGGAATTAGGGTTATGGGTCGAGCGCTTAAGAACTCCTTTCAGAACGAGAGGCATAGGGAAATACTTATCGATATGTAAAGGGATATCCAGAGGTGGAGGATATTTCCCCATAGAAGGATGTGGAGGACCATAGTCATGAGATCGGGTGGAAATGTTAACCTCCGACTGGACCATATTGATGCATCCATGGACACTATCATGGGCCAAAGGTTTTGGACTCCCACTAGAGCTATTTTCGGTGTTAGAAGCACTCGAATCCATATTATGATTATGATGAAGTGGATTTGTTAACATAGCTGATATCTGTGCTATAAGATTCAAGGCCTCATCCATTATGGGGCACAAGTGAGTAAGGTGATATTGTGTGCAAATATTACAAGGAAACTTCACCTTCCATTTTTGTTTATTTTCCCAACCAACATTATTATCGTTCTTGTCATTATTTGTATTTCCTTTCTTATTATCATTCCCACCATTACGATTATTATTCCCCTTCTTCTTATTCCCTCCAGGTTGTTGGTTACCTTTCAGGTTCGTCGATTGCACATAATTTACCTCCGATGAATGGTTGGGAGAGGATTAAGTGGTAACTTGTCCTACTGTAGACTAGCTAATGGAAAAATTATGCATCTAATTCATCACCTGATCCATAGACATGGCAGTTCTGGTGCCTACAATGACATCATCATGAGGCCCTGGATTTTTCTTAGGATCACGGTTGGATTGCGGTGCATCAGGAATAATTTCGTAAAGAAGCCCATATTGAGCATAGATCAAATATAACTGTTGACCTTTAAATATGGATTGTTCCTGAGTAGTTACTCCGGATGTTGAGATATCCTTTGAAATATATGGAAAAAGGGACTTAAGGAACCATTCCAACATGAAATCTAGTGGAATGTTAGCTTTAATCAACCGCTTTCATCTACGCCACTCCTGAATATCATCTGAAATGTGAGTGTCTTTATCTTGATGGAATGTTGATAAAATTTCCATTCCTGCATTGTAACGGACCGACAACTGGAAGTGGTTGAGAAAAAATAAGGCGAGTTCATTAAAGGTTTGTTACATGACCCCAGGTAACTCGACATACCATTTCTAAGCATGCATTGTGAGGGTGTGTTGAAACAGTCTCAAATGAATAGAATTGTGGTTCAAGGAATTGGACGAGAACCAAAGGTGAAAAGTTGTAACATGATCACCTGGATCCTCACCCTTTTTACCCTCAAACTTAGGAATGTCATATTGAAGCTTGGTAGGAATGGGGGCCATGCCATATCATGACACACATGATTGTTTGTTAATCTGGATAAGTTTGGAAAATTAAAGGTAACTAGAAACAAGAGCCTTGGTTGCAACGTTTGGGACCATGCCTGCAGGAAATATTAGTTCCGTGGATAATTGTACGTAGGCATCAAATTAGAGACCATAGGTCACGATGGGTTCTAATAGAGATCATGACCTTGACTAGTAGGATAATAACCCCCTCCAAATTTATTTGTGTAAGGGTAAACCGACATTTTCATGGTAGGGAACCCCTATGAGGAGAAAGAAATATTACCAAAATTTCCCATATGATGGTATACATTGCCCCGTGACAAGGGAGGAGGATGTGCCGTAAGAAAATCATTGGTGGCAACTGTAGTAGTAGATGATGGGCATACAGATGGGATATAAGAGGTAGAACCACCACCTGCATGCCCACCTCCACCCATAAAATTATTAACACTGGTATTAGGGGCTGATGATGGGGGAATCCATCCCACAACTTAAGGAGAAGAAGGATGGATATGACCGCTCCCGAATTGATACGCAGTAAAGGGGATTGGTATGCCCCCAATCCCAATGCCAGGGTTACCATTGCAAATTGGTATGGAGGATGGGATACTTGATGATGGATTAGGAATGCCAAAAGTAAAAGGATTGGAGGCTAAGTGGATCGACTAAGCATCAGTTCCTGATAATCCTAAGGAAAATTTGGACAAGTGATCAGATGACCAAGTATAATAAAAAGGATTAGTTCTAATGGGCTGAGATGAACCATCGACATGAGAAATTATGAACACATGGGTCCCTCAGACCCATGAGGAAGTTGAGGAGGGAGTCACATGGACTCCCCCAACCACTGCTGATGAAGGGGTCGAAGGGATCCCTGCCATATCGGAAGTAGAGTTCATGGTAAGAAGTCTTTAAATCTCTTGATGGGATATATAAGGACCACCTTTATTAGCTATACACCTCTTATGTAGAGGCCGCAAAGGATAATTAGGTGGTAAAATTTCTAAACAATGAGAACGAAATATGGGCAAGACTCGATCCATAATTACTTCAAAAGAGTCACAAAAATGGTATCAATCCCTAAGGCCAACTAACCAGCAATGAGCACACTCCTAGAAAAGCTAACCCAAATGCACACAAACAAAGGAGATGACTAAGTAGCCTCCTAAACTATAGAAGGTATGCCTCACCCAGGAGGGGCCTGAGACTCTGCTACTACAGACGGAGGTAACATAATCAATTATAATGGCCCTTAGACTTCACAGTGCAAGTATGTGTGCTATCTGGCCCCTATCTGACTTAGGACACTTACAGAATAACCCATGCAAGTACCCTGTGTGGATACCTAGGATAAGCAAACAAGGTAACCATGTATAACCAATGCTCAAGCAAACTATTGTAGGATAATTCCACCGTATGGCTAGGGTAACTAAGCTTGAATATCAAGAAGCACTTAGGTGCTTCAAGGATCCCTAGATACAAATAGATCTTGGATATAGCTCTGATGCTAGGAAGATGTTGGAGGGATATCTCCGCAACCGACTTTTACGCTACCTCGTGCTTGAATCCTATTTAAGAGGAGCTTCGCGAGAACAATAATTATACCATGGATTTCACCACTCCCTGGACAAACACCTAATGTTAAGTTTTGTAGTTTTGGATAATTTTACTCACAAAATCCTATTCCAAGACTCTAAAACCTACACTTGTTTGTGCACCCTAAAAGATAAAATATTTATAATCAATTTTAAAATTAAGCGTTAATTTTAATTGGATGTTGCTTACTCAAAGGAATATGGCCATGCAACTAGTGGTGTTTGTGACTTAGCAAAAAGAAATAAGCATACATAAAAACATTGCTAAGTACTAGTCTTGTTTTTTAAATGAAATTGGTATGCTATTACCTGAAAATGCACAAGTATGGTCTCTTTCACTTTCAATGCAAATGTAATCTTTCCAAATGATGCCTAGACTAATGCAACTCTAATCAAAAGTGAAAATTCTCAAGTAAACATGCAAAATGCAAATATTTTTGTATTTTCAATATGATGAAATGAAAATGCAAGATTGAACCATAAACCTCTAAGGATTTGCAGCTAGTATAAGAAGACCAACCAAGCAAGACACTAAGAATTCATGACTCAAAGACATAAAAAATGACTACTAATGAAAAAATGACAAGAAACCAATTTTCCTAAAAACTAAGAAATAAGAGAGCTTCCAGTCACCATAAATGCAACCAACAGATAGCACAGAGACCCAAGAAGACTCATCAACACTTAGAAGTCACCCATCAAGCATCCCATTTAAGAAATAAGCTAAAAAATAAGATGTATGTGTCTGTCAGTGAAATATCAATGTATGTACGGGGGTGAAACACAGGCAGGACATGTATGTATGAAAGCAGGACACACCCAACCTGTGTATGGGGATAAAAATGGCCAAAAAAATGAGAATGAAGCCAAACCACTCAGAGAAACATCAGAATATTGATTGTCAAGCTACCGGAAACATAGAAACTCAAGCAAACAGAGAGAAATAAAAGAGAAAAATCACCCAAAAACCCCCAAAAAGGAGACCTTTCCCAGTGGAGTCACCAATTCTGTTACAGAGAAAATATTCCTATGGCTTGGGGTAGAACCACAACAGATAGAGTGACACCATAAATTAACTCAATTCCAAAGTATGCTATATAAACATGAAATGACAACAATAAAAGGACAAGATCCTTACCTCAACCAGATGTATGAAGAAGAACACCGTTGAGCTCTCAATCCAATGCTCTTCACCTGCAACTTGTCCTCAAAAACCAAGGCATACAAGCATATAAAATGTATATAAATTGTTAGCACATAATCTAGCATAGTCCATGAACATATTAAGCAAATATACCCAATGAAAATAATATAAAATATTTCAACATGAATTGGACGAGAAAAGAGTATTTCTATTAATATAATACACAGAATTACATAGTGACAACCTTCTACTGGAAACTCATCGGAACCGAGAAACTAAGTTCCTCCACCTAGGCCTCCACCACTTCAATCCTCCATACAATGGAAAGCTCACAAGTTCAAGGAGTAATTGGGTTCCTCCTTCACAAGATAGGGAAGAGCTCGGGATATGAACATAAGAGAGGTTCAATATTACAAGGACAAAGGGATGTAGACTCAAGGAATGGAACTAGGGCAAAATTTCTCTAGAGTTTACTTGCTCTCAAATTTCTCCTCTCCCAAATACTTCTCAATGGATCAATATATAGCCCTCAAGGGAGGTGGAGGGTCCAATCAGAGTGTTTTCCAATATATGGAAGGTAAAGAATCATAACAGTCATGACATGGAAAGGAAAATTTGAAATATTTTTAATTTTGAGCATGAAACCTAATGTACGGCGACTGTAGTGGTGCAAGATGCGTATACATGTGCTGTAGTACTGTTGACCCATGTACATCAACAAAAATATAGTTTTTGGAGTTTTAACTGAGCAAGAGGGGTAGGATGAGTCTACAGATGTACAAGGAATTCCATCAAGGCATGTTGCATAGGATGTGGCAAATCATGCGCCTATAATAGAAATGTTGGCTAACAAAAGAGTTTCCAAATCAGGGTTTTAAAAGCTATGTTATTTTTCAATTAGCATAACTTTTGACTAGAAGGTCCTATTGATCCGGATTTTATGAGCAGAACGAAATGAATACAGATTATTATCAGATGCTTAACACAAAATAACAGAGATACAGTAAAACTGGTTTTCTATTCAATAAGGAAATAAGCTAGAACTGTAAAATGCAGCAGAAAACAAGCTTACTGGCAAGCCTTCCGGTTCTCAGCTCTCAAGATCCGGATCACCTATTGAAGTGATTCAAAATACCTTGGAAAGAGGAGACACATGATAATATGTTGGGAAAATAATATTGTCATTTGATATTTTTTTCAATATATTGAAGTTGGAATTTGTGGGTTTTGATTAGACTTCAGTTAAGAAAAATGACAAAATTGACAATACCTAGGTTTAGTGGAAATGAAAATAAAGATGAAATAAATCCCATGGAATGGTTGAGGAGATTAAAGTAAAATGGTAATACTCCTCGGTGTGAAAATATTCTATTTTCTGATTAATACTGGAAGTGGTGGATGAGTATTGATAAAAATACTAGATTATATGCTACATGAAGAGTATTTGAATAAATTTTCTCAAAAAGATGGATCGATGACTCAAAAAATGGAAGAGAAGAATAAAATTCATGATGAATTAAAAGAAGAGAAAGATGAACTCAACAATAAAGGTGAGGAGCTGTCTAAGATAAAATCCATCAATGAATCACTCATTAAGGAGGTTGATGAATTAAAGAAAGAAAAAAATAGAAAAGAGAAGTGGGAAAAGGATGAGTCAAGGGAAGAATTGAAAAGGAAGGATGATGAAATATGAAGATAAAGAAACCATAATAAAAATACACTAGATGAGTTTAAGAGAATGAAAGAATAAAAGAGACATGGTTAAAATCAAGAAAAAAAATCTTGGATGAAGAGACTACTAAAAATCTTGAAGAAGAAATTTACAAGAAGGTTGAAAAAGCTATAAATGCATATGACATAAAAGCATAAATGCAATCTAGAATTGAAGAAGGACATAAGAAATTGATGGATGGCATCGCGTTGCAACTTCAAAAGTAGAAGGAAGAGAATATTCTCAAGAACACCATAAAATACTTGAAGAAGTTGAGATCCAACATGAAGATGTACATGTCAAATATGAGGGTATTATCTCAAAGGCAAGAGTAATCAAAGAAGGTTGATGATATGGGTGTGAAGAAGGAAGAGAAACCATATCGACATCCTAATTAATTACCAAGAAATATTTTAAGAAAGAAAAGAATATATACAATGAAAGTGTAATGTCCCCAAAATTCTATTATTAACCATTGAAGATAAATAATTAATTTTGGCCTATAGTCTCTATGTACAAATTAAATTATTCATGAAAGGATGATGTAGGCCCACAAATTGGAATATTTAATTAAATCAAATATTTTCTTTATGAGTTGGAAATGGTCTAGGTGGATCAAGAGGGCACATAGGAGGATGGGTCAACCCTTATGAATTGTCTCCCTCAAAAGAATCTAGAAAAAGTAGTTGAAAAGTAGGAAAGCAACCGAAAAGTAGGAAAGCAGTTGAAAAGAAGCTAAAAAGTGGAAAGGAAATAGAAAATGGAAAGGCAAAAGTTTTCCATATTTTTGGTAATAAATGTAGAGAAAGGATTAATAACTATCAAGAAATCAAGCAAGGAATCTAGAAAAGATTTTCCTAATTTTGAATTAGAAAGGGGGGGCTAACTTCTATTCCCTCGTGAAAATAATATTAATTATTATTTTATTGATATTTTCATGCGAAAATTCTAGAAGAAAAGAAAGGTAAATGAAGATTTATAAAAGAGGTATGAGCACCCCATTTCACATATTTTTCCATTTTTTTCATTTGTGTTGAGAAGCTCTATGCTTTTCTAGACTTGGGAGATGTGCTCCTTCTGTCCATTGTAGCTACTTGAGAATTCAGCTAGATTTTGAGGAGAAAGGTATTCATCCTTTATAAACAAATATAATTTTATAAATTTCATGTAATTTTCATTTCCATTCCATTTCTAGTCAAGTGTGATATTGTTCGAGTAGTTCGAGTGCCAGTTTCCAAGTGTTGTTTGCAGTATTGCTTTGTAGCAGTATGGTAATTGTTGGTTGGCACTTCCTGAGCCATGAAATTTATACTGTATAAATATGATATGTAATTTTCATACATATATAATAAATAAAATCATAATTTATTCCCTCTTTATTCATTTCTATTTCATTCTTCAACATTATTTCTCACCTATGCTCAATTTCTTTGAAAACTAGACACATTGTAAAATTGGTTGTAATAATTAGAACTTTGTGCATCCAAATTTAATTATGAGAGTTTTTGTGGATAGTATAAACACAATAGGACCCATACCAAGTTTTAAATATGAAAATTTTGACCCTCTAGTGCCACTTGGAGTCGCTTAGAAATCACCTAATTCAATTGTCCCAAATTTCAAACTTTCTCCTAGTTTCCCAAATTTGTAGAATAACATCAAATATTTGAGTCTAGTTCCTTCCTTAGAAGGTTGGGGTTGTTACATTAGATATATTTCCAGTATTTCACTATAATCCACATAATTCCTGGGGAAATTTCCTCTAGTCATTTGGTTTTCCCAAATGGTCTGTCTAGGTGTGAGGTACTCTGAAAAGCGCAAGTTGTTGAAGTAGATCCTTGAGTCTACCTTAAATATAAATATTAATGTCTATCAAAGGGTGTTTCATATTTCCTAAAGTGTGTATAATACCCTTTATTCCTCCCTTGAGAAAATCCTTAAGGTCTAGAGGTGTTAGGATCCAATTGAAATCAAGCAGTCTCCCTTTGACTTGTTTGGAAGAAAAACACCTAGTTTGAGAAATTTCGATTTCTTGAGTTAGGGGTTGAATTAATATATCCATATTTTATATTAGGTACATTACAGTGGCATCAAATAATGGTCCTCTGCACCTGTGCATTGTGACCATCAGTTGAATAAGAAGGGTTTGCAAAATGAGGCGTGTACCAGGAGTTGAAGATGATTTTGAGCAGTATGAAGAAGAAGAGGTAAATACATAGATAGAGGTTTGGATATGTCATGGGAGGAAGATGAATTCTTCTGTGAACCAATATACAGAAATGACAAAAGGCCTGACCACCAATGGATAACCTAGAAGATATATTAACAAGGAGGACGACAGTAATTAAAAACCTGCCTCACCATTATCAGGAGTATCTAGCTTTGGGTGAGGAGATCTATACAACTATGTCCTTCAAAGATTATTATATTTGTGAGTATGGATTTTTGCCTCATAATTTTGATGAGGATTCTTTTGAGAGCAACAAACCATCCATAGAGGAACCAAGTTGTTCCACCTCTCGGAGTAAAGGAGAAGAAAAGAGGACCAAATGTGAAGCTTCATTGGAGCCATCTACATATAGTGGCATCATGAGATTCTTTGGGTTTTATTCAAGGAGAGACTCTAAGAATATTGATCCTAATACAACCAAGGAGGAAGATTCATCAATTATCTCTAATAATAAATATCAAATAACAAATCATCATTTAGATGATAAAAGCAACAGTCTCTCAAGAGAAGAACCATGTAGTTCCTCTAGTGAGTGCATTGAATAGAAAGAAGAAACCATCATGATAAGGTATGAAGGTAAATATGATTTTTGAAGCAATAATACTCTCTTACATCAACATGAGGAAGTCCACAATTCTTGCAATGGAAATGATAGCTTAGAATTTTCTGATGCTAATGTGGGCGTTAAGGATAAATGTGATGTTGTGGATGTGCACCACATGCAATTTGATAATATATCATAGACCTTAGAAAACATGCACATAACCATTCCTGATTAAGGTTTCATATAAAATGAGCATGATGAACACCCCACTGATTCAACTACCAAGGATACCAAAGAACATTGCATAATGGAAGGCCAAGCTGCAATGCAAGAGGTTGTTGACAGTGTGGAGGGAGAATCTACTCTTGGACACCCAAGATTTTTTGTTGGTGAGTTTTAGATCACTACAAAGGAGATGGGAGATGGGATTGGTTGTGGTGAAACAACTTGTGGATCATATTTAGAGGAAGAGAAAATATCAACCCTTGGAACATCATCAGAACTTCATTAGGAAGCAAAGGGAAACTACACACTAGTTGACATCGAACCTAAAAGTTTGGTGGAAGAACATGCCATCATCACTCCACTACATGAGACAACAAAGATGACACAAATGTATTTCCACAATTCGTATTTTTATATTCCTTTTTTTCATTTTGATATGGAAGCCGCTTCTGATGACAAGATTTGCATGGAAGAGTCTTCCATTGTCGAGACTCAAAATTTTGGTATCAAGAAATAATGTAGTGTGAAGGATGAATTGATAGATGGGAGTCTATATGAATTACATGTGTTGGATGCACACACATATGTCTGCATACATAGTTCTCTTAAGGATCCATTGAGTTACAAAGAGAACCAACTCTTGGTCACAGAAGAAAGGTTACTGCAAGCCTTGTCCTGAAATGATGATGCACAAAAAATCATTGAAAATATTATTAGAAGGATTCAGTTGGAGGAGAGACAAGGAGGATTTGTGGAAAGAGACTCTGCTTCCTAACTATGCATCATTAAAAGAGAGATACAAAATATGAAATAATATTACATGTCGCTTTTCATGGATAGAGACCTTGCTCTCAAATTTGCAGAATAAAAGGTAGCAGAAGTAGAGAAGCTTCACATGGAATTGGGATGATCATATTCCTTCCCAGGATTACATGTGACCAGATTGTGTATCTAATTACACACATGATATTTTGGAGCAGCCTCATGTGCAAGGTGAACATGGGGAATTTTCAGAGTTACAAATGCTTGAAGGAAGACTTGACATGCGGGAGGATTGCGAGGCACTAGTTTCACTCCAGTGAGATCATGAGATTTCTCTATGTGAGGAAGACATAGTCATGGAGGATATTCCTATGTTCATTCCATTAAGACCAAGAAACAAAGATATCTATGCATCCATTGATTGGGTGAATAGATACATAGCATAGATAAAGACTCCAGGAGGTAAATGTTTTTTTTTTGTGTTAGTTGTGGATTAATTGATGCATCTCACATTGTCCTTTTTTATAAGAAATAGAAAAAGTACATATGGATGCAATATGATTCCTCTAGTTCACATAAATACATGGACTGGGTGGAAAGATACATGAACAATATGGAGTCACCTTGCAAGAAAAATTATGCTTACTCTCCTAGTATGTGAAATGCATAAGCGCAAGAAAGATGTGTGATGGCACATGAGGAAACACACATGTCTTCTCTTCCATTTGATCCTGATTGTTTGGTCATCCAATTGGGTTTGAAAAATACATTAGTATTGTTGCAGTCTTATGAGAATTTGAAGCATCTATGGTTACTATTTGATGCTTCCCTAATTCATAATAGAGCATGGGAGTTCCACTTGATTCATTTGGGTGGAACAAGTGATGATGATGTGAGCCATGGGACCATAGTGCAGTTGGCATGAGAGGAGATTCATGTATTATGGTATAGGTTCACAGAGACTCAATTTAGCATTGGGAGCGATGAACTTCTAATATGGTGGTGGGATCCTGGCATAGATTAGAGTGATAGATTCCCACTAGTGACAGTGATCTTTAGAGGAGTTCAACACAGTAAATGGGATCATGGCATTGCGTGATATAATTGTTCAATGGCATGCATTGGAGAGTGAGATAACCATGATTTCCAAGAGTCCGTATAAATGGAGCATTAGTTCAATTTCCTCATTAGGAAACCTTATGATGGATGGACATGCTATTCACTTGCTTGTTGGTTTGGGAGCCTTTAGGAGGTTACTTATGTGGAGGCTATGTAGTGAAAGGGTGATTGTTATAGACACCTTGCATTAATTAGGTTCATTTGGGACCCTAGGATATTTTCTTGGACTCAGTTGGTTCAACTGGGTTGTTCATGGAGAAGCATGGGGAAAGGAGCCATCCCTTGAGGTTATAATCAGAGTTAGCGCAGCAACAACATGGAGGCACTTCATTGAGTTTAGTTTTGAATTTGGAATTCCAATGGTTTCCAATTTCAACAAAAGATATTATGCATGTTGCAGTTGTGGAGAATAGTGCTGGTGATTTGGTTCATTTGAAGCTACAACCATATAAACAGTCACCATTGAAGGAGGAAAATAAATGGTTTGTGCATAAATTTGGCGGGGGGGGGGAGAACAGGTATTGGTACTGCCACATTCATATTTAAAATTGATCGAGGACAAGCAATCTTGGGTGGGGAGGACTATAATGTCCCCAAAATTCTATTATTAACCATTGAATAGAAATAATTAATTTTGGCCTGTAGTCTCTATGTACAAATTGAATTATTCATGAAAGGATTATGTAGGACCACAAATTGGAATATTTAATTATCAAATATTTGTTTAATGAGGTGGAAATGGTCTAGGTGGCTCAAGAGGGCACATAGGAGGATGGGTGGACCCTTATGAGTTGTCTCCCTCAAAGGAATATGGAAAAAGCAGTTTAAAATCAAGAAAGTGTCTAAAAAGAAGGAAAGCAACTGAAAAACATGAAAGTAGTTGAAAAGTAGGAAAGCAACTGAAAAGCAGGAAAAGCAGCTAAAAAGTGGAAAGGTAGTAGAAAAATGGAAAGGCATAAGTTTCCATATTGTTGATAATAAAGGAAGAGAAAGGATTAGTAACTTTCAAGAAATCAAGCAAGGAATATAAGAAAGCTTTTCCTAATTTCGAATTAGAAAGGGGGGGCTAACTTATATTCTCTCATGAAAATAATATTAATTATTATTTTATTGATATTTTCATAAGAAAACTCTATAAGGAAATAAAAGGTAAATGAACTAGAGTTATAAAAGAGGTATGAGTGCCCCGGTTCACATATTTTGCCATTTTTTTCAATTGTGTTGAGAAGCTCTATGCTTTTCTAGACTTGGGAGATGTGCCCCTTGTCACCAATTGGGAGATGTGCCCCTTCTATCCATTGTAGCTACTTGAGAATTCAACTAGAGTTTGAGGAGGACGGTATTAAACCTTTGTCACTAAATATAATTGCATAAATTCATTTAATTTGTAGGTCCATTCCATTTCCAGTCAAGTGTGCTATTTTTCCAGCAATTCGAGTGCCAGTTTCCAAGTTTGTTCATAGTATTTCTTTGTAGCAGTATTGGTAATTGTTGGTTGGTGCTTCTTGAGCCATGAAATATATATTGTACAGATATGATATGTAATTTGAATACCCTTGTTATAAATAAAATCATAATTTATTCCCTCTTTCTGCATTTATATTTCATTCTTCAACATTATTTCTCACCTAAGCTCAATTTCTTTGAAAACTAGACACATTGTAAAATTGGCTGTAATAATCAGACTTCTGTGCATCCAAATTTCATTTTGAAATATTTTTTGTATAGTATAAACAAAGTAGGACCCATACCAAGTGTTAAATATGAAAATTGTGACCCTCTAGTTCCACTTGGATTCGTTTGAAAATCACCTAATTCAGTTGTCCCAAATTTCGAACTTTCTCCTAGTTTCCAAAATTTGTAGAATAACATCAAATATTTGAGTCTAGTGCCTTCCTTAGCAGGTTGGGGCTGTTACAATAGAGATACTTCTAGTATTTCACCATAATATATTGATTTTACACATAATTCCTAGGGAAATTTCCACTGGTCATTTGGTTTTCCCAAATGGTCTTCCTAGGTGTGAGGTACTCTAAAAAGTGAAAGCCGAGGAAGTAGATCCTTGAGTCTATATTCCATATAAGTATTAATGCATGTAAAAGGGTTTTTAAGATTTCCTAAGTGTGTATATGACCCTTGAGTCTTCTCTTTAGAAAATCGTTAAGGTCTAGAGGTGTTAGGATCCAGTTGGAATCACGTAGTCTGGTTGTGCTTTGTTTGGAAGAAAAACACCTAGTTTGAGAAATTTCGATTTCTTGACTTAGGGGTTAAGTTAATATATCCATATTTCATATTAGGTACATTACAGAAACCATCAAGGAATAATATGGAATACTCAACAATATTCATGGAATAGGAAATCGGGAAACTATTATTCAACGAGATATTATAAAAGAATAGAAACTACAACAAATTGGAGAACTCACAATTAGAACACATGGATTCAAAATTATGCAACAACTATCTATCAACGATTAACACCAAAAATAATCAAATTTTGATGTAAGGTTCATCATAAATGGAAACAAGAAAGCATGGATATAAGGAAATCCTATTACTTGGTTTCATCACATGTAAAGCCATTAACTGCAAGTCTTTGAGGACAAAGCTTTACAATAGAGGGTATTATGATATAACCCAAGGGGGGAATATATGGGGTTAAATGCATATGATATGTCCCAAGGGGGGGAATATATGGGGATAAATATATATATGTAAATAAGTAAATGTGTATGTAATAGGGGTCTTCCTAATGCCAAGGGGCCTAATGCTCAATGAGTGAATACGTATATATAGAGGTAATAGTTAGTTTTAATTAGGGAACATGTGAATGAGATGTATGAATTTCTTGGGGTATTTGGAGGATTTTATCCTATTATTTAAGGATATATTGTGTTTCTCATCTATCTTATCTATATTAGAGTTGTGCTCCATGTTTACATTTGTGTACATGGTGTGTACTCTTGTCTTTTATGATAATTTAAGGATTTGGTTCTTAACATTTCCTTTTTGTTGCTTCCCCACTTATTCATTTCCTCTAAATCCTTCTTGCAAGGGGAAGTGTTTCTTACCTTTATCTGTACCCTTGTATTTGGTTCCATATTAGGTTTCATCTCCTTTATATTTTATATTTTAGTATACACCTTATCTTTCTCATCCTTGGCTAGTAGTGGTAGTTTTTCCTATCAGGTTGCTTTCGTCTAATGCTCCTTTTTAATTTCCTTGTTATTTCATACGTGTTCTCTAGTTTGAATCCTTTGCTTGAGTGTAAGATGAACATATCCACTTCTTCTCTTATTTATTTATTCCATTATATTCGAATGTGTAATGATGACTAGTGTGATGTTGTTGGAATTATAATGATGTCTAGTGAGATGTCGTAAGATGTTATGATGTCCAAACTAGAAAAAGAAGGAATAATATACTTCATAACTCTCTAAATTTTTAAAAATAATGATCCCACATGCATCCCAAAGTAATTTATATTATTACCATTCTTTATATAAGAGAGGTGGAAAAATATGTATCCCACATGTATTATGGGATGTGATCTATCAATACCTCTAGTCTATATAATAGAGGTGAAAGAGACTCATTTAAGACATGGAGACACATATTAATGTGTCATTGTGACATAAAGTGAAGATGAAATGTGATGTATGGGTGATCATGATTGTTGGAGTGGAAGTTTCTTGATGAATAAGAAGATAAATCCTTCTCATGTATGTTTCCCCATTTGGGGTTTTACCATGTAAAATTGGTGTTCTCTTTTTTCACTTTCCTTTCCTTTCTTGCACTTGTTATTGATTATTTGATGCTTTTGTTTATAGGATAGTAGCCTATTAAAATCCAATTATTGATTTTCATGTTAGTAAATTTTTGTTGTATGTTAATGCATATGTCTCAATAATCTAACATTGTATCAAATATGGTTGCTAAGCTATACCTCCTTCAGTAAAGTTTTTGTTAATTTTTTTCAAGCATCAAATTTCTTCAATTTTGATTATTGGGCCTTCATTTTATAGTGGATTCACCATCATATCAAGACAATCATTGAGGTTTTTCATCAAATCTGGACATTTTTCTACATGTATGAGATTTTTTCAAAACCCTAACCTCACCATTTTTATTTTGTAATTTTTCAAAAAAAATAAAATTTTTTACTTGGTTTTTCTATTGATATGAAGTTGAAATCTATTCTATGCTAACTTGTGATGAAGGATATACCTCTATTGCATTTGATATAGTTATAGTTGTTTGTCTTTGTCTAGCTATATTTTTTTCAAGTTTCCGTCTAGATAGATTTGGCATACATTGTTTTTTGTCCAGACAGTCATAGAAGGACACCGACCATCTTCTTCATAGTTACGTATTCAACATATGAAATATTAGTAGTGACGGAATTCATGGGAATATTCTCTTTTCCTTCCAATAATTTGCATACATACACAAGTTACTCTCTAGAGAGTTGCTCTTTTTTTTCTGAGAAATATGTAGGTTCCAAACAAAGAAGAGAGTATATACACTATTTTCCCTTGAGGATGTAGCTTATCCCTAGGGTAATACACTCCTTTCCCATTAGGGAGTAGCATACCCCCTATTTTCATCCAAAAAATTTGTTGTAAAATGATTTTTTTTGTTTTTGCCGAGGGTTTATTTGATCTGTCTGTAGGTGCCGCAGGGCTTTGTCATTGGTGAGTGTTTGTATTAACTTCTTGTTAGTAGATTCTTGTATTTATTGCATTATTTTTTAGTTAAAAGTTTCTTATTTTTAATCATCATGTTTGCAGAGGTTGTTTATGTTCCTAAGTTACTTGCCACTAACTTTCATGTTTGGAATATGATTGACATTTTTAGGAGCACGAATCTCTAGCATTGCTTTGTGGTTGTTGGGTTCTAATACCTATTATAATAAGTATGAATAATTATTCTTATAGTTAAACAAACTTAAACAATGGAAAAAACACACTGTCTCATAATACATAGACATTTTTCCTGGAAAACCCTTTACAGGGAAAAACCAACAAACTAGTGAGATTTACTACTCATCTATTAACAACACTCTTATCTAGTGTTTCAAAAAAAATTTACAACATAGCAATATCTCATGCATGAATTCACTTGCACTTACTTTAAACTCATATAAGTTCTCTTACAAGTGCTTACTTAGACTTTGGCATTGCATCATATTTATAGATGCATTACACACTAACTCGTGATACCTGAGTTAGTTACAACTAACTACTCCATTAATGGTGATTCATAACTTCCTAACAACTTTCAGTTATTCCGTTATAGTTGAATTGACTGAGTCAAAATTGTTTGACCTCCATTCAAGCTTCTCATCATCCAAGTGTTCCTTGAATTCTTTCATGCTTTATGCTCATTGACTTCTCGTCAGCTAGTCAACTATTCTAGTCAGTAAGTTGACCAAACTGACACAATCTGTCGACTTATTAACCAATCGACGTTCATTGTTGATTAACATGCAAAGAATATAACAGTCCCAACATTATCCCACTTGTTGTTTTCTTTGCATACAAAGGAGATTTCAGAACTTCAATTCACTTGACTAGGAATGATAGGCACATTGATTCCCTAAAACAAGTAAAATTCTTGGTGCTCAATGACTTAGTTAGTGTTATATCTCCTTTTGTCACACTTGTCCCAGATATGCTTTAGATGGTCCGATCTCATCCATTTTCGTATTTTGTAGACTCCCCTGACCCCTTGTGATCTTTGAACAAGCACTTTACCTAAAAAGATTCTATTTTTTTTTCCAATATGTACGTGACCTTTTTCTTTTTTGGAAATTAAAACAAACACTCCAAACCAAAAAAATAAACCTTTCTTTTTCTTTTAAGAATTGAAAAATGAATTCAAATTTTCAAAAGAAACAAACTTTATTCCTTTTTTAAAAAGAAAAATAAATAATCTTTGTTGTTTTAACTGCTTGCGAGAAAAGAAAGAATTAAATAAGAGTTCCACACTAATTATTTCATTTAAAGCAAAAAATGCAAGAAAATAAACAAACAACTACATGCAACATCTTTTCTCAAATTGCAACAAAACGATTGAAAATAAAACTTACAAAGGATTTTTATTTTTATTTTTTTGCTTCATTGATATAAGCAGAAGAAGAAACTAAAACATAAATATTTATACAAAAATCAGACTGCAAAATTTATACAAATAGTCCAAATAAAATATTCTAGGTAAACCTAAAATAAATAAATAAAATTTCCTTTTTAAAGTTTTTTGTTTTTGTAAAAAAAGTATTGCTTTATGAAAATACAGACCAATCACAGATCCTCACAGTCAACTTAGATACAACATACCCACATTTCATGTTTTGGAAGCAACATAACTGAAAAAAGAAGAGGAACAAGATGTACACAGGTTCTGCATAGCAAAGCCACGTTTACGTGCATGTCCAGTAATAAAGTCACATACATGTAGAAAAATCCATTTTTTTTAAAGCGATGAAAGCTATAGGACTTATACGCACCTATGTTCACTATAAGCCCCATATAACTGCAGGTGAAGACAAAAACTAAAAATTTTAAACCCTAAAACCAACAACTACTTCCCAAAAGGTTCCTAATATGATGAGTTACTAATCTATGATAAATATTCATAAAAAGAAGCAGAAATCAACAAAAACAAACAAACAAAAATTGAAAACAACAAAACCCTAAACTACCCAAAAATGGAGAAACTCCCTAGTGGGTTCACCATTTCTATTTTGGATATATTAGCAACCCTAGTGACCTTTGGTCATAGTCACTACAGAGCAATGCCCATAAAATATGGCTCAAACTTTCATTCAAGAAACTAATTAAGAATATTTACAAATAGATTTTTAAATGAGTAAGTAAGTTAGAAGATTAACTCACCCATATCCAAACGCCTGACGAAGAATCTCTCTAGTTGTGAATGGTCCAATATTTTCTTCAAAATATCCAATGGAAACCTGAAAATAATCAAAGATTTGATAGAAATATTACTACTACAAAGATTGAATATACAAACTAAATTGTTGAAAGACACATCCAAATTTCATCAATTAAAAATTGTAATCCAACACATGAAATGGGCGGAAAAGAGAGATATTTTATATAAAATATGACAACAAGGTACAAATGATAAGATACAACCTGAACCTTGCTGCAACACCATTCTAAAACTGAAGCCTGAGTTCCTCCACCTGATTTTTCACACACTCGACATCCAATCCGGTTTTCTTCCTTGCGAAGTATGCTTAAAAGAATCCCAAGCATTCTCTAGCATAATAATGGCTCTCAACAAGGTATGTAAAACAAAGTTCCAAATATGGGAAAGGGAGTTATGTGGACTAGGATAACAAGGGTTCTTGATTAGATTTCAAATGAATAGCATCAGGGTACTCTTTCCAATACTTGGTTCTTTTTTCCTTCTCCTATGCCTCTTCTATATTGATGGGGAGGCAATTAGGGAAGTTGGAGATAGTTACTTACGGGATTGGGACAACTGGGAATGGTTGAAACAAAAAAAATTCTTGTAAAGTAACTTATTTTTATGTTTTTCCCTTGAACAGACATGTATTCAAGTTTGACAAGGGAAACCAACGTAGAAGCAACTTATTAGTATAAACTTTCATGTACGTCTTGAAAAAATTAGTTTTTTAGAATATTTTCAGGTAAATTACTCGTTCAAATATCACAAGGGATTAGTGGAGTTTGCAAAAATAGGAAAATGGATAATATCAGAACATCTAAAGCATCTATGAGACAAGTCTGACAAAAGATGTTATAACAGTTAGTGAGTTGCAGTATTATTCAGCATGTCTACCTTTTCTAACAACACTTTCTAGTTCTCCACCATTTCTCTCACAAAATGGTACCGCACATCAATATGCTTTGTATTTGAATGATATGTTGGGTTCTTTTCCAGGAATATTGCACTTTTACTCTCACAATACAACCTAACAACATGCTTTTTGAATCCAATCTCTGAACGCAATCTCTACAACAAAACCACCTCTTTGCTCGCATGATTGAATGCCATGTATTTAGCCTAAGTAGTCGATAGTGCAACTACTGACTCCCCCCTACCCTTCCAACTGGATTCCCAACATAATAACTTGAAAACATATCCATTGTTTGACTATCTACGGTCGAGATATCCAGGCCAATCAAAGTCGACAAAACCATGTACAATTATTTGCTTATTTGATTTCAAGTTTCCCTTGATAGCATATTTCATAATCCATCGTATCGCACCGATACCTAAATAATCATTTGAATATGTTCTAGTGCTCCTTTCCATGTGTCAACATGTATGTGCTCAATACTCCCAGTACTGCATGGGAAATATCAAGTCGGGTTCAAACCATTGTGTAGATCATACTACCTACAACACTATCATAGGGAACATGTGTCATGTGATCTATTTATTCTTGTGTCCTAGGGAACTGTTCAATAGATAATTTAAATCCTATAGGAATAGGTACTTTAACTAGTTTGCACTCGTACATGTTGAAGCATTTCATAATTGCCTCAACATATTTACTTTGATTTAACTACATCCTTTTACCTTCGATCTCTTTTTATTTTCATTCCAAGAATGATTTGAACTACACTAAGATCCTTCATGTTGAACTTGGAGGACAACTATACTTTTACCTCCCTGATTAGATCCATGCTGTTTCCGACGAACAACATATCGTCGACATATGGAATTACATATCTAAAATGATCATCAACTTTCTTTCTATACACACAGTGATATCTTGACTTCTCACAAAACCTAGTTTCTAGATATACAAATAAAACTTCTGGTACCACATCCTAGTTTATTACTTTAGACCATAGATGGACTTCTTGAGCTTGCAAACAAAATCCATCTTTACTTTCACTATGAATTCTTCATAATGCTTCATATAAATTTCTTCTTTAAGGTCACCATGTAAAAAATGTTGTCTTCACATCCATTTGTTCTATTTCAAGATAAAATGGTGTAGCTAAACACATTAGTACTCTAATGGAAGTTAAATTTACAATAGGAGAGAAAATCTCTCCAAAGTTGACTCCCTTGACTTGGGAATATCCCTTCTCTACCCATCGATCTTTGTACTTTTCAACTGGACCTACTATATTCATATTTTTCTTAAATATCCACTTACTATTGATGGGTTTCTGTCCATTTGCTAATGCGACCAGATCCCATGTTTCATTATTCCATAAGGAATCCATTTCTTATTCCATGGACTTTTTCTAGATTTTACCCTCTATCAAGTCAATCGCATCCTTCCGACCTGAGATCATATTCTGTGGTAGATAATGAAAAAGCAGAGTGAAATTATAGTGGATTGTACCTTTCAGGTTGTTTCTTTGCTCAACCAGACCTCCTGGTGACTAGATTCTATTGTTACACCTTTTCGTTAGATTCAATTGACGCATTTGAATCATGACTTTTGTCATTCCATTAAAACTCTATCTTTTCTGGTTCCTTTTCTCTTTTATCCTCTTCAATCCTGGAAGTACCTTGTAATTCTATGAATATCACATCTATACTATAAGTTTCCTTCATTGTGACTAGATTCCACAACTTATAGCCTTTCACTCCATATTTGTACCTAATGAATATGCATTTATTAGACTTATTGTTGAGTTTGCTTCTTTTCTCCTTTGGTACATGCACGAAGGCATCACACCAAAAAAATCTTAGATGTGCAAGAGAGGGCCTTTCCTCGTCCCATGCCTCATATTGAGTCTTTTATACCAAATCCATCGATAATGACCTATTCACTAGGTAACATGTCGTGTCACTTTCCTCCACCCAAAATTCTTGTGCGATACCTGCAACACTAAGAATGGTCCTTGCTTTCTCTATCAACGTTCTATTCATTCTTTTAGAAACAACATTCCGTTGAGGTGTGTATGGATTTTTGTTTTTTCGAGCTATATTGTGTTGTCTGCATAACTGGTCAAATGCCTTACTACAAAATTCTCCTCCATTGTCAATTATCAACACCTTGATCTTTCTTCCAATCTAATTTTCTACAATATATTTGAAGTCTTGTAACCTTTCAAAAACCTCATATTTATTCCTCATAAATCACAACCATGTCATTCTAGAGAAATCATCTATGAAAGAGACATAATATTGGGAACCTCCCAGTGAAGGGACTGGTACTGGTCCAAACACATCACTATGTATTAAATCCAAAATTTCTTTGGCCCTTATGGCCCCATATGGGAATTTTACATGACTTTGTTTACAATAAAGACAATGTACACAGAAGTCTACTTCTAAAAAACAATCAGGGAGACCTTCGACAATACCTTTATTGTGCATAGTACAAAGACCTTTCTCACCAATACGTCCCATCCATTGATGCCACAACATGGTCAAGTCTACTAGAAAAGAAGATATGTTTTCATATTCATGAAATACTGTATTCACACATCCATTGGTATTCGTTCTTTTCAATAACGTGTATAATGTTCCATCCTGATCTCCTCTCATCAATACCATTGCTCATCACACAATATTACATGTATATTTCTCAAATACAGACTACACACATGCATTCCCCATCTTACTGATAAATATCAAGTTTCAAGTTAAACCTGGAATATACAACACCCTTAGAATAGTTCTTATCCTTCCATATTTTAGTTTCAATCGAAATTTACTTCATCCGATAATATTGGTCGGTGAATCATCTGCTAGAAGAATATAACCACAATCATATTTATCATATTTACTTAACCACCCTATACGTGGTGTCATATGATATAATGCATAGGATTCAATCAACCAAGAGTCTTAATTGGACTGTGTACTTGTCGAGTCCAAATGCACATCTCCTTTCTCTTCAGTCGAATTCTTACTTTTAGTTTATTGAGCTTCCTTGGATCCTTTGTTGTACTTGAATCCCATTGACTTAAATTCGTGCTTATAATGCCCAAATTTACCACATTACTATCATTTTCTTATTGTCAATCCAAGGGATTTAGATCCAGTCTTAGATCTACCCCTCAAATATGTTCTACTAGAGGTTTTACCTTTTCCTCAGTCTATCGGTCGACCTCTCACCATCAAATCATCATGGTTCAATCCTTCCATGTTCTTACGCCTCATTTCTTCTAAAAATAGAGATGCAACCACATCATTGATCTTCAATGTGCTATTATTTCTTCTAATATCAATGACCAGGTTATGCCATGATTTTGGAAAATAACATAATAAATTGATAAATTTCACCTCCTATACAATTTTGATATCCAGAAACAACAACTGACAAACAACAATGTGCACTGTTACTAAGCCACCCTCATTCACCCTTAGAAGGTATAAATTCTTTCAAAAAAACAACCTGCTCACCATAAATTTTGAAAGGTACAAGTTCCCCAACTTTTCCCACAATTTCTTTGCAGTTTCTTCTCTTGAGACATTTAGCAATATATAATCTTCTAAACAAAGTCAGATTGTAATCCTTGCTTTCCTGTCATTTTCTATCATAATTCCTTTGACATACCTGTCAGAGTGGTTCTAGGGTCAACAACAACCAATTGCTCTCAATCTACAAGGAGGTACTCCATTTTAAGCTTCCAAAGATCAAAATTCTATCCATTAAACTTTTCAATTTCCATCCTCAAATTGTCTGCCATTCTCAACTATGAATTCGTCATTCTAGAACTCCCACTAAAACTATGTATTCTCTAGATCCAAGAACAAGCCAAACCTTTCAACAACAAAAGTGTCCCCTTGAATCCAAATATAACTCTAATACCAATTGTTGGATTCTAATACCTATTACAATGAGTATGCATAATGATTCTTATAGTTAAACAAAATTAAGCAATGGAAAAAACACACAATCTCATAATACACAAAAATTTATCTTGGAAAACGCTTTACATGGAAAAACCAACAAACCAGTGAGATTTATGGCTCATCTATTAACACCACTCTTAACTAGTGTTTACAATAGATATTTAAAAGATCGCAATAGCTCAAGCATGAATTCACTTACACTTACTTCCAAATCATAAAAGTTCTCTTACAAGTGCTTACTTATCCTTTCACATTACATGATATTTATAGATGAAATACACACTAGCTCATGATACTCGAGTTAGTTATAACTAGATGATTTATAACTTCCTAAGAACTTTTAGTTATTTTTTTACATTCGAATTGACTGATTCAATCTTGTTCAACCCCCAGTTTAGATTCTCATCATCCAAGTGTTCATCGAATTATTTCTCTCTTTACGCTCATCGAATTCTCGTCGACCAGTCGTGGTCTTCGACCTGTTGACTATTCTAGTTGTCCATTCAACCAGACTACCACTGTGAGTTGAATTTAATTCCAGTTGACTATAAAATTCGATCATCAATTAACATGCAAATAATATAACATTCCCAACAATGGAGACAACAAGAAACCAACCAATTCCAAGGAATTAGTCATTTGGTGGCAATATTTTCATCTATATGTGCTTTCAATTTTGCATCGATAGTTTTGATCAATATTTATATGATCTTGCTTATGCTTTGGTTATGTAAAAGCAATTCATGTTATTCTATCTTTCATGTTTCATGTCATGATTTTTCCTTGTCATTGTGAACTCATCATGTTTCTTTATGCTTTACTCTTGGAATTTCTTTTGTGAAGATTAGCTCTATGTTTACTTCACTTTCTCCATAGGGATCTTTGTGAAGAGTTGTGGGACAGCTTGGTTCTACAAATTATTCCCGAGTTTCTTAATGTGTTGATGTTTTCATCTCTAGTCATTCAACATTGATTCTTGATAGCAACAAGTTTCTTCTAGTCCTTGCACTTTATTGAGGATCGGATTTCAGTTGTAATGGATTCCTACATTATTCCTCTCTACATATTATCCTTTACAACAACAAAGTTTGAAACTATTTGCCACTTTATTCAGGATATTTTAAGTTGTCATTAATAAGGAATATAATGTAACTTATAGAATACCATATAATGTCACCTTATTCCATTTATAATGTAAATAAATGAATGTCCATCTTCTTCCTATAAATTCATGTTGATTATATATGGGACACATTTTCCAATGGATAGACCATTTGAGGTCCATTGTAGAGTCCTTACATCTTTTAGCTTGGTTGTGTGACTATTTTCTGGACACATTTTCCATTGTATAGGCCATTTGAGGTTTGTGTACACACAATGTAGTCATCAACAGAGTTCCTTCATCGTTCAACTTGGTTCAAGTGCAATTTAATGATCAGTAAGAAGCAGCTGGTGCATCTTTCATCTTGGTTGTGATGATTGTATACTGGACACATTTTCCAATGTATATTCCATTTGAGGTTTTTGTACACACAATTTAGTCATGAGAAAATTTATTTCATCATTAATCTTGGTTCAGGTGATATATTCACCAAATCCATGAGGCAAAGTGTGTTCATATTCACATCTTATTGGGAATTCTAGAAGTTTTCATCAAGGGGGAATGCTAATGTAATTCCATATTCCTTCATTTGTTCTATATCTCCCTCATCATCATTAAGGGGGAATGTTGGAATGTGTAATGATGATTAGTGTGATGTTGTTGGAAATGTAATGATGTCTACTGAGATTTCGTAAGATGTTATGATGTCCTAACTAGCAAAATAAGGCATAATATACTTTATAACTCTCTAAATTATAAAAAAGGAGTTATCTTGTATGCATCATGAATTAATTTCTCATGTCACCATTCTTTATATAAGAGGGGTGGAAATATATTTATCCCACATGTATTATGGGATGTGATCTATCCATACCTCGAGTCTATATAATAGAGGAAAATGAGACTCATTTACAACATGGAGACACATATTATTGTGTCATTGTGACATGAAGTGAAGATGGAATGTGACGTGTGGGTGCTCAAGATGCAAGAGTGGAATTTTCCTAAAAAATAAGAATAAAAATCCTTCCTAGGAATGTTTCCCCATTTTGGGTTTTACCATGTAAAATTGGTGTTCTATCTTTTCTCTTTCCTTTTGTCTATTGCACTTGTTATTGATTATTTGATGCTTGTGTTGATAGGAGATTATACTAGTAAGATTCCTTGGCGATAAGCCAATTCCATTATCTTATACCATAACCATTGGGCTTGAGAGAAAATCCTACATACTTCAACCCATCCTATTCAATCTGATGATAAGGAAATAATTGAGATAAATAACTAAATTTATCTATACCTAAAAGAGATACTAGTGACTTTTGAACATTAACTAGCATACATGTAGCTATGCAATAGAGTTCTAGGATTTCAACGACCCATAGAATCATTTTGATTACCGATTTTATTGTTAGTAAATTTATTGTTGTATGTTAATGCATATTTACCCTAATGCATGAGTAATCTACAATTTCAAACTAGTTTTTGTTGGCTTGTATTCACATCCTTCCTCTTGTTTCAAACCTTGGTTTTTGTCATCATCCTTTTCCTTCTAGTATTTGACACCATTAGTACATCATCCTAAACTTATTTGTAGAATCATGTAAGATATTTCAGCCACTTTTTTGCATAGAAAAACATGATAGGCATGTGGTTATTTTCCTCATTATTTCTTATTTTCATTAGGCGGAGCAATGCTGCGACTAACCATTATATATATATATATATATATGAAAAAATCAATATGGGTATTTAACCACTTATACTATGAAACGAGAACTCAATACAATTCTCGTTTTTCTCTCTCCTAATTTTAGTAGCTATTTTTACCCCCGTTTCAAAAATGGTTGATGCCAGTATCACACATTTTCATTTTGAGACATTTTTTGGGGCCTTTGAATTATCTTTGTTGTAAAATATTTTTAATTTCTATTTTCAAGTGTCTAACAAAATAACATACATTTTTAAGCAATTTATAATGAAAAACATATACATTTTACAATTTTTTCTATAAAATAAGACATTTTTATGGACAAAATAAGGCATTTTTATTGACAAAATCGTAAACAATTCCAGAAAATAAAGGCATTTAAAACCATTTTCAATGAATTTTCAAAGAATTTTTCTATAAAAATGATCATATTTCATATTAGTTATCGAAAAGTGACGATTCACATAAATTCAAGAAAAAATATACAAATTATTTGTAAAAAACATATTAAAAACATTATATTTAGAAATTTTATTTCTAAAATAAAGTCTGAAAGTCAAAACATTACTAATATATCTTATCAAAAAACTGTACAAAATTGTCAAAATTAACATTTTCTTCAAAACATGAAACTATTCAACAATATCATGCATGCCAAATTCTTCATCGACATTGGAATTTTCTGGAGCTTGACTTACCTCAGGGACATCAATGTCCTCTTCCATTGGGTGTTCTATGTCTGCAAGATCCCCAAAGTGCTCCTTTCCAAACACCCCTCCTAATGGGGGTTGGGGCTCTTTTGACATCTTTGCCACAAGTGTTTCACTAAACTCTCCTTTCTTCAAACCAACTTCTTGCAGTTCATCTGGAAGAACTGGAATAGCCTTAATTCTTTGCTTTATGTAATTGCATTGGAGTGGATCCTTATCAATTGATATGCAATTCCTTCCTTTCTGTAAGGAGCATGCTATTGTTGTACCTAATCACCAAAAACAAAATTAAAGTTAAGTCAAATAGCATAAATAAGCATACTTTAAAACAATAAAATAATGAAGGATAAAACATACAATAAAACTTGATATATTATTTCGTATGTAATATGAGAAAGTTTACCTAAACCCGAGAACAAATCTAAAGACCCAATCTCCTTCTCTTGAAAATGTATCTATGAGATAATTAATCAACGCTTGTGGCTTTTGATAGATGTTTACAGTCACTCCTTTCAAATCCCTTTCTTCATACGTTAATTTTTTTACCACGGCATTATAACTCAATATCTGACTATGTTTTCCTCCACTCTTTTCATTGATTAAAAGAGATTGATAAGCATCCTCCTGTGTACAAGTTACAACATGTATGATTTTAGCATCACTCAGGAATTGATCGCTGCCTGAGCTATGAACATTAGGCTTTTTCCTGTAACAAAAATATAAAACAATTAATTAACTTATCAATAAATATAATTGATTTATAAATTCAAAATTTTGATAATATAGTGCAAATATATTACCAATGAAGTTGCTTCCTTTTTTTTCCTTTACCCCTGAAGGCTGTCAACAAGCCCCCTAATTGTGTGTCTGAATGGAAAACAACAAATCTCCATAGTGGTGATGTTGTGACATCTACAAATCCCGAAACCACTTTAGTAAATGATTGGTAAGTATAAGGCTCACAATCATAAGTAGTGTTTTGGATATTGTATCCATGAGGGATATCTGCAATCACTAGTGCGTACTCCTTTTTAGGAACAAGATTTGCAATGTCTGCACAGTCACCTAAAATGACTTTATATTGCACAGTTTCAAGCCCATTCCAAATATAATGATCAAGTGTATCATCAAGTTCAACATTTGCAAGACGTTGTCTCCTTTGTCATTCTATTTTGGCTCTTTGGATATGAATTTTGAAGGACTCCGGTACTCCATCTCTACCCCTCTTTGGCATCTTCAAATGAAAATGATCTCTATAAGTAATAAAATAGAAATGAATTGAATTAAAAAATAAATAAAATAGGATGTATCATAAATCAACATACCTTCTTGAATGCAACAAAAAATTGTTTTAAAGTTTCTATCGAGCTTGAGTCTGGATAGTTGCATTTGACATCATCCCAACTCTTCTCACTCAACATTATAACCATCTCCTCTTGTATTTTCATGTAGACCTTGTGACTATACAATGAAACAATAAATGATGTTTACAATAATATATAATAATATAACAGAATACCTAGAACATAACAAAAATGTTAAACTCAAAAAAATGCTCAACTTACTTCTCAAGTTCGCTGCACATTTCCTCCATGGATAATTCACCTAACTTTACCCGTGATAGTATTGTAGCTATTAATGTTTCATCCTTCACACCTTGCATTGTTCTGCAAGGTGTAATAGTCATGTCTTCTGGCAGGTTCTTGACGTCAGGACCTGCCTTACCACCGCTCCATGGAATAACTCTACCTTTTTTCACTTTTTGGTTTTTTATGCCAATATTCTCCCACAAGCTAAATATGTCATCAATCAAATCCCATTTTTTCCCAACTTTGAATTCCAACTGGAAATAGGAATCTACAGGTCTGAATGCATCACTTCCTCTGGAACTTTTTTGTAGCATAATATCATCTTTAATAGGGAGACCTATTTCCATACAACATTGTCTCCGAAAACTTGCATCAACTCTAGATTTTTCCCCGCCACATATTTGCACAAATTCACTATGTATAAATCTCACCCTTTGAAAAAATGTCATTGTCAACCTATATTCACTACCTGTGTTATGAACCCATGCCAACAAATTTGCTTCAACATCCGTTAAATCGGCATAAATGATGCATTTAACTATTTCAAAAATAGGGTTATTGGGATATTCTTGCATCAAATCTCTTCTTGCCTTTGCAGAATGATTCTCTCCAAGAACATAATATTTGTAATGAAAAAATATTATTTCATCAAATTCATCTCTAGTAGGAACAACTTCCGGGTCAACAAGGACTAGGTAGTCAACCACATGTGCATAGGGATTGTGCCTCATCAATGCTTTCAAGTTGTGAATATGCAAGTGATGTGGTTTTCTAATTCTAAATTTATCTTGCCCTTCTGTGGGTTTATAAAGTTGATTCACATTCAACTCAAATGTATGTCCATTGTTAACCAAATTATCCCTCCACAATCGATCTCGAATGGCATTTTGTGTTGTATTGAAAATGCCATCCTCTAAATTAGCACCTAGAGTAATGATTTCCCTACTGCCACCAGAATTTTCACTCTCAGATTCAGTAATAACTTTGGTTTTAGAAACAACAGATCTCTTCTTTTTTTGATTTGAAGGGGTTCCTTCTAAATCAATAATGCCTTCAATAGGAATCGAGGCACTCTCAACCACATTTCTTTTACGAGATTGTTTGTTACTCTTACTAGCAAGAGTAACAAGCTCATTTGCAACAATTTCATCATGTTCAGTTCGACGATATGAAGATTTAAATATAACCCTTCTAGGTACCTGATTTGATTGTCAGATGCTCTTTCCTCTTTCTACTTATACTTCTTCAATTTGAACATTTAACACTTGTTTTTTCTTCCTTGCTTTTGGTCCCTTTTGAATAGCGACAGTAATGACATCCATAGGATCGACCTCTGTATAATAAATTCCATTCAACTTTTTTGAAATCAAAATGGAAAAATCCTGCAAAATAAAAACATTATCGTATTAAATCTATTACATTGTGATATCCAAGTTATAACAAAACCAGTTTAAGAATAATATCAATATTCAAACTTACTCTCCTGCTTTCAATTTCATCCACGACCCCTTGACAAAAATCTGTGAAATTTTCTTGAACATTATATTTTGCAATCTTCAAAGCATATCGGATTTTCGCAAAGGTCTTGGCTTGTTTCACCTGTGCATAAACAATATCTATACCCGGCACTACACATATATCTCTCAGCAATCCCAATAGATTGTAATCTGCTTGAATATATGGATCTGCAGAATAATATAAGAGAATGCTTTCTGGTTTTCCTTGATTTTTTTCCTTCAGATGCCAATGATACTCTGTTCTGTCTTCTTCTACTGCATGTTTCCATTCTCTAACATTCTTCATTCTTAATTCTTCAAAGCTAAAAACTCTCTCTTGAGTCTCAACATTCTCAGATGCCTCAACTGTTTTTTTCGATGCAATGATTGCCGCTCTTGATCCAGAAACGTTTACAGATATCTGCCTTGATGCCATTGTACCTATATCCAAAATGTAGAATTTTAAAATAAATCAAAAAACATTTATAATCTAAACAAAATCAACATCAATATTCACTTTAAACTGTATTTGAAAAAACGTTTTAAAAAATTTAAAAATATTTTTACCTTCATAATCGTTGTTTTTTACTTTTTGAAATTTAAAAAAAAAATGTAAACCTACACCCTACCCCCCTAAAGTGCATAATAATTAATTTTAAAATAAAAATTACACCTACCCCTACCACATAAATATATAATAAAAATTTTAAAAAAGAAATTTAAAACTAACCCCCTACCCCCTAACCCATTAACAATATAATAAAATATTTAAAAACGAATTAAAAATAACCCTCCCACCTAGCAATATAATACAAAAGTTTAAAAAAAAATTAAAACTAACCCCACCAATAAAAATTAAAAAAACAATACAATAAAAATTAAAAAACCAAATATTTAAACTACCCAAAAATATTTAAACAAACCTACCCCTAAAAAATATTTAAAATTAATTAAAAAAAATTAAAAAAAACTCTCCCCTTCCCCCTCCTCCCGGCATCGAGGGGGCCGTGAGGGCCGCCCTTTGGCGCCCAAGCCGGCGGACCGGGAGGAGGGGAAGGGGAGGGTTTTTTTTAAAATTAATTTCTAATATTTTTTAGGGGGTTGGGCGCCGGGATTGACGGTAAAAAAAAATTTAGAAAGTGGGCGGAGGGTAAAAAAAATTAAGGAAGGGGGCATGGGTAGGTTTGGTAAAAAAAAATTAGTTTCTATTTTAAACCCAAAGCGAATATTCTTTGAATAAGGGGCAAGCCTTGCCTCGATTAATAATACACGAATTTAAAAAAAATACGTTTAAAAAAAATATAAAACTAACCTGGAAAGTGGTAGAGCCTCCTTTGTTGAAAGTGCTAGAAGTTCCTCTCTGCAATCTTCCCATTCTTCTTGAAAACCTTCGTGAATTGCTCCAAAGACTAAACAATCCTGTATTAATAAGATAGATTAGGTTTAAGTTTACCATTCTTAAGAATGCTAAAAAAACAAAAATGTAAAAGAATAAATCAATAAAGCAATAGAAAACATTACTAAATTAATAAAGCCATAAAACAATCATTACTAAATTAATAAAAACATAGAATAATTATTGCAAAATTAACAAAAAAAATAATAATTAATTTATTAAAAAAAAAAAAACTAACCTTGCAAGTGTTACTAAGTTGCTCCAAAATAAATGATGAATAGTAGGAAATGTAAAATGTTTATATAGCCTAGATTAGGTTTAACATTACTTTTTTACTAATGTGGGATAAAAAAATGAAAGTAGTTACTGCATTATTATTAAATTTATATAAGATAGGTTAAAATTAAATAATTACTTATGTTATGAATGTTGGGTAAAAAAAATGTAAATAGTCATTGTTTTGTTACAAATTGTGAATAAAAAATGTTACGAGAAATTTTATTAGTCTTAAATGTCTGGGATAGAAATATGTAATTAGTTATTATATTATTTCAATTCTTTTAATATCATATGAATGTGTGCTTTAATTTTGTATGGAAATTTTGGAGGGAAGTTTTGGAGGGAATATTTTGGAGGGAATATTTTGGAGGGATATTTTCGTTCTCATAGCTATAAGATTGTCGGTCGACAGTTGCACCATTCTACTTTTTGGTGAGGACTGTGGTAAAATTTCTTTGCAGTTGAGCGATAAAGATTTTTCTATAATTCTATCTTTTAGTGAGAAGTCATGGACTCATCTGAAGTAAATTCCAATGGCAATGAAGAAATGTATTGTTCATCTAGCCAAGATACTGGCAATGCAAACAATGTAATCAAGCATGTTATTCGAGAACTTCCTAGTTATGAAGATTTTGAAGACACTAGTAATGAAGAGAAAGAATGTGATGATGATGAAGAGGTTCCTCCAAGTGGGGATCTTAAAGACAACAAACAATATGATGACAATTTTCCTCCCAACGAGGATTTTCAAGGAACCAATGATGATTTTCCTGGAAGTGAGGATTTTCAAGGCACCAATGATGATTTTCCTTCAAGCAAATATTTTCCTCCCAGTGAGGATTTTCAAGGCACCAATGATGATTTTCCTGGAAGCGAGGATTTTCAAGGCACCAACGATGATTTTCCTTCAAGAAAATATTTTCCTCCTAGCAAGGATTTTTGTGGGATTGATGATGATTTTTGTCCCAGCGAGGATTTTAATAAGACAGATGATGATCTTGGTGAGGAAGAAGACATCAATAATGGCGAAAATGATTTTCCTCAAAGTGAGGATTTCAATGGAACAGATGATGACTTTCCTCCAAGTGAGGATTTCAATGGCACAAATGATGAGTTTCCTCCAAGCGAGGATTTCAATGGCACAAACGATGAGTTTCCTCCAAGCGAGGATTTCAATGGCACCGATGATGAGTTTCCTCCAAGCGAGGATTTCAATGGAACTGATGATGAGTTTCCTCCAAGCGAGGATTTCAATGGCACCGATGATGAGTTACCTCTAAGCGAGGATTTCAATGGAAACGATGGTGACTATCATCCAAGTGAGGATTTCAATGGCACTGATGATGATTTTCCTCCGAGTGAAGATTTCAATGGCACCGATGATGATTTCTCTCCGAGCGAGGATTTTAATGGCACCGATGATCATTCTGTTGATGATGAAGCCACCAATGATGAAGACAATGATTCTCCTCCGAGTAAGGATGTTATAGGAACCAATGATGAAGACAGTGATTCTTCTCCAAGTAAGGATTTTACAGGAAACAATGATGAGAATGTTGAATCTCTATAGTTCCCTTTCAGTGAAGAATTTAGTGGCACAAATAATGTTGATGGTCACATTGATCTGGCAGCAAGTGATCATGACAATAATTTTCATAATGAATTTGGTGATGAAATTTTCAATGAGGGGGGTCATATGCATCACAATGAAAACATTCATCCTGCTGAGGATGTTGTTGCAGACATAATGGTCCAGGAGATCCAGTGACAGAATCCAATGCAGAGCAGGATTAAGTGTAGGACTAGACCTTTTTATGTCAATCCAAAGCATTCCAGTTATACAAGGTCTAGGAAAGAATTGCTCACAAGTCCAAGTTCCATTACCCATTTGATTTCTAGTGAGTGTTGCCACAAAAGTTGTTTGAAAATTTTAGGCTACAATTATGTCTTAGAGAGAGGGAAGATGTATCTTTCAATGAACAAAATCATGCAAAATTCATATTTAGTGGGGTGCATGATTTCTACCAGGACAGGCTATGATTATCGCGTTGGAAGAATTATGCTTTGTAGAAAGGCATTCAAACGGATTCACTCAATTGGTAATATTTGATTTTCAAGAATCCAAACAAGACTAGAAAAGGATCCTACATTTTACAGTGACGATTATCAGGGACGAATCACTGGGCCATCAACACACATTGCAATATCATGGATGCATGATTTCTTTTCCAAGCATGGAGAGAGTATGCCAAATAGAGAAACAATACACATTCCAGATAATTTCAAAAGGCAGCAAATCTACAACTTATACAAGGATTATGTTCAAGGTGGTCAAGGAAATGACAACTTCATCAGATATGCATATTTCACAAGAGTATGGAAAAAGAAGTTCAACAACGTCCACATTCCAAAGAGGTCAAGGATGGGGGTTTGCAGTACATGTGCTTCTCTTAAAGAAAGAAGGGATAGAAAGAGGTATGTTTACAAAAAAAAAAAAAAAAATAGATAAATGTCAATTATTGAAGCTAGTTAACAATATTTTTTTGATATGTCGTTTGTAGATTCCATAATCAATGCACTGCAAGAACATCGCAATAAACAATCAAATGAACAACAAAAATTGTACAAACATCGCAAGAAATGTTATGATGCTCCACATAAGTATATGGGTTTGATAATTGATGGGATGGATCAGGAAAAAAACACTCTTGCCACATTTTGTCCATGTGCCAAAGAATTTAAAGGAGGAGAATTTTATTCAGTTTCACTTGGTTGGGTGTATGGTTTTTAATGGTGAAATGATTCCAAGGGTTTACTTTACAGCTCCAAATATTCACAATGATGCAAATTTGACCATTAGCATAATTCACCATGTCATTACTAATTGGCTTGGTGATATTCCAGAAGTTCTATATCTACAATTGGACAACACAAGCCGGGAAAACAAAAATCAGGTCGTGTTTGGTTATCTAAGCATGCTTGTGGAATTGGGAATTTTTAAGAAGGTAAAAGTTGGGTTCCTTCTTTTTGGGCATACACATGATCATATTGATCAAATGTTTAGCCATTTTGCAAGGACATTGAGGAGGAAGAAAGTCGGGAGCCTACTATCGTTGATTGAAATTATAGGGAAAGCATACCATCCAGAGCCTACTATACAGAAATTGGAAGAAACTGTTGACATGCGAAGATTTCTGTTTGGATCGCATGGTGAAGAAAGGTGCATTGAAAAACTTAATGACATTAGCTTTCAGCATCAATTTCGTATAAAAAAGATTGATGGAAAAACACTATTGTAGGGCAATAAGTACTCAACTAGCACAGAATGGGGGCCTTGATCAGGTTTGGCATTTTTGAAATTCATCCCAAGTCGTCAAATGTATGCTTCAAATTTATTGTTATTGCAATCATCTACAGATATTCATAATGCAAGGAGACATAGTAGAGATGTTGATTCTTCTCAATGCTGGGAAGAAATCAAAAAGTCTATCAAAGATACATATGAGTACTTTGATGTTGCTGATTCCATTTGGTGGGAGTCTTTTTTCATGGAGCAGAGTGACATAATTTCAAACTCTACAAATGGAGATATATTTTTGAAGATTCCATTTGCTTGGCCACAAATTTTATCAAATGAAAACGAGGTAACAAATGTTGAACCTCGAGCTATTGAGTTTTCTCAAGTAGAGGAAAGAGAAATGTATATTGGCTCTAGAAGATCATCCGCAAAGCGTCGAGAGATGGAAGACCTTTATAGGGGCTCGGTACAAGATATCAAGGAGGGTTGCATGATTGCAGTTTTGGCTACAGATGATCCACGTCATTAGCCATTCTTGATTGCAAAAGCTATGAAGGTCAATGAAGAAAATGAAGAAGTAGTATCAGTAGAAGTACATTGGTATGCAACAGATACACACCCATTTGATGGTGTGTACAAGGCAGAGATGGTGGTTGAGAAAAAGGTTTGCAGAAAGAGAAAAAGAAAGGGTCAAAAAATAAATCGTCGCCGCATTGACATCTTGAAATTAGAGGAAGTTGATATACTTGTTTATGATTTCAAGTTGACAAAGAAAGACACTCTCCGCTCCAAGACTATTGAGATTATCAAGAGGTTGTTGCCACAGCCAGAAGTTGCAAGATAGGAGTCTATTAAACCAAGCCGTAGATCCCAAAGGAATATGACATTTGAAATGATGGGCATAGATGTAGACTCAGATGGTGCGCCCATTGATAATAGAGAAGAGTATGGGTCATCTACATCTTCATCAAGTCCTTCATCTGCAGAAAATGTAGATTCTGATGGGGTGTCAGAATCCATGGATGAATTTGAAGAAGCAGTGTAGATTCTTTTTATTAGTATGATTTTTGTAATTGAAACTCTAGAGGAGTTTTTGATGATGGGGTGTCAGAATCCATGGATGAATTTGAAGAAGCAGTTTAGATGCTTTTTACTAGTATGATTTTTGTAACTGAAACTCTAGAGGAGTTTTTGAATATTTATATGAACCATTTGTTCTTGTATTGTCTAATATATTATCTCATTATGAATCGCATCATAATTTCTTTGTTTTTATATGGTTAGAATGGTGAAATTATTAGAGAAATTTGTTTTTTGTTTAATATGCAATTTCTAGAAAGTTGTAATTTATCTCTTCAAGAATTTTTTTTTTCCAATTTAAGGTTGATTTTAAAGTTTTGTTAAACAACAATATGGGATGTTTAGGCCATGGCTCTATTTTTTACCCTAAAAAAAAATACATGTATACTGGTATCAACACTTTTCTATTTGGGGGGCGTTTTTGGTGTTTTTTTTGCAAAAATCATCATTTTTATGGGTAGAGTTATCATTCATAGTATATAGTTCTCATTTCATAGTATAAGTGGTTATTTATCCTTACCATAACATTGGCCCATTATTCTTCTTACACTATGTATCCATTATTCCTCTAAGCAATTTCTAGTCTACAACTTGATTATTGATATCAATAATCGAATAATCTCCATTGTTGTTTTGTCTTTTTCTCTACTCACGAGGTCACCTTCTTCTTCTTAGCCCTGGTGGTGATCCAATGTTGGTTTTTTTGTCTTCCCTCTTGGTTTGTTATGCCTTTATTGCCATTAATTTCCCAATTGTATCTCTTTGTATTTTTGTATGTTTCCATCTTGACATGTCATCATTGTTGTTGTTGAAATGTGTTTTTTTGTCACTAATTTTCATCATTACCTGATATTGGGATGTTATGACGTCACTCATCTATTTTATTTCCTTGGGAATTTCCTAGAAATCCAAGAGTTGTTGTATCTAATGTTTGTATTCTAATGGTTAAAATTGTGTGGTAGTATCGAATTTTGGATGAAAGGGCCATGTCATCCTCCCATGATCCCATGATTGATACCGCCAATAGGTATGGTCTTCCTTCGTGTGCCATTTCATATCACAACATGGTTGTCCTAACCAAAATTTCTATATATTAATTCTTCTCAACCATCCTTGATAGCCACCACCTTTAACTTCCTAGTTCTTTCACTGAGACTTGGTTTCCATTGGTGTGTGCATGTTATCTCAATATCTATCATAATTGCTAATTTTCCTTCACTTTTGTGTTATTGAAAATTCAAGATACTTGCTTTTTTATGTTTTCCTCATCAACCTACCTCTCCTACATTCTTATTAAGATTTTCCTTTCGTAGTATGTTTTTTTGGTCGTTCTTCCAATATATAAATGCTTAGGTTTGTGGAAATATTATGCATTCTTTCCTCGATCATGAATACTTTGTATCACATTATCCCTTTGAATTTATCCTTTTTTTCTTTCGCCGTAAGCTCACATTTCCATAATTTTGTAATGCTTGTGACATTACTTCATTTTGATTTTATGGTCTATCTATTAAATTCCCTAAACATCATTCATTAGTATTATATTAGTTATGGTTAGGTCAGCTTACTGCCAATGGAGGAGAATTATGTAGTAAGTCATTTGACCATTTCTATTGACAACATGATATAGCTAAAAAAACCCAACTCCATACATGCCTCAAAAGAATTTTGTTGCTAAAAGAATGAATAGAATGTTGACAGAGAAAGAAAGGATCATGCTTAGTGGTGCAGGTATCGCACAAGAATTTTGGGTGGTGGAAAGCGACACAACATGTGTTACCTAGTGAATAGTTCATTGTATATGGATTTGGTAAAAAAGACTAAATATGAGGCATGGGCCAAGGAAAGGCCCTCTCTTGCACATCTAATATTTTTTTGGTGTGATGCCTTCGCGCATGTGCCAAAGGATAAAAGAAGCAAACTCAACAACAAGTCTAAGAAATGCATATTCATTAGGTACAAATATGGAGTGAAAGGATATAAGTTGAGGAATCTAGTCACAATGAAGGAAACTTATAGTATAGATGTGATCTTCATAGAATTCCAAGGTACTTCCAGGATTGAAGAGGATAAAAGAGAAAAGGAACCAAAAAAGCTAGAGTTTGAATGGAATGACAAAATTCATGATTCAGATGAGTCAATTGAATCTAATGAAAAGGTGGAACAATAGAATCTAGTCGTCAGGAGGTTTGGTTGAGAAAAGAAACAACTTGAAAGGTACAATCCACCATAATTTCACTCTGCTTTTGTATTATCTACCATTGCAACACAAATCTATTTTTTAGTATACCTAACATTGAAAACTTAACCTTTGTTCCAAATTAAATCTAGGTAATATGTCTAATTAATTTCTTTGATTTCAATTTTCAAACCCATATGCATTTTTGTAGGAATCCTCTACCCAATAAAATTCTACCCAACTATCAAAGTAATTAGTTATTCTAGAATACATAGTTTCCCATATTGTCCTCTCCATTATTACAAGAACCCTAATTTTCCATTTGTGCATCTCAATAATCTATTACATGTTATAACCTAACAAAATTTTCAACCAATTATTGAAAGGGAAGGTACTTTCAATGCATACATATTTAATATTGATTCAATCTACAAGAGAAGAACATATAATAGAATATATTGCTACATAAGAAAACCATTATGTATATACATAAAGTACTATAGAAAATCCCAAGTGAACAATGCCTTAAATATTGTGAATATGAGTTGTTTAAAGCCTAAAATGTTAAAGTTACAGATCATCATTATTTATTCTCCAAGTCAATCTTGTACACCAATATTGAGCCTTGTGTGTCGAGGTAGTTCCTTATAGGAGCTTGAGTTGGACTTAGGAAACTTGGAGTAGAATCTTGAGTTGGACTCAAGAATGACTAAGCCTTATGTGTAAAGGTTAATGCATCATATGTTGAGGTAAATGCTTTGTATGTCTTAATGATGGTGTTGTACAGTCTTGTTTGTCAAGAATAAGGTCTTGTGTGTCAAGACAGATCCTGGTGTGTTGAGGTGTTGCCTCATGTGTTGAGGTAATGCTTTGCTTGTCAAAGCATGAATGATTTGTTACGTATTACTAACCATGGTATTAGACATGGATAATCTATTAAGTCTCCTCTAGTGACTGACCATCTCTAGAGTGAATTACTTTAGCACATGACCACTTAGAATGAGATTATAATGAGATGATCACATCATTGGAAAAATATCCTTAGTATATTTGATATGATAAATAATTAAGTTGGCACAAGTGGACCATGCAGATAATACAAGAGATAAAGATAAGATGAGTTAAGATAAGAGAGAACTCAAATTTGTTGACATCAGTGATTAGTGTGCTAAAAGAATTAGCTATGTGTTAACAAGAAATACTTCAATCATCAAGTGTGCTAAAAGAGTTTAACTAAACTGTTAACAAGAAAGAATTTAGTAAAAAGAGTTAACTAAAGTGTTAACAAAGAATATTTAGTTAACTTAGTGTTATGCATGATGACACTTGAGTTAAACTAAAAGACAACACTTCAGTTATGACACTTGCATGTCAACACTTGAGTTACGACACTTGCATGTCAACACTTGAGTTACAACACTTGCATGACGACACTTGAGTTAAACTAAAAGATTACACTTGAGTTACAACACTTCCATAACGACACTTGAGTTATCCACCTAACTAAGTGATCTAGGATCTAGTTCAAGGTTGATTTCATCCTGAAGTCATAAGCCAAAGCATGCGAATTATGGTACACTTGTTATATAGGATTGATGAAACCAATGTCAGAGTGAATTCTCTCTTGAAGGCAATTCGCAACTTTTGTGCATGTGACCAAATCAGTGAATTGGTTTAGTGCATAATATTATTCTAAGTTCTCTTATTTGACCTATCTCTCTTGCTCTTTAATTGTGCCAAGGGTGCTTGTTATTTATCTCTAATGTTTTAACATGGGTGCTTGATGTAATCTTCTCATTGTAAAGGAAACATTCTCTTCTATCTATTAGTACACTAAGGAATATTTTGTTGGGTTTTTATCCCTCAAGTTATAGAGGGTTTCCCCAAGGTAAATTTCTATTTCGACTATGATTGTTTATGCTTCTGATTATCCATTGTTTTCAAGTACTATTGTAATTCCACAATTAAGATTAAAAATCAACATGGTATCAGAGCCTAGGGCATGAAATAGCTAGGTTCAACAATCAAGCTTGAGCCTATGTTGATCCTGGGTGGTTTAAGTTGAGAACAATACCTGAAGAATAATGGATTCAATCCCAGTAAGACCAGAAGACAAACTTGAAGGAACTTCGAACTTCAATACTTGGAAGGCTAGGATTTTGAATATCTTGGAAGAGCATGATATGGATGGATATGTATCCAGTGTTGGTGAAGAGCCTACTACTAATGTTGGGTGCACTAATTTCAAGAAGAATCAAGCCAAATCAAAGAGAATCATTTATGATTCTATGAAAGAAAATTTGATGCCAGTGATTAATCCATTGAAGACTGCAAAGGAGTGATTTGACACTTTTAGCAATCTTTATGAGAATAAATCTCCCAGTTAGAAGAGATCCTTGAAGAACAAACTTCATAATCTAAATATGGAGAAGGATGAAGTTGTTGCTTCCTTATTCACAAAGATCTCTCAAGTAAGAGATCAACTCTTGAGTATTGGTGTACCTGTTGATGATGATGATATCATATAGAATATTTTTTATGGTATTCCATCCTCATGGGATACATTCTTGACCTCTGTAAATGGTCGAGAAGTGGAACCAAACTTTGAAATATTGTGGCATGATTACCTACAAGAAGAAGGGTGAATTCAAATAACAAATGCTTCCTCCAAAGAAGAGAAACTTTCTCTTACAGCATGGAAGAAGAGAGGAAAACCATTTTCTCAAAAGAAGTTCCCTCATCAAAAGGAAAAAGAATACAACAAGAAATTTGATAAGTCTAAATTTAACTGCTTCAACTACATTAAGAAGGGTCACTTTGCAAGAGACTGCCGTGCAAAGCAAAGAGGAAAGTTCAAGGGTAGGTTTCATGCTTCTACTTCTATAGAAGATGAACCTACAAGAAATAATTCTTCCAATGAACAAGATACAAGGAAGGAGTACTATATTGTCTCATCCCTATATGGATCCATTTCCACTAGTGGTGAGACATGGCTTGTGGATAGTGGCACATCCAAACACATGATTGGATATAGGAGCGGTATCACAGATCTAAAGGAAAATAAGTTCTCCTGTCAGGTGGAGCTTGAAGATAACACTACCTATTCAATCAAATGAGTTTGATCCACTTATTTTCAATTGGATTCAAGAGATGTATTGCATGTTGATGAAATTTTGTTTGTTCCCGGTTTGAAGAAGAACCTCCTATTTATTTCAGTTCTAGAAGATAAAGGATTCAAAGTAATCTTTGTGGACAATAAAGCGAACTTTTGTCCTAAGAATACAGACTTGAACTCTACATATGTAACTCGAGTTAGAGAGGAGGTCTTTACAAAGTTCTTGGAAATATCATTCAATCCATGATCCATGAAACAATTATTCCTTGCGAACTGTGGCATAGGAGGCTTGGTCATATTCATTTCAAAGCGCTACATGGCTTGTAGAATATGGAAAAAGAAATGCATGTGTTTCAATATGAACATGATGGTATTTGTAGAGGTTGTTCTATTGGTAATAATACCAAGAAGATATTTCCAAGTAGTACCAAAAGATCCAAAGGGATCATAGACTTGATACATTCCGATCTATGTGGTCATATGTCAACACCATCCTTGAGTGGTTATTTGTACTATGTGATTTTCATAGATGACGTCTCTTGGAAGTCTTGGATCTATTTTCTGAAGGCAAAGAGTGAAACTTTAAACAAGTTTCAAGAGTTTAAAGCACTGGTTGAGAATCAGACTAGAAAGCACATTCGTTCTTTGAGATATGATAATGGATGATAGATTGAGTCTCATGATTTTATTGACTTCTGCCGAGAGGAAGGGATAAGAAGACAACTAACTGTACCTTACAACTCCCAGTAGAATGGGTTGCTGAAAGAAAAAACAAAAAAATCTATGAGGTTGTGAAAGCTATGATGTGTGATCAGGATCTGGCCACTTCCTTATGGGAAGAATCCTCCAGCACTGTTGTTTATATACAAAAAATAAGTCCTCATGCTATTCCGAGAGAAAAGACTACTGAATATTTTTTCACTGGTGAAAAGCTAGATGTGGGAAACTTAAATATTTTCTCTTGTCCTATCTACATTCAAGTGCCAAAGGAGAAGAGGACAAAGATGGATCCATTTAGAAATAAAGGCATATTTGTTGGATATAGAGAATCCTCCAAAGCTTATAGAATCTATGTTCCAGGACAAAGGCACATTTAAGTCAGTAGAGATGTAACATTTCACGATGAGGATGCCTTCAAGCTCTCTAAATAACTTCAATGTGATTTAGATATGGAGGAGCATGAGACTCCCATGATAGGATCCAGCTTCGGATTCTCCCCATTCATATTTTGAGATGGAGAAGCCAAAAGAGTCCTTAGATTCACTTGATCCTGAAGAGCCAGTAGAAATGGTAGAAATATCTCTTGATGAATCTCCTGCTAAGAGGAGATATTCCTGGTGTCGATACATTTTGCAAGAGGAAAAAAAGCATGGAGCACCACCAGGAACTTTTATAGAGAGAAGGAGACCTGAAATATATTTAGGATATGTAGCTCAAATGAGTCACATCAATGATTCATAACCCACCACCTATGAGGAATATGCTAAGCAGTAGGTATGGAAAGATTCCATGGTGGAATAATACAAATCCATCATGCAAAATGATGCGTAGGAATTGGTTCCTAAACCGGAAGGGAAGTCTATAGTAACTTCCAAGTGTCTTTATAAAATCAAACATGCAGCTAATGGAAGTATTGAAAAATATAAAGAAATATTTATGGCTCATGGTTTCTCAAAGAAATAAGGGATATACTATGATGATACATTCACTCCCGTGGATATGTACACCACCATTCGAGCCATCATCTCCATTGCTTCAGTTCTGGGGTGGAAACTTCACCGGATGGATGTGAAGATTGCCTTTCTTAATGGTGAAGTTGAGGAAGAAGTATACATACAACAACCTGAGGGGTTTGTAGTTCATGGGAAGGAGTCCCATGTATGCAAACTTAAGAAATACTTGTATGGGATTAAGTAGGACCCGAGGGCTTGGTATTAGAGGATTCAAAACTATTTTCAAATCTTGGGATTCTCCAAAAATGAAGTTGAACCCAACCTGTACTTCAAGGTTGTGAAGAAGCAACCACTAATCTTGGTTCTCTATGTTGATGACTTTTTTCTTACTGGAGAGGAACAATAGATAGCTCAGTGCAAGAGGGAGATCACTTTTGAGTTTGAAATGAAAGACTTAGGTCTTCTGCACTATTTTCTTGTTCTAGAAGTTTGACAAAGGGAAGATGAGATATTTATTTCACAAGGAAAGTAAAAAATTGATGTGTTGCGTAGATTTGGTATGATGGACTATAAGTTCATGTCTACACCAATGGTTTCTAATATGAAGATACTACAAGATTCAGATTCTGGATCATATCTAGTGGATCCTACCATGTTTAGACAGCTCATTGGTTCCTTGATTTATTTGATACATACTATTCCAAACATATTTTATGTTGTGAGTATATTGAGTCAGTTCATGTATGAGCCAAGACATAGACATTGGGTTGCTGCCAAGCATGTGCTTAGATACCTTCGAGGTACTATTGATTATGGTCTCAGATATGCTTCCAGTGTTGGAGTGATTCTACTTGTATATGCCAAATCTGACTGGGGTGTTAGTACTATGGACTGAAAGAGTACATCCATATATGTTTTAGCTTGGGATCAGCTATGATATCTTGGTCCAGAAGGAAGCATGGCTCCATAGTCCAGAGTACTACAAGAAAAGTATATTGCAACCAGTAATTCCTACCGAGAAGCTATGTGGATTAGGAAGCTACTTGTTGGGTTTTTCGGTGAGAAGCTTAAGACTATTGTGATTCGCTCTGACAATCAAAGATGCATTAATCTTTTAGAAACCTCTGTGTTTCATGACAAGCCGAAACACGTTGAGATGAAATACCACTACATCATATAAATGGACCATAGAGGTGTCATAAGACTTCAATACATTGCTACTAATGAGCATATAGCAGATATGTTGAATAAGCCTCTGTCCTTGAAGAAGTATAGGTAATTCCAAGGAAAGCTTGGCATGTAAGAGAATACCTCCCTCATTGAGAGGGAGTGTTAAAGTTACAACATCATGAGTAATTATCTAAGTCAATATTATGCGCCAAGACTGGGCCTCATGTATCGAGGTAGTGCCTTATAGGAGCCCGAGTTGGACTCATGAAACCTGGAGTATAATCTTGAGTTGGACTTAAGAATGACTAAGCCTTATGTGTAAAGGTTAAATCCTTATGTGTTGAGGTAAGTGCTTTGTATTTCAAAGTGATGGTGTTGTATAGTCTTTTTAGTCAAGACTAAGGTCTTGTGTGTCAAGACAGATCCTCATGTGTTGAGGTAGTGATTTTCTTGTCAAATAATTAATGATTTGTGACATAATACTTACAATGGTATTAGAGATGGATAAGCTATTAAGTCTCCTCTAGAGACTGTCTACCTCTAGAGTGAATTACTTTAGAATATGACTACTTGGAATGAGAGTATAATGAGATGATCACGCAATTGGAAAAATATCCTTAGTATATTTGATATGATAAATAATTAAGTTGGCACAAGTGGACCATGCAAATAAGGAAATAGATAAAGATAAGATGAGTTAAGATAATACAGAACTCGAATTTGTTGACTTTAGTGATCAGTATGCTAAAAGAGTTAGCTATGTGTTAATAATAAAGACTTCAGTTATCAATTGTTCTAAAAGAGTTAACTAAAGTTTTAACAAGAAAGAATTCATTAAAAAGAGTTAACTAAAGTGTTAACAAAGAATATTTAGTTAACTAAATGTTATGCATGATGACACTTGAGTTATGACTTTTTCATGTCGACACTTTAGTTAAAATAAAAGATGACACTTGAGTTATGGCACTTCTCCGTCCGTGACGACACTTTCATCGCTTGGTCGCATGACGACACTTCTTGAGATCAAGTTTAGTCACACAACAGGACACTTGTGGATGGAAGGGTCATATGGGACACTTAACATGGTTGAAATTACCTCACTCCTGGTCCATTTGATGGTCATAACCCTTAGGAACACATCTCCAGACCAAACCACCTCCTGAAAACCATCGAAAAACCCTCTTTTAACCTACTTTTAGGGAAAAACGCTACCCTACAAGCATGATAGTAGCGTTTTCTTTCAAAAATATGCAGCTCTGCTTCTTAAAAGTAGTGTTTTCCTTCAGAAATATGCAACTATGCTTCACTAGAGTAGCGTTCACCTTGAAAAGTATGCTGGTTTGCAGTAGGAAGAGTAGGGTACTTTCCTGAATCAGTCAAAATCTCGAATTTTGGTCAAATTGGGTTGGTTTGGGAACCTCCTAATCGGTTATAACTGATTTTCCTCTCCTTCATTGACTATATAAGGAAGGTAGAAGGGCCATGAGAGGGGACCAAGCCCATAAAAATGTTATGCTGGAGGAATGGAGACCCTCATCCCCCTCTCTTATGCCTCAGTTTCTGATAAACCCTAGCACAGCTGATTAGAGGCTGGGATCCTTGGAGAACAGAAGCAGGAGACCTTGAATTTAGATTTCGTGAAGTGCCAAGCTTGAAGGAAGGTATAACTTTATGTACTTTCTTCATTCATTAATAAAGATTAGACGTTCTTTCCTTTCTAAATATGACCTATTCATGTGTGTCTCAGATTTGATTACAATTTGCTTATAGTTTGATGTCTTTTTTTGTCATGAATATCAGTCTTATATATGTAGTCAAATGTATTTGAGAAAGGTATGAAGTTGTTTTGCAGGTGTGGGCATTGCGACATTAAATAGCATTAAAGAGCAAGGAAGAGAAAGGCTAGGATCAAACTTCTTAATAAGGTACACATCCTCTTTAATATTTATCTCTTTTCTTAATAGTTGTACTTGTAGAACATTTGTAGGTCTATCTTTCATCCCTGTAAGTTGGTAGTTTATGCCCTGAACTATAGGTGTATTTTCCTCACAACAAAATGGCGACTCCGCTGGGGAAAGCCTATTTGCTTAGGGGTATCCAAGGTCATTTCTTCAGTTTTGTTTGAAGGTATTTGTCCAATTTCTTTATTAGAATTGGTTATTAGGCTTTGTTGGACCATCCTTGGCTCTTACAGACCCTTCCTAGCCTTTACAAACCCTTACTAGCTCAGGTGTGGGGGGTTTTGGCCCTATTTTTTCAACTTTTCCCACGTGGACGCTACTGTTGTGAAGCACAGTAGTGTTTTCCCCCTGTTTGGGCATTGGTTTTCCTCATAGACAATAGCATACACATCCTGGAACTGAGTTTTTGAGTTTTGATCTGTTTGGGGGGGTCGTGGCTGCATTTTTTGGGGTCCCTGATGACCCTAGGTCTGAGTTAAACCACTATAAGTGGTCTCCTATCATTGTACTAATCCTATGTTCATGATTTGGACCTTATTTGATCAATTTGGGCTTATTTGGAAAGTTTTGGGGCTTGTTGACCCAAGTTGGGGGGTTGTAGACCAGTTTGGTGTTTTGTACCCTGATTTGAGTCTAACTGAATCTTCTTGCTCCATTTCCACTGGATTTGAAACCTACTGAGTCTAATTGACCCTGTTTGTATCTATTTGAGTGAAATTTCTCTTTAGATTGGTTTCTTATCATTCCTTATGCTTTTAGTTTTCTTTTTGTAGTGAAAGCTCAAGTGTCTTTGCTGCTCTTCTGGACCTTGACTGCATTGTTTATGTGCAGACCTGAATTTACCAAACCATACTTCTTTGTAGTTCATTTGCTTTGTTTGGGTCTAAAAGTAGGTTTCGTACGCTTTTACCAATGGTTGGCATGCTTACATCAATAAGAATCTGAAAGTCGTATTGGTAGCTTTTACTGTTTCAATAAGGAAACCTGAAAGTTCTTTGCTTTTGCTTTGATAGTAGGTTACCTTCAATTTCAATTTTTGTTTCTCACCTTTGAAAAGCATAAAAAAAATTTGATTTATTTTCTGAGTAGAGTACCTTGCAAGTGGCTTAAAGGATTTAAGAGTGCTTTGCATAAAAAAGAAGAAGTTTTCTTTTGCATACTTATTTGTTTGAGTAGCTGCATTCTTAGGTTTTGAGTTTAATTTTGTACATTTGGAATTTATTTTTACCTTTTTGCATTCAAAAAAACTAAAAATTGCATTTGCATATGCATTATAGATCGTATCTTTAGGACTTGCATTGAAAATAAAAGATTTGTTTAGTGGTAAACATTTCATTTTCAGTATTCTATCTCTGTTATAACCACTCTCCAACACCCACTACCTTTTTGAGTAAGTAAGTAACCTTTAAAATGAACCCTAATAAAATGTACTAGTAATATTTTCATTTCTACGTTACACTATTCACCAACTAGTCTTGGTTAGGATCTTGGGTTTAAAACACCTTAAACCATCCAAGATCATACATTACGCAAAAATCGTAGTTCGACTATCACAGGTAAACCCACCTCATTCAAAACTTGCCTGGGATATATGCAGTAGGTCTTGTGAGATCAGATTGTTGGGAATAAACCTCCTACTTTCTATTTCGAGCATATACCAGGATCGGATCGCGTTTGGGGACTCTTTTGAGTTTCGGGCTCAGTTACCCTGCCCATGCCTTTTGATTCGACCAAAGACTGTTCCCCCAGGAGTTTTCGGTGTGGTGGTATCCTTAGTATCTGACCATAGGATCATACACAGGTGACGGTGAAGGGTTATATTTGCTGTAGCTAGGACAGACGTGGGAGGAAATCCCTTCCAGGTCTTTGGGAGGGCGGTTGGGTGATTCCAGCGCTTGCACCCTTAGTAGTTGGATTGTGGACCCCGGGTAACTGTCATTCTTCCTTTGTTGATCTATTCTGGGCCCTCATCATCCCAAACTCCTCTTTGGAAGACATCTGTTTTCCTGGTTTGATCTACTTAGGACCTTTTTTAGTGGTGTTCTCTTTGTGCTACTTGTCTTAGTTTTCCTTAGAGAACTTCTTGCTCATTTGAGCAGGAAACTATGTCTAGCATTCCCGTGAGCGCCAATCAAGGTACCCCTATTCCGGGGGATCCTTGTGCTATTCCATTCATTGGAAACATTGGTACTCCCTTAATGGCTACTCTAAATCTTCCTGGATTCACTATAGGGCTGCCGGTTTGGTTTTTCTCCACTCCGAATGCCTTGCATGCTCCTAACGGTTCTTTTGTAAGCACCTCAAGTCAAGAGCATCAAAACCCTGTGCCTTCTTTGCCAGTAACATCTTCTCCTCCTCCTTCTACCTCATGTGGCGAAAATAGCAATACTAGTAACCAGCAGTCTAAAAGGAATAGACGGAGGAAGAATAGGAAGAAGATGTCAAAACAAGGGGGCAGCAACCCAGCCACTGCAAGTCATGATGGGGACAAGCACCCTGCCTCTGCAAATCATGCAGGGGGCACCTACCCAGCCTCTCGAGGTCATGCTGGGAGAAAAATTTTAGTCACTGAAAATCACACTGAAAGTTTGTCTTCAACCACTGTCAGTCATGTTGAGGACACATCATTGATCACTGCTAGTCATATTAATGACAAGTCACTAGTTCTTGTGAGTCATACTGGAGACACCAGATCAGCCACTGCAAGTCATGCTGAGGGAGTTGACATTGTCGACAAACCCAATAAACAGAAGTATAAGTTCCCTTGCAAGTTTTGTGAGGGAGACCACCTTACTTACTTGTGCCCTGTACTTCCAGAAGTGCAAAAAGTGTGATCTTTAGTTCAAAAATCTTCTGCTTCTGAGCAACTAGCCACTACAAGTCATGCTGGGGGCAAGCTATCAGCCAATGCTAGTCATGCTAAGAGTACTGACATTGTAAAGGAGTCTCAACCTATAGGACAGAAACCAAATTTCCCTTGTAAACTTTGTAAGGGAGATCACCTTACTCACCGATGCCCTGCCATTCCAGAGGTACGAAGAGTGTGGTCCATGTCTGAAGGAACCTCTGTTCCTGAGTTTTCTATAGATTCCCTGCAGTCATATCAACCTTTGGTTGATAAAGTGGTTGAACCAAAAGAGTTCTTGGTCAACCCTACTCTTCCTTCGGAGAGTGAAGTGACCAAATCGATGCAATCTTCGATCGACCCCATCAGTCCTGCAAAGATTGATGCACCTACTGCGGAAGTCTTCTGCATTACCAGTTTGGATGTTTTTGAAAAATGGGACACTTCATCTATTCCATGTGAACCCCTACCAAGCCCTAGGATCATTTCCTTTGATTGGAATAGTCTAGCCGAACCTTGTCTTCCTTCTTTGACACCTTTCCAGATAAAGGTTGATATCGGGAACCATGCGATTGATCGATGCATTATAAATGAAGGAGCTTCTATTAGTATCTTATCTGCTTATGCTTGGAGAGATTTGGGATTCCCTAATGTTATTCCAGTTGTTAATTGGCCGTTGACATTCGATAAAAGACCTAGTGAACCGTTCGGATTCCTCCGTCAGGTACCTGTTACTTTGGGTGGAAAAACAGTCTTACTTGATTTTATGGTTTTAAAGGACCCTGTGGACTTTGATATGATCCTCGGGCGTGATTACGTTTATGCTATGCATGCTATGGTGTCTACGCTCTTTCATGTGATGCATTTTCCTCATAACGAAAGCATCATCACTATCGACCAGCTTGCATTCGTTGATCCTCCTTATTACCCAACTGTAGACCATTCAGATCCCTCGTCATTAGGCACTACTATGTCACATGGGACTTATGTGGCATATTGTTCCTTAAGTTCAACTGCTACTGAGAAGAAGTCTCTGGGTTCATGCTTACCTTCTCAGGACTTAGTCCCAGCTTTTGACCAAGTGACACCTCCATCTGAATGTTTAGATATGTGTTCTATCTGGGATGATATACTTCCTCTTGATGAAGTTTTCCTAGAGTCCATAGTACAGTCTTCCATTCATTTGGATGTTGATCCAGTCGCAGTTATGTCCAGCCCCAGTTTGACCTTAAAGTCTTATCTTTCTATTGTTGAGTCTTTGGACTCTCCTATAGATCCAAAAATCGGTGTTCCTGCTAAGTTTGATTCTGCTTCTAGAATTTTCAACTCCCGTGATGATGAATTTGTTTCTGCAGATTCCATCTTGTTCTTCAACTTTGATTTTCATCATGAAGTTGATCTTGTTGATTGTAAGTCCTCAGGCATGAGTACCATAGAGTCTTCATGCGAAAACTCTGCCTGGTTTATGCCTGTTGTTGATGATAGTGAAGTTGAAAGTATTTTTACCACAGTGACTTGTATCGGATCTTTCTTTGCATATGTTTTAGATATGATCTTGGTACTAATGTTTCTTGGAGATAGGATTCTTATGTGGATTTATAGTTGCTTACTGGTTCTTTTCGACACCTTGTGCGACCATGTCAGGTATATTTGGAACCTTGCATATAGGTTTAGGCTTCCCTGCTGTTATGTTGCATTTGAACCTTTTGCCATCTGAATTCGCCATAGGGTCGAACCTATTGGATATTGGTGTGCTAGCCATCTCTTTATGCATTGTGCACCAGTTCGACAGTAGAGCCTACCTAACATGGGTCACCCTAGTCAGCACCCTTATGCCATTTTGGTGCCCATGCTGAGTTTTTCTCATAGGCTCGGGAGCCTTTTTAGATTTACCATGACTTTGAGAAGAAGCCTCATATATTTCTGGCCATCCCTGATAAGGCTCCTATCTTTTTGTTCAAGTTGCATATGCATCTGTTATGATCCCGCTTGCGCTAATGAGCCTGATGTCTGCTTCCATGCTTTTAGCTCGTTAAATAAGCCTACATATCTAATCTCATTTCCACTAAGCCCTGTATCATTTTGCCTTCACAATTTGACACCTTTTACCTGGAGGAGACACACCCTGAGTGACCTTATCTTGCTCATGTTCCTTGCATTAGGCATAGCTTTGTTCCATGTGCTTGGAGTTAGTTTCACATATACCTGAGACTCGTCTCCTCCCATATTTCGAACATTCTTCTACCTTTACTTCGAGCTCGTTAAAAGCAGTAAGTAGGTTACGAGCATTCTTCTACCTTTACTTTGAGCTTGTTAAAAACAATAAGTAGGTTACGAGCATTCTTCTACCTTTACTTCAAGCTCGTTAAAAATAGTAAGTAGGTTACAAGCATTCTTCTACCTTTACTTTGAGCTCGTTAAAAACAGTAAGTAGGTTTTGAGCATTTCTTCCATCTTCACTTCGAGCTCATTAAAAACAGTAAGGAAGTTATGAGCATTTTTCTGTATCTATTTTGAGCTCGTTAAAAACAGTAAGGAGGTCACGAGTTTACTTTTTCGGGCTCGTTAAACCTTTATGGAAAAGATCCCTATGGAGTTCTTTTAAGCCATTTTTAGAATCCTTAAATAGGAAAAGTTTGTAGAGCATAGTTGTCTTTTCGGGCTCGTTAAAATAACTGAACCGATTTCAGGATATTTAGACACTTAGGAGTTAGTTAAGATAAACTTGTGTAATATATCCGTTAGGGATAGTGTGTTTCTTTAGTATGCATTTGTAAATACTTAATCCGACGGTCATGATATGTTCCCGACATAGAGTGATCCGACGGCTCAACTTCTCTTAGATCAAACCTAACCTTGATCTATGGCTTAGCACCCGATTGGTCCATGATCTCTATTTAAAGAGCATGGAGGGTCATTTTTTAGTTGATCGATTATGAGAATCTCATTTGTAACTTTCTTTCTTTGCATAATAAATTGTCACGTAGAAGCTATTTGGACGAGGTCGTGGAGTGTTTCCCTCAAGAGGGTTTAAACCATGTCAAAACATCGGTGTGTTGATCTATGATCTGTTTGTGTGAAGTGGTTGCTCTTGGTGTTCGGTCCTTTGGTAGTACCCTGTGTACCCGAACATGGTATCAGAGCTTTTATGAAGTGTCGCTTTCGGTTATGATCTAGATCTTGAACTGTTGTTGCCGAAACTCGAAAGGGTTTCTAGTTCTAGTATTTATGTGCATTTCTAGGCTGTGGGAGGTGTTCCATTGCGTCTGGAGCATCGTTTCCATTGGGAAATAGTTTACGTTTGATCGAAAACGGTTCCCGGTTGCTCCAGAAACGCATATTTCATCAGATTTGAAGGTATAATGTTACAGTGACGCATTTTTTTATTTTCTTTTTTTAAAAAGAAAAAATCTCATCTTTCATAATTTTTATTTGTTAGATTTTTTTTTTTGGGTTCGGATTGTTGCTTTCCCGTCTGCGTATGCTCTTTTTCATGCACCTTGAGCGATCTCGGCAAATCAGAAACAGAAAGGGAAATGGTTTTTCTCGGTTGCATATGCTCTTTGCCATGCACCCTGCGTGATCTCGACAAATCAGAAACAGAGAGAAAACGTAGACTTTCCGGGCAAGATAACAAGATCTAACTCCACAAGTGTGGAAATTTTTTTTTTGTTTCGATTTGTGTTTTGCTTTGCAGGAAAAAGAGCAAGCATGCAAACTAGGCATGAAGAGTAAAAAAAAAAAAAAAAAAAAACCCTTCATCATTCCCATATTTTACATACCTTTTAATCTAGCTCACTTGATTCAAAGTTGCTTTATTCCTTAATAGGTCTTGAGTTCAAGTATTAGGAAGTTACTTTTAAAATAAAAAGTGCATGCAATTTCTATTTTCAAGTTATTTTATTGTAAAAGTGCATCTCACTTAAATAATAAAAAATAAAAATACAAGTGAGTCACTTAAGTTTTTTTTGTTGCACTATTTAAAAGTAATATCATTGTAAAAGTGAAATCACTTATTTTACAAAAGTGATTCACTTAAAGCAACTTTCTTGTAAAGTGATTGTCAAAAGGTTCATCTTGGGAAGAGGGGGGTTCTTTTTTTTTTGTTGGACATTCTCTAGCTGCCACGTCACTATTGGGGACATCTTCAACAGTTTCTTTGTTCAAGCATAACTTCATCATACAGAGTCAATTTTCAGTGCTGTTTTTTTTTAAATCGTCTATTTTTTCGAGCTCTTCACATCGAGACTATTGATTTCTGCTTTTACATCCATTAATTTACAAATATGGCCGCCCCTTGTGATATTCTACTTAACAGTTCCAACTATTTCTCATGGAAATCTTGTATGAGGATGTTCTACGAAGTAGGGGACTTTTCAGAATTACCTCAGGGAAAAAAAAAGAATCCACTGATGATGATAAGAAAATAAAATGGGCAAATAGATGTGATGAAGCTCGTGGATTGATTGGGATGTCAATCTTTACTGATTTGCGATTCCACATATCTGGAATTGATGAACCTAATGCTACTTGGGACAAGTTGGAATCTGTGTTTAGTAAACATAATGAAATTCAAGGTCACCAACTCGAAAATGAGTTGATTTCTTTAAATCCAAGTGACTTTTCATGCATTCAAGATTATTTATCTAAGTACAAAACTCTTAAACTCTTATGTGCAGAATGTAAGATTAAGAAGGAAGATAAACAATGCATTTATCATATTCTTTCCAAACTTGGACCTGCATATTCTATTTTTGTATCTACATTTTACTCCATGAAAGCATCCTTGAATGCAGCTAGCTATCAAGAGCCTTGTCTTGAATCCTTTTGTGATTTCTTGATTAGAGAACAAGATAAACTCATTCATCTTGGAATAATCAACAATGCAGATACATCTGGGAAAGCCTTATTGTCCCAATAGAAAGAAAAGTCCAAGCCTCGCAAGAAACAAAATTTTCGCAATAATAAGTCAAACAAGGGTCCAAAACCCTCTCAGTCAACTCCTTCTTTAAAAAATGACAAAGGATCCAAGCCAAAAGGAAAGAAGACTGAGCATCATTGCAACTATTGCGGGAAAGATAATCATGATGAATCTAAGTGTTTCAAGAAGATGGCAGCCTTGGAAGCAGCAATGAAGAAGTACCACATCAGCCTAGATTCGTCTTCAGAATTTACCTCTCATGGACATGCACTTTGTGCTTCTGGTTATTCTTATAATGCATCTTCTTCTTCTACTTCAAATGAATGGCTCATTGATTCTGGAGCATCTTATCATATGGCTAAGGATCAAGCCATATTTTCTACTATGCATGAATGTAACACCAAACAAATATTTGTTGGTGATGATAGATCTCTAAGTGTTGTAGGAGCTGGAACAGTTCCAGTAGATAATGGTCATTTTAGTGATGTACTATGTGTTCCAAGAATTTCTTGCAATTTGTCATCAGTCTATCAGATCACTCATTCTGGTGAAGGTAAAACTGTAACCTTTACACCTCACCAAGTTGTAATCAAGGATTTTAAAGATCCTCAACAGGTCCTAGCTACTGGAATTGTTGATGATATTACCAGGTTGTACAAGTTTAAAAACTTTGGGTCATCACCTTTCCCTTCAGTTTTTGTTGCTCATAGTGATCACTTGAGCAAACTTTGGCATGAGCGATTTGGTCACTTAAATTATCGCTCATTGCAACAACTATGTAAATAAAATATGGTGACAGGCATTCCGATGGTATCTTGCAGGGATGGTGTTTGCTCCGGTTGTGTACTCAGAAAACATCATCGGGATAGTTTTGACAAACGTGCCTCTTGGCACGCCTCGGTTCCCTTGGAGCTTGTGCATAGTGACTTGTGCGGTCCTTTTCCATCTGCTTCCTTTTCTGGTTTCAAATATTTCTTAACCTTCATTGATGATTACACCAGACGCACTTGGATTTATTTCCTAAAACTTAAGAGCGAAGTATTTAACATGTTCTTGGCCTACAAGGCCCTTATTGAAAAACAATCTGGTCATCAAATTATTAAGTTAAAATCTGACAATAGAGAAGAATATGTTAACAAAAAGTTCACTACTTTCTGCACTGAACAAGGCATCCAACAATAGCACACTGTTCCATATACACCACAACAAAATGGTGTAGTTGAGCGGAAGAACCACACTTTAAAAGAAATGGCTAATTGTATGATCCAATCTAAGGGACTACGTCTTCAATTTTGGGCTGAAGCCATTAATTGTGCAAATTACATAGTTAATCGTACCCCCACTAAAGCATTACAAGGTATAACACCAGAAGAATCATGGAGTAAAACTAAACCTGATGTAAGTCACTTCTGTGTGTTTGGTAGTGAAGCATGGGCTCACATTCTGGATGAAAAACAGAAAGCATTGCAGCCTAAAAGTGAAAAGTGCATATTTGTTGGATATTCTGAAGATGTAAAAGGTTATAGACTTGTTCAACCACATTCTCATGATATAATCATTAGAAGAGATGTTAAATTTGATGAAAATCTCTTGGCCTGAGAGCCTAACTTGGTGATTGTGCTATCTTTGGCCTGCGAGCCTGATTCGACATTTGTTGCTTCTTCTTCTTCTTCCAACTTCCTTGATAGGTTTCCAACTCCAGTTTCTGATGATGACAGTGAGGATGAAAATCCACCTCCGCCTGCTCATGTTCCTCCAGTTGCACCAACACAAGTGCTTCCTCGATGGGTCCATTCAACATGTGAAGCAGCTGGTGATCTTGTCGGTGATCCTAGAGATCAACATCGAACACGTTCTCAGTTTCAACGAGCCTCTTCTCTTTTGGATCAAGTTTCCAAGAATCATGATCCAGAAACTTTTGTAGAAGCTTTAGGGAATCCAGATTGGGATGCAACCATGGATGAAAAATATCGTTCCTTAATGGCGAACGATACTTGGGATCTTGTACCTCTTCGAAAAGGAAGAAAACTTGTCAGATGTAAATGGGTCTACAGAACTAAGTATGCATCAGATGGAAGTGTTGAAAGACTTAAGGCAAGGTTAGTTGCCAAAGGTTTTTCCCAAGTTGAAGGGATTGATTACAATGAAACCTTTGCTCCCATCGAAAAAATGAGCTCCATCCGCCTTGTTCTTTCCCTTACATCCTTACACAACTGGGAAGTCCATCAAATGGATGTCAAGTCTGCCTTCTTACATGGTGATTTACAGGAGGAAATTTACATGGAACAACCTCCTGGCTATGTTCAGAATAACTCTAGCCTTGTCTACCTCCTTAAGAAATCCTTATATGGCCTTAAGCAAGCTCCTAGAGCTTGGTATGCCAAAATGGATAACTTTCTCCTTGACACTGGTTTTTCTAGATGCCATTCTGACCCCAATGTCTATACCAAGAAAGTAGGACACCATCTCATCATACTTGTTCTATATGTTGATGACCTTATACTTACTGGTAGTGACCCTAAGCTTATAACCCATGTGAAATCCAGTCTTAAACAAAATTTTGAAATGTCAGACTTAGGACATTTGCATTATTTTCTTGGTCTCCAAGTCCTGCAAACCAAGGAAGATATCTTTCTTTCTCAGTCTCAGTATGCTTGTGACCTTCTTCGTTGCTTTCACATGGAAGATTGTACCCTAGCCCCTTCTCCCTTCCAGTTTGGAGTCAAACTTTCTACCACTTGTACTTCACCTGAAGTCGATGCCACCTTGTATCGTCAGCTTGTTGGTAGTCTCTTATACTTGACTCATTCCCATCCTGACCTTTCCTTTGCCATTGGTTGTGTTTCCCGTTATATGCAGACACCTCATGAAAGTGATTGGAAAGAAGCTAAAAGAATACTTCGATATATTCAAGGTACAGTTTATTTTGGGATTCATTACAGTATAGGGGGGAAACCTTTGTTGGTTGGTTTCACTGATTCAGATTGGGATGGTGATCCTGATGATCGAAAGTCTACTGCAGGTTATGTTTTCAGTCTGGGATCTGGACCTATCACTTGGGCTTGTAAGAAACAACAAGCTCTTGCTCTTTCTTTAGCAGAAGCAGAATATCGAGCCGCAGTTAATGCCAGTCAGGAAGCTTTATGGCTTCGACAGATCCTTTCAGAGTTTGGATTCGAGCAGCAACAACCTACTCCACTTTGGTGCGAAAATCAAAGTGCCATCAAGCTTGCTAAAGATCCAGTTCTACATCAACGCAGCAAACACATTGAGCTACATATGCACTTCATCATAAATCTTGTTCATGATCGTGTTCTTGAAGTGCTCTTTTGCCCTACAAATGATCAAGTTGCAGACATCTTCACCAAGTCTCTTACAGAAGAAAGTTTTGTAAACTTCAATCTATGTTAGGAGTTCAGGAACTTATCATTAAGGGGGGATAGGCTCTAATGCCTCCTTCCTTCTCCTAATAGTGTCACTTTTGTAAATCCTTCAATCCTATCCCAAGTTGTTCTTAAGAGGGGATGTTAGGATATTTAGACACTTAGGAGTTAGTTAAGATCAACTTGTGTAATATATCCGTTAGGGATAGTGTGTTTCTTTAGTATGCATTAGTATGCATTTGTAAATACTTAATTCGATGGTCACGATATGTTCCCGACATAGAGTGATCCGACGGCTCAAATTTTCTTAAATCAAACGTAACCTTGATCCGTGGCTTAACACCCGATTGGTCCATGATCTCTATTTAAAGAGCATGGAGGGTCATTGTTTAGTTGATCGATTATGAGAAGATCATTTGTAACTTTCTTTATTTGCATAATAAATTGTCACGTAGAAGCTATTTGGCCGGGGCCGTGGAGTGTTTCCCTCAAGAGGGTTTAAGCCACGTCAAAACATCGGTGTGTTGATCTGTGATCTGTTTGTGTGAAGTGGTTGCTCTTGGTGTTCGGTCCTTTGGTAGTACCCTGTGTACCCGAACAACCGACATCCACTTAGGTATAGAATTATCCCTTTTCCGGGCCTTGGTGGATAATTTACGGGAAAGGTATACTCTAGGTATACTCTGGTATGCGCTAGAAGAGTTCTTCTTCCATTATTTTACACTTTTTCGAGGAAGGAGACTAACTTTACGAAAAAGGACCTTTGGAGTCGTCTTTAGGGTTTTCAGACTCTCTAAATGTGAAAACACCAAGTGAGCATTCACCTACTCGGGCTCGATGTGAAATCCATGAGATGGTTGATAGAGGATTGTTTAAGTTTTTCAACTCTATAAGCAAGAAAACACCGTCGAGCACAGACCAATCTGGGCTCGATATAAAATCCATGGATAGGTGTATGGAGTTTTCTTCTAGGTTTTTTAGACTCCTTAAATATGAAAATACCGTCGAGCATGCTTTAGTTCTTTGTCAAGCTCGTTAAAAAATGAAAAAGGAAAGGGAAGGGAAGAATGTTAAAATATCTTTCAATATGATGGTAGCAAGTCAGCTATATCCTTGAACAAAGCACCTGTTTTGAGTATGTCAAACAAGTTGGGTTCTAGTGTTGGCCTTAGGATAAACTTGATCTCAGAGTTCTTACTCCTCCATTTGGTTAGTCTTCCAATTATATGGAGAATCTGTTAATGTCTCCTACATTGCAGATTTGCATCATGGTCTCTTTGTGTTAAAATCTGCCTAAGTCACTTTTGTGTCGTGCTCACTATTCAAGGATATAACCTGTGTTGGCCATTCTGCATTTTCCTTGACCTCATGTGTCGTCCATTCCTTGGTGTCAGTATGTTTCATCATGTGTTCAGTCCTACTCCAAATCAGCTCATACCTGTTGAGTGTCCCTCGTGTTGGATGATGGAGGATGCCTTAAGGCCTCCCCATCGACTTCAACTCATTGTGCTCTGGGAATGAAGTTTAGAGTTTTGGTTAGTACCTTGGGGATTGCAGTCATTAGTGGCAATTTTACTCGCTATTGGATATATGGGAATACATCAACGTCTCCTATTTGATAGATTCTTCAAGTGTTCGACGACAAGACCATTTATTCGCACTTGCTTGAATGTACTAGGTACCTTGGGTTCCATTTTCATTATTGGTGGACACCCTCGCATTTGTTAACGGTATACATCAATGACTGGTAATCAAACGATACCTCCCATGTTTGACATCAACTCATTTATTCGCATGGATAGGTTTGTACCTTGGGTTGGTTTTGGATGAAGACCTTCGGATCCTCGATAGCATTACCTTATTTATGTTATCGCCCAAGTTGCGCAAGACTGAGCCACACTCTTTTTGGCTCTTGATGAGACATAGATCCAGCTTGTTCTCTATGGCTATGTTCTCTAGTTTTGACATAGATCCACCTTCTATTTATGTGGCTATGTTTACACTTATGTTGCTCATGGATCCACGCTTGTATTTTAGTAGCCATGATGTATGCATCAGTATTTGAATAATTATTGTATCCTCTTGGAGGTCATGTTCCACTATTTGAACATGGACAGTTACCCCAAGGATGAGTCTGTCTGACATTGTCTTTGCTTTCAGGTACTTCATTTGAGCCTATGATTCTTGGTTTCTCCAGTTACTCCGCTCCCATGATTCAACTCTTTGTTATTTATAATGTATTTCGTCCATCGTTTCCCTCACTCCCTCTGACCTCATACATTAGGGGGCATCTGTTATAGCTTAAGATGACACTTCTCCGTCCGTGACGACACTTGCATCGCTTGGTCGCATGACGACACTTTTTGATATCGAGTTTATTCACACAACAGGACACTTGCGGATGGAAGGGTAATATGGGACACTTAAGATGGTTGAAATTACCTCACTCTTGGTCCATTTGATCGTCATAACCCTTAGGAACACATCTCCAGACCAAACCACCTCCTGAAAACCATAAAAAAACCCTCTTTTAACCTACTTTTAGGGAAAAACGCTACCCTACAAGCATGATAGTAGCGTTTGCTTTCAAAAATATGAAGCTCTGCTTCATAAAAGTAGCATTTGCCTTCAGAAATATGCAACTTTGCTTCACTAGAGTAGCGTTCACCTTGAAAAGTACGTTGATTTGCAGTAGGAAGAGTAGGGTACTTTCTTGAATTAGTCAAAATCTTGAATTTTGGTCAAATTGGGTTGGTTTGGGAACCTCCTGATTGGTTATAACTACTTTTCCTCTCCTTCATTGACTATATAAGGAAGGTAGAAGGGCCATGATAGGGGACCAAGCCCATAACAATGTTATGCTGGAGGAATGGAGACCCTCATCCCCCTCTCTTGTGCCTCAGTTTCTGATAAACCCTAGCACAGCTGATTAGAGGCTAGGATCCTTGGAGAACAGAAGCATAAGACCTTGAATCTAGGTTTCTTTAAGTACCAAGCTTGAAGGAAGGTATAACTTTATGTACTTTCTTCATTCATTAATAAAGATCAGATGTTCTTTCCTTTCTAAATATGACCTATTCATGTGTGTCTCAGATTTGATTACAGTTTGCTTATAGTTTGATGTCTTTTTCTGTCATGAATATTAGTCTTATATATGTATTCAAATGTATTTGAGAAAGGTATGAAGTTGTTTTGCAGGTGTGGGCATTGAGACACTGAATAGCATTGAAGAGCAAGGAAGAGAAAGGCTGTGATCAACCTTCTTAATAAGGTACACATCCTCTTTAACCTTTATTTCTTTGCTTACTAGTTGTACTTGCAGAACATTTGTAGGTCTATCTTTCATCCCTGTAAGTTGGTAGTTTCTCCCCTGAACTATAGGTGTATTTTCCTCACAACAACTTGCATGACGACATTTGAGTTAAACTAAAAGAAAAAAACTTGATTTATGACACTTGAGTTGCAACACTTGAGTTACGACACTTGAGTTAGCCACCAAACTAAGTGATCTAGCATCTAGTTGAAGGGAAAGTTCATACTGAATTCAGAATACAAAGATAAAAGATAAAGCATGAGAAGTATGGTACACTTGTTATGCAGAATTGATGAAACCAATGTGAGTCAGAGCGAATTCTCTCTTGAAGGCAATTCACAACTTTTGTGCATGTGACCAAATCAACGAATTGGTTTAGCGCATAATATTATTTTGATTTCTCATATTTCACCTATATCTCTTGCTCTGTAATTTCACTGGGGGTTCTTGGGATACAATATTGCACCAAGGGTGCTTCATGTAATTTGGTCATTATAAACGAAACATTCTCTTCTATCTATCAATATATTAAGGAATATTTTGCTGGGGTTTTCTCCCTCAAATTATAGAGGGTTTCCCTAATGTAAATTTCTTTGTTGATTGTGGATGTTTATGCTTATGATTATTCATTGTTTTCAAGTACTATTGTAATTCCGCAATTAAGATTAAAAATCAACATAAGATTCAACACAATCCAAGGGCAGTGAATTTAGGAAGCCCCATATTTGATTCTCTTGAAGGAAATTTGTTCAAGCATAAATAGATAAATAATATAAGGTTATAAAAAAGAAGAAAAATAAGTCAATGTGGTAGAATTTTCTTCCTACAAATAGGAGGAAAACCTCATGGACAATAATAAGGCTCCCTAAAACCTAGTCCAATACAGAAAGAAACAAATGGTTTGTATTTCTCCTAGATCTAGCACACATATGCAAGTACATATAAAAGGAAAGCGGATGAAGATAGATGTCTTACCTCATCCAAGATGATTGTCCTAGATGCTCCTTGTTGGCGTAGCCCCTTTGCTTGATGATCCAAGTAGGTGAACTTGTAGAAAAAGGAAAAGAGACAATCTACTTTCCTAGACTAGCATGTTAGGATAAATCTATTCACTTAAGCAAATAACAAATTGAGACATTTCAATATGAAATACACAATCTGGGAGAATAGGCCAAGTTATCTATTAGAAATCCAAAGAGAAAATAATACAAGACATTACACCTGAGTATATTTCGACAACATCTCCTCCAACACCTTCTAACAAGCCACCTTTGGGAATCTTGAGAACATAACGACCTCTTCACTAGATTTTCTACAACTATAGTTCACACTTAGTCTATATGTCTCTAATCCCCCCCAAAAAAAGAGTAATAGTATTTATATAGTGAGAGGAAGCTCAACCAAAATGTAGAAGAATGTAGATCATGAGAGGAAGATGTGGATGTAGGTAGGATAAAGTGGATCACATTATATTCATCTTTCCTTGAAGGGAAAAACTAAGTGATACTCCAAAATATGGTGGAGTACTCAAGATAGAAGATCCCTAGATCTATGTAAAAATCTCCTCAACAATATTTTTGTGCCCTGAGAACTGATAAAGGCACGAAAATGTTGTAATTTTCGCGTCCTAGCAATTGAGCAAAACACGAAAAGTTGTAATTTTTCACGCTTCCATAACTAAGTAGAGCGCGAAAATCCCTCTTTTGATGGTTTAAGGAGGTTTGGTGAAGTGGAATTCGACCTCATTAGGTTAAGTAACTTCTCCAAATTGGATGGGGAGTAAGTACACCATGTGATGATAGTTATAACACACTTAGGAGGCTTTGAAACTTCATGCTTTCCATGGTGGGAAATCATTTACAATCAAAGATGAAAAAATTAGGTATAACAAAACTGTTGTGGAAAAAATTGCACAAGTGCACTCTTCCACTTGGTGAGGGGCTAAGCCTTGTTGGTTGTAGCAAGGCCTCAGTCTTTGGAGCCTCTTTTGTTGGTTTGGTTGGTATTCCTCCAAGTGATCCTGTGAGAGATTATTAGTGTAATTCACATTCAAAGAAAGAAATGAGGATAAAAACAAAATGAAAGAGATGGGGGGAGAATAAAAAATCCAATAACAATTATAGATATGCTAAACCACTCTTGTATTGCACAATGATATAGCTGTACAACACCTAGGAGGTGTGGGGTTAAGGGGAAGCCAACAATCTCCCTTAGGGAGGCATTTCTTGTCCAAACTAAATGATAAGTAGATGGTGGAACAAATGGAGAGAAACACTTTCCCCTTGAAATAATAAAATAAGAGTTATAATAATAAAATAAGGGTTCTAAATTTTAGAGAGGAAAAATAAAAACTATTTTTTATTATCGTATTTTTGACATATCTCCTTAACGGTTTACCCAAATTTCAATTTTGGGCATTCGTTGGATGCGGATTTTAATTTCACATCCAACCCATACCCACACTGCATACTTCTGAGGCACCCACGACATGAAAAAATGAAAATTTCAATATTAAAACATATTAAAATACGTTTTTTATTGAAATTTTCATTTTTTCATGTCGTGGGTGCCTCATAAGTATGCAGTGTGGGTATGGGTTGGATGTGGAATTAAAATCCGAATCCAACGAGTTTCCAAACATGAAATTTGGGTAAAGCGTTAAGGAGATATGTCAAACATACGATATGAAAAAGTAGTTTTTTCTTTTTCCCTCCAATTTGTTTTACAAATTTTACCCTTATGGTTGACATCATCATCTTGAATCCTATTGGTTCTTATAAAGTGAAATTTTATGATACATTATTTTGTTTTAGGCCCATTTTTTACCTCAAAACTCCCTAAATGAGGGAGCTTGGTAATGCTCACAATGGTAGGAAATGGTGGGCTATGAGGAAGTTCTAACTCAAATACAACAGCATAACCTTGCTCTGATTTCTCCCTACAAAATGCATGCCAACGGCTTCCTTTTATAGGCCAAGAGGTGTCCAACAAACAACTAGATCCAAATGTGAACTCTCCTCTCCCATGAACTAGTTCCAAGGTACACAAGGGGGGTTGATTAATGCCACAAAGTGTGTGAGGAGCCGAATTTAGATTCTTGGAGAGGCTTGAGCCGTTAATGTGCCATTGGGAGTTAGTGGTCCCGTCGTTTTGACAGTAGCATGGATATCAAAGGAAAAGCCACATGAATTTAGCATGGGCATTGTTCAGTTAATCTATGCTATAGCATGGGTCATCAGTGTATTACCCATGCTACCTTTTCTTTTTACTGATTTTTAGAGCTTATGGGATCACGTTGTGTTTTGGATCTGTTGATGATGCCTTACAAGATGAATCGCAGAAATGTTTCATGTATGCGAATTTTAGGCATTAATATGCCCCCTAAAGTGTGAGGTCAGAAAAAGTCTGATAGTTGAAACACTTTACCAAATTACAAATTCTCAAAATATAGCCAAAAGAAAGATTGGAGAAGAGCTGCAGAGAATCAATATACCTTTATCACTCCTGAGGAAGGAATACCCATGCTTGGAACAAAATAATTCAAAACATGGTTTCCGACCAATACATTGTAGATCCATGATAGTATTGACTAAGGACATGGCCATTGACATAAAATGTGGATCCATGTCTAAATGAATGAACAAAATCATGTCTACAACCATACAAAGTAGATCCATGATGAGATAATGAAACAACCATGACCAATACAAATTGGATCTGTGTGACTTTATATTAGTGATGTCACCACCATAATATATGTGTGGGAACCTACTAAAAAATCTCCATCAAAACTTGGGTGTGATAACAAGATATCCAAACAACCCAGGGTCTTCTACCCTATCCCGAAATGATACGAATCTAACCATGCTATTACAATGTGTTGAAGTCAAACATGGCAGAAACCACTTGATTACCGGTCAATGATGTGAACCGTTAACAAGTGCGAGGGAAATTACTAATGATGATAATGATCCCTAAGGTATCACAGTACATTCCATCGAATGTGAATAGATGAGTTGGATTTGAACACTCGTGGAATCTTTCGATCAGAGGCCAATGATGTAAACCTACTTCCAAAAGAGAGGAAACCTACCATTGAGGTATGCATGTCCCAAGGTACTAGATTGGTATCTAAGTCCAAATCCCAAATGATGAGCTGAAGTCGACAAGAATAGACTCGTCAAAGGAGGGTCATAATGAATCCCACATCATGGACACAAGATAGTGATGATGAATAAATATATGAAAGAATATTGACACATGGATGAAAGTTCAATGATATTGCAGAAGGTTGAGTACTCAGGCTGAAATTTTCCTTTGAACATATGATGGCATGACATGAATTAGCAGTATTGACTTAAAGAAGCAAAAACCAAAACGTAACATGGAAATGACTGAGGTGTTCTTTGGATGACTCAAAGGAGGAAGATGAATCACGGTATTGGTTATGACCCAAAGACATGATGAATACGTAATTGCAATAAAAGATGTGAACATATGCCATGTTCAAAGGTAACGACTCTCTAGCTTCCATAAATTCAAACTTGGTATATTCCCCCATTTTTTCCCCATCATTTTTGACGTGTACCTTTTTGTTTTTTAACGAGCTTGAGAAGGATAATAGATGCTCGGTATATCCCATCTTTTGAATGAGTCCAAAATTATATGTTTTACGAACCTAAGGAAGGAGAGTTTCGATCCTGTATGGGTCCTTCGATGTATAATTTTACGAGCCCAAGGAAGGAAAAATCGGTGGTTTTTCACATTTATAGAGTCTAAAAAATATTTAAAGAAGAATCCAAGATGGAATTTTTCGTAAAAGTTAGTCTCGAGGCCTGAAAAAAGTATAAAATAATACCTAAAGGAACTCTTCTAGTCATAGTTGACTAGAGCATACATTTTTTGTAATTAATCTAAACGGTCTTAAAAATGGGTAAACTATCACCAAATAGACAACCTTTCAGATAATTTTACAATCGTGAAATAGACAATTTCACTTGGCAATATTTTCCTATTTTGAGAGTGTGAAAAGGGCTTCAAGGAAACTCCACGTGGTTCCTTTTTCCTAAACTAATACTAGGTCCTAGCCCAAAAAAGATATAAAATAATACTAGGTCGATACTTCGTCGTTATTTTACGAGCACGAGTAAAGCGGACTATACATGACACATTTTTACTTAATTTTAACAAGCACAACTAAAGTGTGAACAGAGATTGGAATCTAGAGCACGAAAAAGGAAAAGTAAGCTCAAAAGGTCACTAAAAATCTCCTCCGGTGTGAACATCATTGATGGTCTTGTTCGAACATGGTCAAATCTTGAAAAAAGAAATGTTAGAATCTCAAGGAATGAGTGAAAAAATGTCTTAAAAAGGTTATAAGTGTGAAAATATCAAAAAATAACTAGTTTCATAAGTATAAAAAGGGAATGAAATGTAAAACAAATAATTTTTTACCTTGTTGTTTTTACCTCAAGAGGATTTTTATCCTCGTTGGAGACCGATTTTCAACTAACGATTTCAAGAGATTCAGGATACCGATCGAGCCATTGTTTGAACCAGGTTAGTTCTCTCGCTCTGCTTTTTTATTTCATCCTTCATTCTTTAGTTTTCATGCTTTTTTGGGTGAATATCAAGCTAATATAGGGAACACTTTGCGTACCTAGGAATTTTCGTGGCCTTCACATATCGTGAAGCAAGAAAATTTCGGTATTTTCACGCTCTAGGTAATAGCTGAGGTGCTAAAACTATAAAATTTCATGCTTCACTCTATTAGAGGGGCGCAAAAAATACACAGAGGAAAATTTTTACAAGCTTGTCTCTTATTCATTAAGCAAGAAACTACCTCCATGTTCTAATCATGACATCTTTTGATCATTTTCAGGGGTTTCCAAGAGGCAAAATAAACCATGATTGAGTGGAAAGAGAGGGAACATGAAAATGAGGAGAGGGATGCATTCAATGATGATGCAACTTTTTCCATGCTTCGGGAGTGTGGATTAATAAATTGTTTCAAGACATGATGTATGAGGAAGCATGGCACGCTTCTAAACCACTTAATAGAGATGTGGGATCCTGATATACAAGCTTTACAGGTATGGGAACACATCCTTGAGATCGAGCTCGAGGACATATATTTCTTGACCGACCTCTCCAAAAGAGGAGCACAAGTCAATTTAGTATGGAACTCTAGCACTAAGGAGAACATGGATAATTATGTATCACGGTTTTGCAGGTAGTGATCCCAGAAAAAGAGTGGGAAGATACTCATAACAGATGTGGAGGACCTTCCTCTAAGGACAGTCTTATTTACTATTGCTCAGGTGGTTGGAAGCATGGGGGCTCATCATGCTACCAAGGATCAAATAACTTATGCCTTGGGATGTCTTGAACCAAAGTTGTTCACTTGGTGTGAATGGGTCCTAGTCATCATAAAGGACTAAATCACCAAGTGTCGCACAGGGAAGACAAAAAAGTTCGGGTACAAAACCATCCTAGTCACCTTCCTTCTAGAGCGGGTGCCAGTGTTACACCCACAGAAATATAGATCCCTTTGACCTCCATCCGAGCCACGCATGGCAAGGTGGATTAGTTATGCAGGATGGCTAGGAGGGCCTCAAATTCTATCATATGGTTCCATCTTCTTTTCATGGTTGCAGGAGCAGATTGTGATGATTGAGGATTACCCTTATACTGGGGTGGATTTACGTAAAAAAATTGACTTGGATTTCCCGTAGGATGAGTATTGGGATGAGTCAGGTATGTGGCCTTAAAAGTTGATGTCTCTTTGGATTTTAAAACATTTCATTTTTTTGTTGTGCAAAAGAATTAATGTGTACATGTGTAATGCAACAGATCGAGGACCATTGAGACCAATGTGATCCTCAGCACTGCGTCGATGAGGGGAAGAGTATTAGGAAGAAGAGGTTGAGGCAGGGGGAATCCATGACGTAGAGAGGAATCTAGAGGGATTTACCATGGGTGTCCCTCCGATGAGATTTTCTGAGGTTCCATATCATCTTCAGAGGCATACTATGGGTGTGACGGAGCGCATAGGCTAGTTACTCCACTGTTTTGCTAGGTCGGTGGTGTGTTATCATGAGAATCATTCTCCTCGTGATTAGGTCTAGGAATTATAGTGGTTTTTCTAGTAATTGCAGTGTTTACATGATATACAGCGAGTAGTCCCGATTTTATACAGGCAATAGTCCCAATTTTGTCTTTTAGCACATTTTGGTCTTTTTGTGACATAATCAAACTTTTTACATGATATATACATGGACCTATATCTTGACTATTTATCTATGATGATTTGTATTTTTCATCATTTACATGTTTTTGATGATGATAGTATTGTTTATGTATGAGCTAGATGCCAATTTAACACGTATTTAACTAATGAATCAACCACTATGTTTAATTGCCTTGGTATGTGTTGATATAAGATGTAATCAAATGATATTTCAAGGAGACACATTATTCGATATAAAAAAAGTAATATGGGACCACGAATGGTGTAAATGCGGTTTAGTTGAGATACCACAAGTTTGGAATCCAGGTAAACTATGAGATGGCCAATACCAAGAGAGGATGCTTTGGTTAGAATCCCAATCACTGCACAGTATTCCGTGATGTTATTTGTTGAGGGACCTAATCAGATTCCACCTGAGGAGATCAAATCATCAGTATGGGAATAGAGCACCCATGCTGCAGAAGCAATATTTCAAGTATGTTGACTAGCACCGTCCACGAATATAGAATACACCGACATATGCACATCAAAGCACAAATCAGGATAAATAGTTGTGGGTGAGACAATATCCTAACATGCAAAACAAAATCAAAATAACACCATAAATACACTATATACAAAATGCACACATTGGATGTCCCTACGCATAAAATCTCTTCGGGTAAAGACCGTTTCGAGGCTCTCCCAAATGTGTACCATCACAATCAACTAGATCATAAGCCCCTTTCTCTAAAAATCATTTAAAGGTTTAGGGACCATACCACATGGATTCTAACTTGCCTTTGCCTAGTTTTCCATACATTTGATCATAAGTCAAGACTAGGTCACCTTCATTGAAGGAAAGAGGTTGAACGAATTTATCATATTGAGCTTTAATCCTCTTTTTGTGAGCTTCGTTAGCGAGCACAACGTCAGGACGAGTCTCATCAAGCTTATTCAAATATAGAAATCGTTCTTCCTCTACGGAAGTGTTTGGAAAGAGTTCAATTAGAAACACGGATAATTTTAAGGACCCATACTTATTTAAAAGTGTATAAACCTTGGCAAATCTTACCAATTCTTAAAATTTTAACTATAAAATATTTGGCGATATTTTTCTAAAATTATTTCAATTTCTAAGGATTTTATATAGTTTATATAATAATTTGGCGATTGTTAGAGTGAAAAAAATTTACCCCATCAAAATTGGGCGAAATAGGGCTTCAAAAATGCAAATTGGCAAATCTTGTTTTGGAAAAAAACATGGAAAAATATCCCATTGGCTAATTTCACCCCTAAAATTATCCTTGATATTCGGCAATTTGAGGATGGAATTTTGAAATCAATCAATAGAATAGATTCCATATCATAGAGTAACTGAAAAGGTGTGAATCCGGTCACATTTTTTACAGAAGTCCTATAGGCCCACACAACCGAAAAGAGTGCTAAGTGCCAATTCGATTTATGAGTCCCCACCATGCGTTGGATCATCTTTTACAAGACTTTTTCAATTGCCTCTACTTTTCCATTTGATCGGGGGTAATAGGGGGACGATTTTTTATGACGAAAACCCAATTTTGCGCTTAGCTCAACCATCATATGATTCCTGAAATGGGAACCATGATCAATTACAATGGTTTGAGGGACTCCAAACCTTGTGATAATGTGATTGAACACGAAAAGTTTTGTTGTTTTTTCGTCTTCACCATATGTAGGCATGGCCTCAACCCACTTAGTAAAATAGTCTACCGCGATGATGACATAACTATGCCCCCCAACTGAGGTAGGATTACAATGCATGAAATCAATGCCCATTTTGTGAAAGGGCCTATGGTAATCACAGGATGTAGTGGAGTTGGGTGAGAGAGTTTATTTGAGTGAAAAATTTGACATGGAGGACACTTCTTGACCACTTCAATACAATTTTTGAAGATGGATGGCCAGAAGTATCTAGCGCGCAAAATATTCTGGGCTGGAGCCATCCTAGAGAGGTGACCGCCACAAGCTCCGTAGTGAGATTCATTAAGAACATGTTCGAATTCTTCTAGATTTAGGCATCAACACAAAATAGAATCGATACCTCGGCGATATAAGGTGTCACCAATGACGAGGTAGTATTTGGCATGATGGCGAATGCGACGTCATTCATCACAGGTGAGGTCAGGATGAAAACATTTGGTTTGGAGATATAAAACGAGATCTATGTACCAAGGAGCAGCTACTCCAATGAGGAACAATGACTCATAAGGAAGAGAGTCAGTGGGATTATATTCTTCATTGACACGGGGAAGTGCACAAATCATCTCAACAAAAACCAAATGTTTATTGGATTTAGCCTTTGCAAAATCCAAATCGAACTTCTGGAGGACCACAATCCAATGGGAGCATTTTCCCCTTAGCACATGACGTGTCAGTATGTACTACATGGGGTTGAAGTTGGAATTGAAAATTGTCTTGCGGAGTAATATGTAATGATGGAACCTCTAGACAACAAAGACTGCTTCCAGAGTTAACTTCTCAACATGTGAGTATCGAATTTCAAAATCAACAAGACTCTTACTTAGATAATATATCACATGTTCCTATCCAGTATCGTCTTCCTACACTAACACCATTCCAATGGTGGAAGTAGATGTTGCAAGATACAATATATAATATTGTGTGTAGTTGGGGGGTTGTATCATGGGTTCCTTTGTCAAGGCCTTTTTCAAATTTTTGAAAGAATGTTGAGCTTCATCATCCCAAACAAATGGGATGCTCTTCTTAACTAGTCTCATGTAGCCCTGAGTAATCTTGGTGAAATTGCAAACGAAGCGGTGCAAAAAGTTTTCCTTCAAAAATGGCCTCTATGTACCAGGGTAAAATGGCCTCAACCTTCAGTGGGTTGATTCGAATTCCATCCTTAGAGACTATGAAACCTACTAATCTATCAGTTTCAACACATAAAACACAATTATGAGGATTCAAGTTGACCTTCGACACCGTAGGAAAATAGCTCTAAGGTTTTTTGGATGATCGTATCAATGAGTAGAATGAGCGGGTAAGTCATCCATATAAGGATCCAAAATATTCTTGATATCGTGAAATGCATAGGACATGGCCCATTGTAAAGTAGCCCCAATGTTCTTAAGGCCGAAAGGTAACTTTTGATATGAAAAATTTCCACATGGACAGATGAAATTTGTTTTATGCTAGTAAGATGGGAGTATCTCTATTTGATTATAGCCAGAGAAACTATCCATAAATGAAAATATGAAACTCCTGACACAGTTATCGGTGATTTGGTCGATGAAAGGGGTAGGGTAGTTGTCCTTAGGACAAGCCTTGTTCAAATCCCTATAATCAACACAAACCCTAATGGTGCCTTGTTTCTTAGCTACAGGAACAATATTAGATACCCAATCTGTTAATGGGACAGGATAGATAAAACCATCTCTAAGAATATTTTCATCTTTTGCATTAATTCCCGTAGTTTTCTTGGGGTGAACAGGTCGGAGTTTCCGCCAAATAGGTCTTGCATCGGGATAAGTCTTGATATCATGGACCACGATAGAGGGGTCAATTCTTGGAATTTCTTCATAACTCCAAGCAAATACATCATGGAACTCATTAAACAAGGATATATAAAATTCCACCTGAGTGGGTGTACAAGTTTTGTCTAGTTGGATATGCTCCATGATACCATGTTTCACTGATATGTCTATAGGAAAATTTTCCATAGTGTTTGCTAAATTTCCCACGATGACACATTGTGAGTAAGGATGGGAGATTGAGAATTTTGGAAAATATCAGATGAAAGGATGGATTTGATATCAGTCTCTAGGGTTTGGAGATTGGGAAGGAAATATGACCTATGATGGTGATATTCCCATGGGGGTTCATCAATGCTCATTATTTCCATTATAGAATTGTCTGGAGGAAAAATCTATATGAGATGATCATCAAAAGGAAAAGATGAATCCATCCAATACGGTGGAGGATCAAGGTTTGATGCCACCAAATGGTGGTCATCAATATTGATACAGTCTGAAGGAGAATGAATTGCATCATATTTGGCCTCATTTAGGTTAAAAGGCATGCAGTTGCCAATGGTTTCAGATTCATATGGACTCAGTACTACCCAAGAATAATAGAATTCATGGGATTGTTGTGTGCTAGAAGAGATCATGTTGATGGTAGAGATTGGGGGTGGAAGCTCCAAGAAGACTCCAATGATGGAAGAGTCTTTCAAAATTCCAACACCAATGTATTCATAATGATGTTGGGATTGTGCGAACAATGGGACATTGTTAGCATTGTTGGAATGAATATCTAGGGAACAAAAATCAAGTTGGTCAATGGTGATGATATTTCCTTGATGAGGGAACTACACCATGCGAAATACCAAGGATGCTACTCCAATCATGGCATAAAACCAATTTTGACCAAGTAGGATATTATAATCCAATGGGGCATCGACTATCTCCACATGGATGGATACATTTTCTTCCCCCATTTCTATGGCTAATGATGGTATGAATCCATATGGTTGAAAACCACGACCGTCAAAGGCCTTTAAAGTGGTAGGAGACTGCATTAATTCAGGAGAGCCAATATCCCTCCAACAGGACAAGGACATAATGGAAGTAGATGCTCCTTAATACAAGATGGTTCGATAGATATTTTTCCCACAAATCTTAGTATGGATATGGAAATCCGGTTGTTGGGAAATCCTTGATTTGAAATATTCCAAATTAAACATAATGGTGTTCGATGTATTGGGGTCTACGACTCCGAGTGACGATAATAAGGTTCTACGTTGATTAGGACAATGATGTATAACTTTGAGAGTTGACATGGCGTGGGGTGCCTAAGCTAGGTCCTTAACAATATTGTAATTTTAAGCATCTCGAGCACTCAGATTAAATGTCTCCTTTGAATAGTGGCCTTTGGTGGGTGCAACACAGTTTCAGAAATTGATCTCTCAATATGAATAGAGCTGGAAGGTGGATGGGGATGAATCATCGATAGGAGAATTATCTTTAGAAATTATGTTTTGGTTTGAATTTGGAACAAGTTCATAATTCTTGGCCTTGGTAGAAATATTAACAGTCTCATTACTCATCATGAGGATATCTCGGGTAGCAGATGACTCATCTTGATCGGAATTGTTGGTAATGCCCCCTTGCAGGGGAGTGTGTGTGACCATTTGTTGCTATTAAGGTGGAAAAGTGTCAGTTAACACCACCAGACGGGAAGAACCTTTTACAAATTTATTGACTTCCTCATGGTAAGGAAATTATTTTGTATAATGGTCTTCCTGACAGATCAGGAAAGGAAACTTAGCTTTCCTCTTAGGTTTATTATCGGTGTTGGTTTGTTGAGGTTTCGGGTTTTCCTATTGAGAAGAAGGTTTCTTTGATTTCCCTTTATTATTATTCTTCTTACCTCCAGATTATTGTGGCAAGGATTGAACTATGTTCACCTCGGAGGTATGAGAAAAAGAAGCATTGCTTTTAAGGTTGGAAGAAACCTAATTTTGTGGTGGAGTTGAGGTAGATTGACTCTGTTGTCCACTCGTTTTTTATGCAAGATGGTTTTCAACAGAACCAACTATGCCATCAGTAGGAGGTTTAGTAGAAGGCCTAGAAGGCTCGTTGGAGGGACGAGGATAATTGGGGATCGAGTCATATAAAGTTCCAGACTGGGAATAAACCAAGTCCAAATACTAGGCACGACTAATCGCTTTCTATTCTGTAACATCCACTCCCAAGGAAACATCCCTAGCAATAGGTGGTAGTAGTGATTTGGTGAACCAATCAGCTAGTAACTGGTTGGGGATAGGAGCCTTTATCAATATTCAACACCTCCTCCACTCATGTGTATGATCAGATATGTGAGTGGAAGTGGAATGTCGCAATGAAGTTAATAGGTCTATACCAGTTTCATACCGCATGGGTAGTTGAAAATGCGTTAGAAACTGCATTGCAAGGGAGTTGAAATATTAGAAGGAGTGTCATGGAAGCTCAATATACCATTTATCTTCTGTCCCAATGAGTGTTCGTTTGAAGATCCATAATCGTATGGAATCATCCATCAATGAGTTAGAAGAACATCAAAGATGGAACATCATAACATGATTTTTCGGGTCTTCCCTGGATTTTCCATTGAATTTTGGGATATTCGATAGTAGTTTGACAGGGATGGATGGAAAATGAGGTTCATGCCAAATGGGATCATTGATTAATCTTGACAAGTCCGAAAATTCTAGTGTCACCAGGAAAGGATCCTATTTGGTTGTGGGTAAGAATAATATTGATGGGGTGTTGGAATGCCCGTAGGGCCATGCACCAAAGGTTGTTGTATGTTATACCCATATGTATTTCCCATGGGGTACAGTTGGAAGCCTTGTGGATTGGAGACCATAATATTAATCGGTTATTGATTTGGAATCATAGGATTAACTAGTTGTGGATTCAGAACCATAGGATTAGCTAGTTGTAAGTTCTGCATCATGGGGTTAAATGGTGGAGGTGTGGGGGGGTGGAGTCCATTGATTGCTTGCAACACCTGAATTAAGAGGAGGCATAGGAGGGGTTGGAATCCATTGATTATTTACAACCCCTTGATTAGGGGGTGGAACAACTCCTTGATGAAGGGGAGGTGTCGTAAGGGGTGGAACCCATTGATTGTTTGCAATGCCTTGATTAAGGGGAGGTGTTGAAGGGGGTGGGATCCATTGATTTTTTATGACATTGGGGTAAGGTAAACCAGGATGTAGGTTAGATGTGGGTGTGTAAAAAGGTTGAAATTGATTTGTTTTTCCCCTAGAAAAATTTTTGTTACCTATTATAGGTTTCCCCCTAGCAGGTGGTTTTTGTTGTCACCATGAGATAGATGGTCCTACCACTAGAGGTTGACTAGTGGCCATGATTGGCCCATTGGTAAAAGGTTTTACTGGAAATATGGTATAAATCGTAGCCAAAGATTGAAATCCAAATACAACCAACATTCCAATAGAAGACATACGCGAACTTCCAACTAGAGCAATTTGGGTGACTGCGGAAGTGTTACTGACTTGCGTGGATGAATGTGCACCTAATCCAGTAACTACAGGTAATGAATGGATTTTAAGGTTATTCCCCTAAATAGGAACAATCCATAAAGAGAGACCAAGAATTTCAATTGGTATAAGTATAAGTGGGACGGTCCGAGGGGAGGTTTTGGAGTTGACTGCATAGACATTGGAAAGGTGCAAAAATCATTAATTGCTTGGCCCAAATTAATGTTCCATAATCACAATGACAAACCAAAAATATATGTCGTTTTTGGGTCATCAGGTAAGGATTGGGTAGACACCCAATTTGTGGGAGTGGATCGACCTACAAACAACATACCATAAGTGGAATCATGAGAAGCAAATTGGGGAATTCTTGCATCAAAAGATCTACCACTTCAAACATGGCAAGTAATGAAATGTCGCGCCTAGTCATGTATGTTGTCGCACGTTCGCGAGATAACGTACCATTTTTTTCTTGTGTGGATGCCATAATTTCTTCTCTCGTGCGAAGTTCAGAGGTTGGAATTCCTAATGTTATTCTACTAGAGGATTTAGATTGGCAGCTGGGTATAACAGGGATATTAGGTACAGCAGTTGGTGTGACCAACTGGACTAATGGTTGGTTAAAATTTCCATCTAATTGGATGGTCTTAGAAGGAAAAGGATTTGATTCTTCAATGAATTCGATATACCCTTTGTGGAGGTCACATCGTGATGGAATCTCTAGGGCTACACTACTTTATGGTGTGATACTAACTTCTGGTGCGACATTAACTTTTGGTGTGACACTAAATTCCATTACGAAACTAACCTTTGGTGCTACACTAACTTCTAGAGTTGTCCTAACTCGTGGCACGATGGTAACATGTGGTGTTGCACTAACTTGTCCTGAGACAACCTCCCCACTAGCTTGTCTTCCTGTAGGAGGAACTTGGGAACGTGGAGGTGGTGGTCGACTAGTCCTAGGTGCGAACGGTTCAGGAATCAATCCTTATTCTCTATTGGATTTTCGTTGATCCGCCATGGAACAAAACTAAGTAATATGGGCTAATTATAACAAAAAGAGCTCAAAAAACCCTAAGGCAACCGAGTGTGCAAAAGGGGATCTAGAAGAAAAAGAGGCACTCAAGCCAAAAATCAAGCTCAAAAAACTTTACTACAACTGATGTCACAACAAGCGAACTACAACAAAGTGGCCAGAAATCCAACAAGCAGCACTACTTAGAAAATAAAAAGACCCTCTATAAGGTAAAGGAGCAAGAAACCACCTAACTAAGAGGTAGAAACCTCACGAAATTGTATCCCCTCCAGGGTGATGAAATCCATAGTTAGGAAATAAAAAATGAGAGATCAAAAGGCTAACGTATATCCCTCTACCGAAAGGGATCCCTGGTAAAAGAGCCCTAAAGGAAATTTCACTAGGCTACCTCATTCATGACACGTCTGGGAAGGTTTACTAAAGATTCTACCTTTTATCCCTTGTACCACTAGTATGGAGGCCAGAAAATACAAGCAAGACAATGGATTGAGGTCCTTAGGTACTAAGTGGAGTGTGGTATTCCAAAAATTTCGTTTGGAACTAGTCCTTGCTACTTACCCCCTTGGAATGGGAGCCCCCCAACAATTGGCTTATAAACGTGTCAACAAATATAAGAGGATTTTATCTCACTAAGAGACATCTTCTATGTTTCAGATGTAAAGTGACAAGGGGGAGTTTTTGGATTCCTATCCCCAATGTCCTACCTAACTACACAATTCTTTTAGTTTCCTCAAGTGAGGTTAATGTGTGTTTAGTTAAGGTGTTTAATTTTAGTGGTTTTTATTTACTCAAAGGAAGCGAAAGTGCAACTGATGGTCTGTGGACTTGACTCAAAACCATGCAAAAACGAATGAATATGCAAGTCTTTCTCTTCGATGAAGTTCTAGATAAATGAGGGAGAGTTATTTTCTTTTCACAAATGAAAGAACGCTAATGCAACTTTTTCCAAAAATGAAATATCAATTTTCACTTTCAATTAAATTCCAAATTGACCATGAAATACTCTTTCACACCAAACAAATTCAAATCTTTTCAACAAACACCAAAAGCAATTTTTTTGTTTTCTTTTTATTCAAATGAGTCTAAAATGACAAACTAAATGAAGTAAACTTCTCTTAATTGCAAATTTCTCTGGTTCCAAGCAAAGAATCAAAGGAGTTAAAAGATCCTGAAAATTTTCCAAATAATCGCAAAACTCACCAAAGTATATATTTTCAACAACCAAATTAATGGATATTTAGAATATAGAAAACTGGTCTTTGATTTCCATTGATCTTTCAAAGATGCACTAATGCTCACAAAGGAATTATCCTTGTTTCATATCAGATGCAAGAAATTAAATATCTTTGCAAATACTTAAATCAAAGAAGATTCAAAGGAAACAACTCAGGTGAAGCAACAAAGCATTCAAAGGATTGAAACCTATTTGTCACTTTCCACTCAAAAACCCAAAACCAAGCAAGTTTAAGTCCAAGCAAACCAAACACTCTACAAAAGTATTTTTGAGATCTTAAAACTAGAGGTGAAGTAGATCAAGTAGCTAAAAAGGATTTCAGAGAATTAGAAAACCAATTGCTCTTGTAAAGGATTGATATTCTTTCCCAAAACAAAATGAACAATTGCTTTGAATACAAAAGATTCAAATGAAACCAAACAACCTTCAATTAATTTCAAAGGGCCTAAACTCAATCAAAAATACTTTTGATGTTTCAAGCACAAACTGAAAGATGAAAGCAAGATACTAGACCAAATTCATATACTTGAGAAAGTGATGAAATGCTAAAGGAGACTATGACAGTCCCATAATGGACAATACACTTCCAAGACTTCAAGAATGACTCCAAAAATCAAATGAAGGTAAGAAAAGGATCAATATGTAGATATGAAATCAAATTCACACACAACTTAGTAATAAAAAGTGGTAACAAAAGACTGGCAATGAGAATCAAACAAAAACCAAGCAAACCAAACAAGTTTTTCCACTACAATGGGAATTTTGGCTCCGTGAGGGACTTAGACCCAATGAAAATATGGAATTTTCGCTCTCTGATACACTGCAAGGGTGCGAAAATAATGGTATTTTCACTCTGTGGTCTTAGTAGGGGATGCGAAAATATCCTGTAGGATAAAAATTAAAATGGTTCGAGCCTAAATCCAGTCATGTGTCGGGTCTGGGACTCATGCAGCTTGTCAGTGAAGGCCAAAATAAATAGACAAGATAAGACCAAGTACTTTTGAACAGAAAAGGGATCCAAACTCAAAGATTCAAAGGTTAAACAAAAACAAGGGAATCGATCCCCAGTACGGTCACCAATTTCCGTGGTAGAATTTTCTTCCTATGGATAGGAGGAAAACCTCATGGACAATAATAAGGATCCCTAAAACCTAGTCCAAGACAGAAATAAACAAATGGTTTCTATATCTCCTAGATCTAGCACACATATGCAAGTACATATAAAAGGAAAGAGGATGAATATAAATGTCTAACCTCAGCCAAGATGATTGTCCTAGTTGCTCCTTGTTGACGTATCCCCTTTGCTTGATGATCCAAGTAGGTGAACCTGTAGACAAAGGAAAAGAGACAATCTACTTTCCTATACTAGCATGTTAGGCTAAATCTATTCACTTAAGAAAGTAACAAATTGAGACATTTCAATATGAAATACACAATCTGGGAGAATAGGCCAAGTTATCTATTATAAATCCAAAGACAAAATAATACAATGTCACCTGAGTATGTTTCAACAACATCTCCTCCAATGCCTTCTCACAAGCCACCTTTGAGAATATTGAGAACATAAGGACCTCCTCACTAGATCTTCTGTAACTATAGTTCACACTTAGTCCCTAAGTCTCTAATCCCCAAAACCAAAAGAGTAATGGTATTTATATAGTGAGAGGAAGCTCAACCAACATGGAGAAGGATTTGGATTATGAGAGGAGGATGTGGATCTAGGTAGGATAAAGTGGATCACATCATATTCATCTTTCCTTAATGAAGGAAAAAACTAAGTGATACTCGAAAATATGGTGGAATCCTTGAGATAAAAGATCCCTAGATCTATGGAAAAATATCCTCAACAATATTTTAGTGTCTTGAGAATTGAGCAAGGCGCTAAAATGTTGTAATTTTTCGTGCCCTAGCAATTGAGAAAAATGCAAAAAAGTTGTAATTTTCACGCCTCCATAACTAAGCATAGCACGGAAATCCCTCTTTTGATGTCTTAAGGAGGTTTGGTGAAGTGGCATTCAACCTCAGTAGGTTAAGTAACTTCTCCAGCTTGGATGGGGAGTAAGTACACCATGTGATGATAATTCTAACACACCTACGAGGTTGTGAAACTTCATGCTTTCCATGGTGGGAAAGCATATACATTCAAAGATGACAAAATTAGGTATAACAATCAATAATAGTTTGAGTAGATTAGGATAATTTAGTGAATCCCATAATGTCCTTTTCTAGAAATGAATTGGGTTTAAGTCCATACATTAGCATATTATTATACTAATATTTCTATTATGTGAACTTCGAATTATGGAAATAGGATATTTGACAATACAAGATAAAATAATCCTCCAATTGTGTTTCCTACAATTTTGTTGCATGGGGTTGAAGCCTCTACCTTCACATGTGTTAAAATCACTATCTAAGTGGATTGGGTCAAATGTGGTGGAATCATAGCATCACTGTAGTCCATGACTCTAATGGATTATTTATTCCCAAAACATGAAAAATAAAAGTTGAATGATTTATAATTTATAATAACTTAAAAACAAAACAAACTATAACATCACAATAAATTGTGTCTAGAGCAACAAAAATGAAAAAACAATGTCAAAATAATCATGTATTATATGTATAAATATTAGTATGAAATGGTAATCTCAAAAATTAGGTATTATATGTACAAACAACATATTTTATTTTTTTCTTTAGAAATGTGTCGATGAAGAGCATTCAAGAAAACCTTTGAGTTACCCAATCATGACATGAAATAATAAAATTGCTATCATCATATCACCATTCTCCCCGAGGGGACTTTTGCCTTGTTGGGATTATTGGGCGTATAGAGATACATGCATGATCATTTGTTGAAATCACTAAAGAGATATGTAGTGTGTGGATAATTTCTTGTTGTAATGGTGCTCATTTCCATATCCTTGCAACACTATGCTCACTTGTTGTTAATTGCTTAATACACATCCTACAATGTGCTATGTGTTCTAGAGATTGTCTTTATTTTACCATGTGGCAGGTTGTGCCTAAAATGCACATGTTCCTATTATGAATATAATTCATTGGCTCCCTTATTAGCTTTTCTCAAGTGAATTAGTCACCAAGGGAAAGATCATCACTGGTTCTTATTGAACATGCAAGGTGATAACATAATATCAACATCATATAAATCTGAAAATCTGGCTAGGAACATCATATGAAAATGTATCCTCACAATTTTCTAATCTATCCTCTGGTTGTACACATCAACCATTAGTTACTTGTATTCTGTGTATTCATACAAAGTATTTCCAAGCCTGAGGAATAGCTCCAATCTTTGATGATTTCCATTGAACAAGAAGCATTTATTTATACAAGTAAGGTGACCTTTGGTTTCATATTCCAAAGGTACGTTTCATTTTCCTATGACTATTGATTTCCCTATAGATAAATATTTACAATAGTTTACCCAATAAACCATAATCCCGTAGGATTATATTTCCAACATTCCCCCACTTAATCTGAAGGGGTGTTTGTGAGTCCATGCATCTTTCTTAACTTTTCAATCTTCTCTCTTCCAATCTCTTTGGTGAAGATGTATGTAATTTGCTCCTTTGTGGAACAATGTATTAAATGAACTTTCGTGGCCTCTACATGATATTGAATCAGATGGTATTATTTTGATGTGCTTGGTTCGATCATGGAATCTTGGATTCTTGACCAACTTGATTGCAAAAGTGTATTCAATTATTATAGGGGTAGAATTCAAATGTTTCTCCTGCAAATATTCAAGTATTTTCCTTATCCACACAATCTCCTTTGTTGATTTTCTTGCATCCACAAATTCTACCTTTGTTGTGGAATCTACTGGAACAAACTATTTTTCATGTGATCTCAAGGAGACAATTGTTGATCCAACACTCATGAGTTAGCCTAAAGTAGACACTCCATTCTCTTTGTTTCCATCAAAGTCTAAATCAGAATAGTCAATCAATTTGAAGCCATACACCTTAGAATACTTGATTCCAAAATCTTGAGTCCCCTTCAAGTATTTTAGAACACTTTTAGCAACAAACCAATGTCCTTCACAAGTTTTTTGCATAAACATGGAAAGGATCCCAACAATAAATGATATATGTGGTCTATTGGTGGTAAGGCAGATAAGACTTGCCACATCTTGTATGTAATTGGTTGCATCCTCAAATTCATTTTCTTTGCTTTATGTGAGCTTCAAATTATATTCCATTTGAGTAGAGATAAGGTTGCACTCTATCATGCCAAATATTTTCAACATCTCCCCAACTTACTTCTTATGGGAGATGAATATGTGCTTTGGATTATGTCATTTAAATTCCCAAGTAATAGTGAAGATATCCCAAATCTGTCATTTCAAATCCCTTCTCTAATTATTTCTTTATGGATGCATTGTAGATTTCATTGTTCCATGTCATCAAAATATCATCTACATACACCATAATATATAAAATAGATCTTCCAACTTTCTTTTCAAACAATGTTGCCTCATCAATATTAAAGTGTTTGAAATTTAATTTCACATTATGCTTAGTTAACTTTTCAAACCATGCCTGAGGTGCTTGTTTCAGGCCATACAATGGATTGATGAGTTTGAATACCTTGTTTTATTGTCCCTTCACAACAAATACTTCTAGATGAGACACGAAGATATTCTCTTTCAAGTATCCATTCCAGAAAGTAGTCTTCACATCCATCCAATAAAATTTCCACCCATTATGTGTAGTAAAGATAATAGAGTGCGGATGGTAACCCATTGTGTTGTGGCGGAGAAAGTATCCTCATAATTAATTATTTCTTTCTATGAAAAATATTTTTCCAAAAGCCTCACCTTATGCTTGTGAAGTAAGCCATATGATTTGTACTTGTTCTTGTAGACCCATTTGCAACCAATTGGTTTGGTTCCAAATGGAGATCCCACCAACTTCCACATACCATTCTTGATGAGAGAATCATATTCATTCTACATGGTTTATTTCCACTATTCATGAGAAGCAAATTCTTCAAAGGAATTTGGTTCAAGGTTAGAAGATAAATTCAATTCATAATCATACTAAACATCCATACCTTCTACACCACATGAACTTGAATTTCCTGCATCTCCTTCATCTTATTTCCTTCTCTAACTCATGCTTCCCATCTCTCTAAATTCATTAGGATGGAAACTTCCAAATGTCTTTGTGAACCACTTTGGAACTTTCCATGAAGGTCTAGGTTGCTCAGTTGGTGGTGCTTCATCCTTTTCAAGATTCAATCTTGTAATCCTCTCAATCACATCGTACATTTGAACCTCTTGTTCTGGTGAAGTAGCGGGAACTTGTTCATAAGGGGGGAATGGTGCTACAAAAGGAGATTCCAAAGATTGATCCAAGATAGGGATCCCCCCTTCAATATGTGGAATCTCATTATCAAATTCATGAACGATATTTACATGGGTAATTTTTTCCAGATGATCAAGCTGTCTCTCAATAGACTTGTCATTTTTATTCTTTTCAAGAAAAATAACATCTCTAGAAAGTATAAACTTTTTGTTTACCTCATCATAAAAACGATATGTCTTGGTGGTGTTTTAATACCCCAAGAAGATGTGCTTCCAGGTTCTTGCACCAAGCTTGTTTCTTTGTTCCTTTGGAATTAAGGCATAACAGGTGGAACCAAATACCTTAAGATGCATCACCAAAGAAATGCAGCCATACAAAATTTTGTATGGAGTCTTATTTTCCAAAGCATGAGCTGGAATTCTATTCCTAAAATAAACTACACATAAAATTGCATCACCCCAAAACATCAATTTCACATTCTTGAAAAATAGCATGGAGCATACCATATTCAAGTGTTATGTTCATTCTTTCTACCACACTATTATGTTGAGTATTTTATGGAACTATAGTTTGATGTCTAATCCCATGTTAATGAAGATAGTTTTCAAATTCATTATAAGGGCACTCTTTTCCATTATCCATATGAAGAGTGCCAATGTGAGATTATGCTTCATTTTATATCCATACATGAAAACTTTGTAATGTTTCATATGCCTTGGATTTTTTCTTTAGTAAATAGACCCAATACATATTGGTGTAATCATCAACAAAATTCATGAGATATTTATTACCATTTGCATAAGGAATACACATGGGGACACATAGGTTAGAGTGTATCAACTCTAGTTTTCTACATGCTCTAAAATTTGACTCATGAAAAGGTTGCTTACTATGTTTTCCAAGAATACAAGCATCACACTATTTCAACTTCTTTGGAATGGTGAGAAAACTAGAAACATCATTCTTTTTCAACAATCAAAGACTACCATAATTGATATGTCCATATCTAGCATGCCATAAAACATCGGAAGATAATGTACCTTATTCATGCTAAGAGAGGCAAGAAAAATTATGAGCTCTTGTAGATGATCCTTTCAGCTTTAGTAGTTTCTCATCTTCATATCCAATCATGATGACCTAGTTGTTAGAGGATATCCTTATATCAAATATCTCATTGAACATGTAGATGTAAATACCTTGTTTTCAAATGTGCACCAAGGACAAGAAGTTTCTCTGCAACTGTAGAAGATAGAGAACATTATGCAACAAAAAATCAAGGAATCCAAGCAGTTTGAGCCTGATGGAGCCAAATCCCTTGGGCTTGAGGATGGAATTATATAAAAAATAGCTTATACCATCTACATTGTCATTGAAATATTTGAAAAAAAAATCTCCTACATTTCATGTGGGAGGTTGCACTAGTGTCAAGTAGCCAAGTATCTCTCCAAGACACAAATGAAGTATTTAATGTGACTTCACCACAATGTGAAAAAATAAAGTGAGTAGATTTAGGAGTTATACCATACTCATGATATTTACCTTTGTATTTTTTCTTCTGGTTATGCTTCTCTTTGATCATCTCCCATGGAGAACAACAATGTTCTACATCATGTCCATTCTTCCCACAGTAGCCATAGTGAAGATTATATATTTTGTTGTGATTATTTCTACCCCCCTATTGTTGAAAATTGGTTTTCATTGATGTCAACTAATGTCAAAGAGGATGTCAACTAATTCGGTTTGAGTCATTAATGTCAACTGATGTCAAAGTGGATACAACATTCCTATGACAGCTTAAAGAAGTATATGGAAGCCACTTTGAAGAATTATATGCACAAGATGGTGAAGGACATGGATGATAGTGTGAAGAAGTATATCTAGAATTTGCATCTAGTCTGAAGATACATGTCCAAGGATACATCATGCATGATCAATATGAAGAATAAAATAAGGAAGGTACATCATGGAAATCTAGTTCAAAGAATCACATAAGCAATGTATCCTACTACACATGGTACTAGCACAAAAGTCAAGTCCACCAAGTCATACTCACTCAAGGTAGTAGCAAAAGAATTGGATGGACAAAGGTACATGTGCACAAGCAACCAAGAAGTTGGTTAAGAAAAGACACAAGTGTGCAAGCATGTTGAAAGAAGGCTCAAGAATGTGCAAGCATTGCGTGGTCAAGGATTGGTAGTGCAAAAACAGTAAGAAACTAGACAGTCCTGAAAGCACACAAGTCTTACCAATTATAAGATGCTTTTAGTTAGTAAAAGGTACACAAGTTCCAAGAAGGGTGCAGCAGTTGAAGTTTTTTATGCACAAATCCCATAAGGGATGATATTGCAAGGGTCAAAATCCCACCAAGGAGAATTTATTTTATGCACAGATTCCACAAAGCATTGTCACGGTAGGTGCGCAATACCCACAAGGGATGGTACAGAAAGGGTCAAAGAATCATCAAATTAAAGAGCAAGGATGCACGCATACCTCAAAGCAATGGTACATCAAGAGCACAAGAAGTATACCACTAAGGTGTAAATCCCACTATGTCATGGACCATGAATGCACAAGAACCACAAAGGATGACACATCAGTAGCGCATACGATGACATGTGGAAAAAGAACAATCCATGAAGTATGGAAGAAGGGATGCGACAACCAACTTGTGGACATACAATCCGTGCAGGACATGTATAAATAGAGATGCAAGTTGGAGATTTGAAGTAAGCTTGATGGCGAGATTGTATAGCTTCAATTGGAAAATACAAATTTATATTTGGGGCATCAAGGGCTTGAGGATATAATAGCATGATCTAGCGATGATTTGAGTGTGCACATACAGAGGAATGATACAGCTGATGGTGCGTAGAATGATGTTGTAGATATGTGATTATTGTGCAAACACAGAAAGGAAGAAACACATAATTATGCACAACTGTGTGAAGATTGAATGACAGAATTGTAGATAGCACATAGACAGTCAAATATGTTGTAAGGAAGAAGCACAGAAACAGAACCAAAGTTTGTTAGGTGATGCACAGATGTTTAGCTGATGCACGAAGACTAAAGTGAAGTGTGCGAAGTTGAGAAGTCCATCTGATGTGTAACGATAGAGAAACAACAGGATCTAGTAAGCTTGTCATGATGAGGATGATCTGAGATAAGTGCGTTAAACCAAAAAGACAAATAATTTGATGCACGACATGTCGCAGATTGTCTAAAATACTGTGGCACTTATACAGAACGAACCCATCAGTTAGTGCATAGTTCCATCTATTACTGATGCTTTATCCCATAGAATATAAATATCAATTGAAAGCACAATATCAGTTGGTGATTGCAGTTGCGTAGTAGCAGATCGACAGAGCATATCTTGGCTTAGACTACAGAATCAACAAACACACAGTACATGAAGTAAGACATTAGAAGAAGTGTAGAATTGAGAGGAATGAGAATTCAAGTGATGTATGCAGCATAGTGACAATGATATGTCTGCATACGAAGATAGTGCACAGTAGAACTAATATCAGAAGATCAGAAGTGTGTGTGGGTTAGAAGTTCAGTAAGTCATAATTACACCTTGAATATTTGGGTGGTAGGACGGGGCAAGGAGAAAGGGGGTTGTATCCTCCTTTCAGTTGGTGATGGAGAAACACAAGGATTTGAAGCTTCCTTCAGATCGGTGCCTGTAAAACTAGGGGGTCAGTTCCGCCTTCCAGTTGGAGCTGGTAAATATAGGAAGTTGGTGCTTCCTTGAACGAAGTATTTTCATTATAAAAGAGCATTATGTGGTTTTTTCCCAATTGGGTTTCCATGTCAAATTCCTCTATGATGTGTTCTTTTTCTTGGTGCATATATGGATGAATGATATTGGATGCATAATTAATCATCAAGATTAAGTTAAGACAATCTATTAAAGAAGGTAAAATTGTTGATAATTGCGCTAATACTGATTCACCCCCCTCTCAGTATTAAATCGATTCCAACACCTTCCTCTATAATTTTTCCTTCCACATCCTCTCTTACTTCTTTAGAACAATCATTTGATTGATTCATCCCTTTCTAGGAAAGGTACAAGGTCTCTCAAGTAGGTTGAGTTGTCTTCTTTTCAAAGGCTTTCTCATTTTCTGCGATCTTCTCGACCAGTGTGTCAAAAGTGAGGTCTTTCAATTTACCAATAGATTGAAGTGATTTAAGATAGTGTGATTATGTAGCGTACAGGAAATTGATGAAGGTTGTAAGAGAAAGGTTTTTTTTTTCACACCAGTAGCATCAATGTCATGCTTCATTTCTATAATATTAAATGATGCAGCCATAGGATCATTATCCTTCAACTCTAGGTTGAATAGATTCAATAGTAACTAAATTAGCTCCAATTCAGTATGTGAGTCATACAAATATTTTAACTTATTCAAAGCATCATATGAAGTTTTGGAAGGTGCAATATTCCAAATCACCTATTCAATTACCGTAGTAGTGATTAGTTCATATGCCCTCTCGCCTCTACCCTTCCATATGGAAATCTCTTTGTGTGTTGTAGGTTGTTTTGGTGAATAAATTGGGTCTTGTTACTACTCCACATCTGCAACCTTAAAACATCGGTTGGATGAAATATGGAAAAGAACTCAAGATCACCCAACATTGCAATATTTCCTACTTCATCAAGCCTTTTCAATATTAAGTGCTTGTTGAAGCCTCAGATATCGTAGCATCAATTAGAAAGGGATTCTCCCCGATAGATTATCCCAATTAGATTATCTACCGTTTGGTATAGGGAATCCGTCCGGTTAGCGGTTCCGGAAACCATGGGTTTGGAGTTTTATTCCGATTATACCGGTTATGGCCCAATCCACCTTTCTTTTGGGTTTTATGTTTTATAATGATATGCAAGTGCCTAGTCTAAGTTTAATCTAAATGCAAAACTGGAAACAGATCTAAGTCTAAAACTGAAATAAATCTAACTATCCCTGCAAGGAGCAAATTTAAAACATGAGCAATGAGCTACAGGAGTTATCTAAATAATTAACAGATAGCCATTAAATCTGAAAGAGAAAGATACAACAAAGATAAAGATATCAGAAGATAGCTTTTGATTTAATATAAAACACATTCATTGCTCCTGAACAGAGAATTCGTTTGCACAGAAAGGAGTAAAATCATTAATTACAAAGAAATAATTCAAACAACAAGAAATATCTCACATTAAAGTATGGAAGTCACCAGAATAATCCAATATACATCCATTCTTCATTCCGATGCAAAACGTCCATCTCCAGGCTTTTTATTAGAAAAACTTTATTTTCTTAGAACATATACAAGATAGCTCGTACAGGTCTGAAAATCATTCCCTGCCAAAAAGGCCTATTCATTCCTTCCTAACTTCTATTTATAATTACAAAATTGCCCTTTGGGATGCCACCTGGCCTTTTACACTTGTCATCTACAGAAATTTTCTTCTATAACAGACAAAATGTGACTCTTTTCTCTTTACAGAAATTATTTTAAAAGAAAATAGGGACAGCTGTCCCATAGCTTCCACGTTTTTACACATATGAAAAGCCCAAAATACAAAAAATCAGAATTAACACTCTAACTCAGCGCTTTCACTCCTGTGCGTGTGCTTCAGTTGGAAGAGAAGCACTTGATCCAACAGTTGCTGCTGTTGTTGCCTTAGGAGAGGCACTCGAACTCGCTGGAGCTGTTGCTTCTGCTTGGGAAGAAGGAATTGAACCGGCTGGAATTTCTGCCACTGCTGGGGGAGAGGGAATCGAGCTAGCTGCCATAGCTGGTGCTGCTGGGAGAGAAGAGTCTGGGTTTGCTGTTGCTCTTGCCACTGCTACTGCTTTCTTCTCCTCCTCCGCAATGTAACTATACTGTATACCCGTGTCCCTTATGACTACATTTACGGAAGCAGGGAGCAAGATTTTCTGAGAAGTTACATTTTTCCTAAGCTCTGCTCCAATGTCTTGAACTTCTGTTACTGCAGCTTGATGCACTTCTTTAAGCAAATGGTTGTGGACTAATGACATTCCAATATAATGTTGGAGGTCGTCAATTGCTAGGACATCAATTTTATTCAAATATTCAGTTTGAATGCCCAGTTCTTCCTTCAGCTCAGCCAAACGTTGTTCTTCACCCGGGAAAACATCGAGGGATTGCGGGAAACTCAATTTGCACCTGTCATGCACTCCCTGGATTCTCTGATATAGATCGATAATCCTATCCCTTGTCCCTTGAACACTGGCCATTAGCTTACTGCCACAGTTTCTGCAGAAGTCCAAAAGAGCTATGTCTTCATTAAAACCCTCCACAGACTTGAATGGGAGATGTGTGGGGAAATCCATCTTTCCTTCTCGCCATTCTATCTGGCTCAGGATATTTGCCTTAACCCGAGTATGCTTAGCTTTAAGCCTATGGGCCTCTGCATTAAATTCTTTTAGTCTGACCACCATGGCCTTGAGCTTGCTAACTTCATTAGTGATTAGCTCCTGAGTGTCATGTATTTGATTCAAGATGCTGCAGGACAGCTCATGGAAGGGAGACATGTCCATCTTTCTGCTCTCAGCTTGCTATAATTGCTCAGATAATGCTAGCTTGTCTGCTTCTAGCTGGGACACTCTGGCTCTTGCATCGTTCTTTTCTGCTTCCACAATCATCATCAAGACTGATAGTTGCTCCTTTTCTTCCTCCAGCTGGTTATACCTGTTTGATAGCTCTTTATGCTCGACAGATAGGCGATTATACTTGTTCACCACAAGATCCCTGTAGGCTTGCTCATTAGCCACAGTATGCTGTAGCATACGAGCTCTCCTCTTTGTCGATTCATTTTCTCTAACTATATCACCAACGTTGTCCAGTGATGCTTTTGCTGTCTCCACAACTGCGGATGCCATAGCTAAGGGATCCTTATTTGTATTACGCATTAAAGTGATCTCCCGGTGGGTAATGATATCCTCCTGGAAGAGTCTTTTGGTCCTCTCTTCCGATTTAAGGACCATTGCTTTCCTTTTCTTATCATAGACAAATTCATCCCACCTGGACACCGTATGTTCTTCTGATGGAGTGTACAGGACAATTGGGAGGTTCATAATGTCTATTTCTACTTTCGCTGGTGGGGTCTGGACTACATGAGCTTGGTCTGTTCCCACATTTTGGGTACCAGATCCACCTGCCTGTGCTGCGTCTGCCTCCACATTTTGAGTGCCGGAGACACTTGTTTGAGGTATGTGAATTTCCATGTCATGTGCACCGGAGCCACTTGCCTGTGCTTCTTCACCTGCTTTAAGCTCTTCTTCAGCTCGTTGCCCTTTCTCTTCTTCCTCAGCTTTCTGTTGTCTTTCATCTTCAGCCTCCTTTTTCTACTGGGCTTCCTCATCTTCTTTTCATAGCCTCTCACTTTCTGCTTCTTGCTGCAATCTGACAACTTCAACCTCTTGCACCAACCTCGCTTCCTCAGCTTCCTGCTGTAATCTGGCTTCTTCAGCTTCTCGTAGTAACCTTGCTTCCTCTTTTAATCTGAGCTCTTCCTAAGCTCGGGCCTCATCTGCTTCTTTTTCTTTTTGCTGGCTGGTCTTCTGGGTCCTGGTAGAGCTAGAAATTGCTCCACTGCCTTGGAGAAAGGTTCGCAACTCAGCCATGTTGCTGATGCCTCTGAATACCTCCTCCTCGGCATCATGATAATGAGAGTACTCAAAATGAGCATAAATTTGCTTACAATGCTCGACCACTTTTCCCTTCCTGTCATTCCTATGGAAGATCACCTCGCCGAAGTGGAAGGCTTTCAGCTCCTGAACAAACTCCTCGGCCGAGGCAACCCCTGAGAATTTGTCTGCTCCTATGCAGAAGGGAAAAGGCGGGAAGGAAGCCTTATGCTGTTTGTTGAGCACTGCTCCGATTCCATCCAGGAACATTTGTCTCACCGCCTCCTTAAGGACCACATAATCTGTAGCATATCTTGGAAAAACATATGGTGATTTAGTCCCTCCAAACATTCTGAGATAGGTGCCTTGCTTCGAGAAATAAAAATCTCCATAATTTTCAAGGACTTGCATGGCATTCTCCGATAGGCAGTTGGGCTCTTCCTTGAATAACTGCTCATATAGGGGCATGATGAACCCCTCATAGATGAGCTTATAGCTGGGTTTGTAATTCTGAGCCCACAACATCCTGAAAGCGGTATAAACCGGGGTGTTGTCCTTATCCCATGTGCAGCCCAATTTGGGAAAAGATAACTTGGCCAAAACGCAATCAACAAGATATGAGGACATGTAAAATTTTGCCTTCTTTAAGGCCAGTCCTTCTCTTGTAGAAACTACCATTGAGGCCAAACTATCTGACAGGAGAGTGGCCCAGTCAAACACAGTTCCTTTAAATGCCAAGAAGTGGATGATAGGGACCCACTGAATCTTGTACACGGTGCCATCTGGCATGCCGAAGATTCTGCACAACATCAAGGCGATCAATCTGAAAGGAGGTCTCAGATTCTGGATGTCATATTCGTCATTACCTTTCTTTCTCAAATGCTTGCCTGCGACTAGTATCTTTTTGGCCATTTCAATGTTGTTCATCTGGCCCAGCCATTCATCAGTCAGAGATAGCTGGGTGCAGGGAAATTTGTAGGCCGTGGCCAGGTATGCTAGATGAAATGAGGCAATGGCTATCTTTCCGCTGTCGTGAATTATTCTTTCCTCTGCATCGGTATGTTGGAGTATCCACCCGATTACTTCAGAACAGGGGAATAGTTCAGGGCAGGTAGCATCTCTAGCTATGCCTGAGGTTCTGATATTGAGATAGATTTGCCCCTCTTCTAGCAACATGTCCGGGACATCTTTGTCTCGGATCATCCTATAGATGTCACCCCAGCGGATCTCTGGAGGAATACCGGTGGTGCACTTAGTATCCTGGAGTGTGGTCTCAATTCTAAGTGGTGTAGGTTGTTTTTCTGTCATTTTAGCCTTCTTCCTACCACCTTTTGGCATTTTGACTTATCCCTGATAGCAACCAAATACAAGTCATTATAAAATTGAGCAACATACTGTGAGATTTTAACAGAGAGCATCACCATTTTAACATGTCAATGAGATAAATACAATGTGAAGCTGTATGTTAGGAAGCAAAATACACCATTCCAACAGGAAACATAGTTATAGAAATTTGATTCTTTTAAAAGGACGGGTTTGGAATGCTCCTGAAAGGATAGGTATGTTGCGGAACAACCTGCTCTCGGTCTAGCCCTAGGGGAGATGGTATCTTCCATGGTTGCGGTTCAAATGGCTAATAGCGGGTGGGATCGGATTGAGGTAAACTTAAGACGAAGTCAGGGGTGGCTTTCCGCGTTGATGAATAAGCGAGGGATCCAGACGCCCTCCATGGTTATTTATCGCACTAGACAAGAAACTCCATGGCCAGCTAGGAATTTGAACGGGGTGGTGGCTGGTGAATACTTGGGCGGCCACTCTGTGGTTTTAGCTGATAGGAACGAGACCTTAACGCAAAAAATAACGACGTACGCGTTCAGGGTAGGAAGTTGGAAACATTCCACTCGTCAAAACTGACACTCTTTACACCATATACACATGTTTTTACAATTTCTTTGTTTTTTGTGACGGGAAATATGAAATTTAGACCGTATTTGACAAGCAAAATAGCCCATGACGGGCCTTTTGCTCGTCAAAATCCAACCCTTGCGACCAATGCCTATCTTCTTCGAAAAAGAACAACCCAAAGGTAAACTGACGCATAGAAGAGACAAAAATAATGGTTAAAACATCCTACCTGGCACCATGAAGATGGCTGAATGAGGTGGCCGTGGACGTGGATGAGCGAGCTAAGCTGGAGCGGTCACGGCGAGGTTTCCAACGGCGTCAGTAAATCGAAACAATCACAATGGCTAATCTAAACCGCAATCGTTTATTTAAACGTTTTAGGCACGTGCGCATTCAATTTGGTGGGTGCATTTAAAACAAGTTTTAATACGTTGTACACCGTGGTCACGTCGAGTAGTTTCAATATGCGTGCATGACCGCCACCTGCGGGACGAACTTGTGAATTCCACCCGCCATTGCGGAAAGGTATAGCGAAAGCTTACGCCGTTTCGAGAGAGGTTGGTGAAAATTTCTGTAATTTTAACCAAGATAAGCGGATCACTTGCGGAATCATTCCGCGAAGCTCCCCGCCGTTTCGGGAGGAATTGGCGAACGACTTCCACAAAAATGAATGTGAACGTCTAAGTCTTTCGGCGGCCCTTTTCGGGATGATAACGTGAAAGCCTCCGAAATTGCGGAAAGCTTTCGCAAATGGCTTCCGCAATTTTGGAAGGCTTCCGCCAATGCTTCCGTAGAAGGCTCTCGCAAACTTTCTCGGTGAGGCTTCAAAACGAAAACGCGAAGGTTTCCACAGTTGCGGAAGGAAAACTCGAACGGTTCCGCAAAAGGTCTAAGTGCCTCGGCATTTCGGAACGATAAGTTGAAAGGTTCCGCTATTTCGGGAAGAAAAACCAAAAGGTTCCGCAGAACTTTCTAGGTGAGGTTTCGGAACGATTCCGTGAAGGTTTCCGCAGTTGCGGAAGGCTTTGGCGAATGGCTTCCGCAACTTCGAGACTTAAATTTTTTTTCAAAAAAACTAAGTCACTTAATGGCCCCGGGGAAGGTTGGCGAATGGCTCCCCCAAGTTTCGGGCGGCTTCCTCGAATTCTTCCACCGTTTCGGAAGGAATTCGACAATAGCTTCCGCAATTTTTTTAACCATAACTTCTAAATCTTTTCGGGAGACTTATGCAAACGGTTCCCGCCGTTTTGGGAGAAAAAGCTGAATGGTTTCGCGGAGCTTCCTTCTTACATTCCGCAAACTTTCAAAAAGTTTCTAAGTCCTTTTCGAGAAGCTTATACGAAAGACTCCCGCCGTTTCGGGAGGATAAGTCGAATACTTCCACAACTATGGGGATTTCTCCAATGATTCCACGATTTTCAGGGAAACCTCACGAATCCTATCTTTGGTAAGGAAACTTGGAAATTATTTTAAAGCAATATTTTCAATTGAGAAACAAAGCAAAAAGTGGAAATGGCCTCTTAAGGCAGCCTTTCTAAAAAATTGAAGGAGGGGCCCCAATATGTACAAAATTTTGGGGGGGATGTTGCTGCAACAACAATGGCGAGTCGCTGGCGAACACAAATCTCTGAAAAATTCCTCTCCATGGTCCGACAGCTTATCAAAGACATCCATCTTATGTACAATATTCAGCTGAGCGTTTGAATTTCTATGAAGGAAAAAGGCACTTTACCTGCTAGCCATTGGGGAAGGGGAGCTTAGACAGAGACATCTTTAAAACTCTCAAAGGGCCGACATATGAGATTCATTTTAGAAGGGTCATCTTTCAGATGGTTACTACTGTCAGACTCCACAGGATTTGCAACACTTTCTCATGGACATTATTGCTCTTGTTCCTCATTCCCATACTGCTTGCATCCTTTTGGATGTTTGTACTTTGGACAACTTAGCTGTTTGAGCCTTCCAGAGATATTTTCTTTTGGACATGATCTTTGATTTAGGCTCCTTAATCCATAATGTCCTTTTGTGTGAGTTAGAATTTTTATATATTTGATCAAGCCTCACGGACGGAGAGGAGCCCATTTTGGGCTGAGCCTTCTGGACAAACTTCTTGATTTTACATGTCTTTTGCTTTTGTCTCAGCCATGCTTTAATTGAGGCGAGAATCTTTGGAAAACAGACCCTTGAGTATAAGCCATTTTGGCTATTACATTTGCAGCATGGAGTCATTTCAATACCCTATGTCCTTGAGATGTGCTACTTTCCATGGGTCCAACTTTAACAACCTTCTTAAGATGCCTTTAAGTGTGAGAGTGGGTGGAGCCCAAAAATAGTAGTGAAGATGGTCATAGGTCTCTGCTATTTAAACAGGATTAGTGTGACTAGCAGAGTAGGCTTCCTTTCTTCTGAACATTTCAGCGAGAGCACAACAGACAGACTTTATTTGAGCATAGTTTTGGACTCATGGGTTGTGAGATTTCTTTGAGAGACCTATCATTGACGAGAAACTCCACCATAAGGGATTTCAGAAAACAAAACTTGTTGCAAAGGTTCAAATGACAATAAAAGAGACCAAAATGGCCGAAAATAAAGCAAGTAAAGGCTAAAGCAACAATAAAAGAAAACTTTATTTATGTACAGAAAGTCTCAGCGAGACTATGCGAAGTATTGTTTCAGGGCGAGGCCATTGAGAGGAAGGGTTACTTCTTCTCCCTCGAGATTTGTCAATTTATAAGTGGATGGGCCTAATTTTGCCTAAATTTGGTACGGGCCTACCCATAGATGTTGGAATTTCGTATGCATTCCTTTACCTTCATGATTATGGTCCCATTTCAGGACTAAGTCCCCAACTTCAAAATTTCTTTTACCGGACTTCCTCTTATCGAACCATCTCTTAACTATGTCTTGGTGTTGATGGAATCGATCTTTAGCTTTCTATCGGGCTTCTTCAAGTTGAAGCAGGGTATTGATCCTGGATTGTAAGGCTTGGCTACCAGAACCCCGAGAGGCTTGGGATAACTGTAAGGATGGGAGTAAGATGTTTGGAGGAAGGATGGCTTCCTTTCCATAGACAAGAGTGAAAGGGGAAACACCTAAAGCGTTCTTTGGGGTCACCCTATCTTCCCATAAGGCGTTTGGGAGAGCTACATGCCAACTTCTCTGGTTTTCTATCACATTCTTCTTAAGAATTCGAATCAGATTCTTGTTTGAGGATTCAGCTAATCCGTTCCCTTGAGGATAATAATTGGCTGAATAATGCAACTTAATTCCCCATTCATAAACAAATTCATTTATCTTGCAAGACAAAAAATAAGTAGCATTATCAAAAACAAGGGAAATTGGAACCCCAAACCTGGTTATGATGTTCTCTTTCAAGAAGCTGATGACTGCGTCTTCATTGATCTTGCGCAAAGGGATAGCCTCCGTCCATCTAGTGAAGTAGTCAGTAGCCGTCAGTATGTATCGATGTTGCAACGAAGAATTTGGATTTATCTCTCTGATAACATCTATACCCCACTGCTCAAAAGGCTCAGAGATAATCACCGGCTGCAATGGTCCTGCTGCCTTGGGTAACTTTTCGGCACTTCTTTGACATACATCACAGTTTCGTGCATACGTATGGGCATCTCGGAACAGAGTGGGCCAATAATAACCAGCTCTCAGTATCTTGTGTGCTGTTGTCTCTCCTGAATAATGTCCACCTGCGGGGCCATCATGTAATTCTTTAACAACTTTACTTGCATCTTCCTTTTCTAGACATCTAAGAAAAACTCCGTCATAATTCTTTCTGAAAAGTACTCCATCAATGATTTGATAAGGTGCTAATTTCAAACGGAGTGCCCTTCTTTGTTTAGAGTTCCAGTGCTCAGGTAGATATCCCTGCTGTAAATAGTGCACCAGATCTCTATACCATGACTGGGGAGTCGAGAAGATGGGACATACTTCAACCGAATTTAGCTCAGCTTCATTCTTCCAATGTTGTTCTTCATCAGTCGAGTTTCCCGCAAGTAATTTGCACAGGCCTTGTCCTTTGATGATCGTGGCTGGTTTAAATTCTAAATCATATTCCTGAAGAGCTGTGACCCAGTTCCCTCTCCTTTCTCCTAGTTCCTTTTGAACAAAAAGGGATCTGACAGCTGGGTGGGGAACTATGACTTTAGTTCGGTTCTTAAGGATATTTGGCCTGAACTGTTTGACTGCTTTGAAGACCGCATATGCATGCTTGTCAACCATGGGATAGTTTAGCTCAGCCCCTTGCAGACCAATGCTCATAAATGAAATTGGGTATTCGTCTCCCAGGTCCACCTTTTGCGTGAGTACAGCAGCGAGGGAGTCATCCGAAGCAAAGGTATACAGGATAAAATCTTTATCAAAATCTGGGCTTCTTAAGGAAGGAGCCTTAGCTATAGCTGCTTTGATATCTCTAAATGCGTCCTTTTCCAAGTCTATCCACTTGAACTGGATGCTTTGTTTAACCATTTGTTGCAACGGTTTAACAATTTGTGCGAAATCTGGAACAAATTTGCAGACAAAATTGATAGTGCCCATAAAATACTGCATAGATTTCTTGTTGTAAGGCATTGGAATCTTATTAATAGCTTGGACTCTTTCTTGATCTATTGACACTCCCCTTTTAGAAATGATATGACCCAAGAGCTTACCTTCGGGAACTGCAAACACACTCTTCTTGGGATTCAGAGAAATACCATATTTCCGACAGCAATAAAAAATATGCTTCAGATGAACAACATGATCTTCCTTTTTCTTTGAAAACACTATCACATCATCTAAGTATACAACAACACATTGCCCACCCAATCCTCGGAAGGCGATATCCATCGCCCTTTGGAATGTAGCTCCCGCGTTTATCAGACCAAATGGCATCCTCCTATATGCAAAAGTTCCCCACTTAGTTCGAAAAGTAGTCTTGAGGCGATCTTCTTCGGCTACTAATACTTGATTGTAGCCAGAGAAACCATCGAGGAGAGAAAACAGCTCAGATCCTGACACCATTTGAAGGATTTGTTCCATTGAAGGGACGGGGTAGTTGTCTTTATCCGAAGCTCTGTTTAAATTTCTGAAATCTACACATAGCCTTATCTCTCCTGACTTCTTTCTTACGGGAACCAAGTTTGCAACCCACTCAGAATGCCGAACTTTAAAGATTATCTTAGCGTCCAGGAGCTTCTTTAATTCCTTTTGAATCAGCGGTTTTAGAGGAGGATGCATCCTTCTCAACTGCTGCTGAAATGGCTTGACGCCCGCTTTCATTGGTATAACATGATGAATAATGCGGACGTCATATGTATTCAAATCTCCATAGGTCCATGCAAAGACATCCTTGTATTGTTTAAACAATTTGATGAACCTATCTCTTTCCCCTGGCGAACAACATTTGCCAAGGTTGACAAATTTTGGTTCTGCCTCGGTACCCAAATTAACTAACTCATGTTGCATTGATGAGCTGTTAGTTTTGGTATTAGCCGGCCTTTTGAACTTATTTTGAAGATCGAACAGCATTTCGAGGGACCTTACCCCCTTGGGAATGAAATTTCCTTTCTCCTCATCCTTCTTCATTAAATCAGCATCATGCTCTTCTTTATCTATCGCAGCTCCTTGGAAGCTATCTTCGTTTGTTAGAAAGCTGATAATTTGTTCATCATCATCAAAGACTCTGAAGTTTGTGATGTTATCGGGAACGGAAGGCCTGAAAATCAATTCAATTGAGCATTTATTATTTGACAACACCAACCTAGAAGCAGATGTTGCTAACAAATCAGCAGCAGAATTTTGCAACCTAGGAATAGATTTTATATTGAAAGTGTCAAAATGCATAATTAAATCCCATACCTTAGCCTGATAACCCTTCAAATGAGGTGAGAGACAATGAATGGTGTCCCTTACCTGTCTTACAACTATCTCGGAGTCACCAAAGACCTTCAGGTACTTAACATTTAAACCAATGGCCTTCTTTAATCCATGTACCAAAGCTTCATATTCAGCGGTGTTGTTAGTACAATCGAATTCTAATCTACAAGACAAAAATACTTGTTTCTTTTAGGATCCATTAGAACACAACCGGCTCCAGATCCTTCCAGAGTCTTAGAACCATCAAAGTATAATGTCCAAAAAATATCTTTAGATTCAACTAAGTTAGTCTCTATGTGATCTAAATCAGTAACTAAACTAACTTTGTTACAATCAACATCATCAGTCCAAGAGAAATGAAAGAGATCGGGCTATTTGTCTGATTCATGGCTAATGGCTTCAGACTGATAATTACCCGGATCCATTTCTAAGAAATAATTCCCTAGAACCGAGGATGAGAAAGCTACAGCCTCATTTTTTTCTTCTAACTGAGTTACGTTTTGCTTCATATTTGGTTCTCTCAGGACTTTAATCTGATTCTGCCTATTCTGATAAGGCAACCACAGATGAGACCAATCAGTAGCAAAGTAGCCACTCAGCTTGGTAGACCAGTCCCTACTTAAAATTAGCCCATAGGCTTCAGGAATATCAACCACCATTATGTCAATGAATTGACAGACTCTAGGGTCAGCTGATAATCTAATGAGGACGTCTTTCATCTCCCCAATTACTTTGACAACAGTCCTATCTAATTGGATAATTTGGGCTGGAGATGGCACAGGCTGCCCGTTAATTTTTTTACAAATGGATAGTGGCATGACATTTGAAGATGCCCCAGAATCTACCAAACAATTGTGAACATTGTGATTGAAAATTTCAAAAGTTAATAGGAAAGGCAATGTTTGAGATTTAGATTTCCCACTGATGCTCACTTCATTAATTTCGGGATCATCTTGAGAGTCCGTTAATGGAGTGCTGGTCTGGGGTTGTAGAACATGCAGCAGTTTGTCTCGTTGATGGGGCAAGCTGCACATGTCAAATATTGACACATTTGCTTTGACCTTCTTGATATCTTCGATAATATCGTATCCTATGTCAGATTCGTTCCCAATTCGAGCTGGCTGATCTGTTTTGCTCATTGTGACCTTAGGTGGCTGAACTATGGTGTCAGCGTTTGGCTACTTGGTCGCTGTTTGGCTAACTTTGGGCTGCGGTGGGATAATTGTTATATTCCTCCTAGGCGGTTCTTTTGAAACTTTAGGCTTATGAGGAGCTGCGCTTGGCACAGGATCGGCAACTGGGCCTTTGCTGCGAGTAGCAACGTTTACGGTAGAGGGAGAGCTTTCAATGGGATCCTCTTCTGCCGATTCTGTCATAGGTACCCAATCCCATAACACCATAGTAGTGTCCGGGGTTGGTTCCTCTAACTCAGGGCTCGATTCCTCTAGAGAATCATCTTGGTATGGGATCTGTGAATCTAGCATTTGGTTCATGACTAAGCTCATGGAATTAATCCATTGCGGGCAGCTCTTTTTCGAATGCGGTTCTTGATGAAAGGTGCAGAAATTTTCCATCCCGATTTCATTCAAATTTAACACAGGGGAAGTATTCATTGGTGGATGAGTTTGATCATCGTCTTCCCATCTTTTATAAAATGGCTTGAAAGGTTTCCTAGATGTGCTAGCAGCCTTATCTTTCTCGAGATCTACAATTTTATTAGATAATTTATGCATCATCTTGACTACATTTTCCATGTCTGTAGATGGCTCTTCTTTACTTCTAGTGAGCAACAAAGGTTTTTTGCTGGATGCTAGTTTTGGCTCTACATCTAAGGCATGTTTAGCAATGCTATCAGCTTCTTCTTCTACCTTTCTAGCTTCCTCAAAGTTCTCTATCAGGGTAGTTTTCTTGGATCTTTTTACGAACATTGCTATGGGTCCTTCAAGAGCTGTAGTATAGTATTCAATCAGAGATTCCTCCACTAGTTTATTAGCTTCACTGAAATTATTTAACAGCATTGTGAATCTTTGATTGAAATCTTGAACCTTTTCTTTCTTTTCCATTCTCATGGATAAGAGTTCTTTCATAAGTGTTGCCACAGTATTTTGGTTTCCGTATTTCTTTAAGAAACAATTTTCAAATTCATCCCAACTAGAGATCGTGCTGGGTTGTAGGCTAAAGTACCAGGATGATACTTTGGGCTCGAATGTGTATGGAAACAGCCTGCAGACCACATCTTCATGTTGAACGTTCAAAAGATTCAGAGCTAAGTAGAAACTCTTGAGATGGTCTTCCGCTGAAATGGATTTCCCTGGGTCGAACTTAGGTAAGACCTTTTCTAGATTTTTTGGGAGATTATGGATTGGCCCAGCCAGATTCAGCGCTCCCCTTGCTCTCCAAGCAGGTACAATCATGTTTGGATGTGGAGAACCTGGCGGAGAATTGTAAGGTGAATTCTGTGGGGTATTCTTTGGAATAATTAGTTCTTCCAGGCCTTCACGATCTGAAATGTTTTCTGAGTTTTCAAGATCTTCTTTGTTCAGAGGGTCTGAAATTTCTTCTAAAGTTAAATTTACAAGTTCTTCAAAACTTTGAACAAGAATCGAATCTCGGGTATATTGTGGCTCTTTTCTAGGGGTACTTTTCTTAGGGAGAAAATTCACAGCGTTTAAGCCACCTAGCTGCCTAACGTAGGATCTCGTATGCCTTCTCAAGTCCTCTATTTCTGTAAAAGGGACAGCGTATAAAGCTTCTTGAGGCTCAGGATCAGAAATGAGGTGTTCTTGATTTAATAATTCAAGATCTAGGCTGTTTGAAATGCTTTCTTTAAGCAGGTTTTCAGTGACATCTATGACAGTGGGAGATTTTCCTCTATCAGCCATGCACTTTTAGGCCCTCCTTCTAGCGCCAAAAACTGTTGATGCCTCAGATATCGTAGCATCAATCAAAAAGGGATTCTCCCCGATAGATTATCCCAATTAGATTATCTACCGTTTGGTATAGGGAATCCATCCAGTTAGCGGTTCCGGCAACTGTGGGTTTGGAGTTTTATTCCGATTATACCGGTTATGGCCCGATCCACCTTTCTCTTGGGTTTTATGTTTTATAATGATATGCAAGTGCCTAGTCTAAGTTTAATCTAAATGCAAAACTGGAAACAGATCTAAGTCTAAAACTGAAATAAATCTAACTATCCCTGCAAGGAGCAAATTTAAAACATGAGCAATGAGCTGTAGGAGTTATCTAAAGAATTAACAGATAGCCATTAAATATGAAAGAGAAAGCTACAACAAAGATAAAGATATCAGAAGATAGCTTCTGATTTAACATAAAACACATTCATTGCTCATGAACAGAGAATTCGTTTGCACAGAAAGGAGTAAAATAATTAATTACAAAGAAATAATTCAAACAGCAGGAAATATCTCACATTAAAGTATGGAAGTCACCAGAATAATCCAATATACATCCATTCTTCATTCCCATGCAAAACGTCCATCTCCAGGCTTTTTATTAGAAAAACTTTATTTTCTTAGAACATATACGAGATAGCTCGTACAGGTCTGAAAATCATTCCCTACCAAAAAGGCCTATTCATTCCTTCCTAACTTCTATTTATAATTACAAAATTGCCCTTTGGGCTACCACCTGGCCTTTTACACTTGTCATCTACAAAAATTTTCTTCTATAACAGACCAAATGTGACTCTTTTCTCTTTACAGAAATTATTTTAAAAGAAAATAGGGACAGCTGTCCCATAGCTTCCATGTTTTTCAACATATGAAAATCCCAAGAAACAAAAAATCAGAGTTAACGCTCTAACTCAGCGCTTTCACTCCTGTGCGTGTGCTTCAGTTGGAAGAGAAGCAATCGATCCAACAGTTGCTGCTGCTGTTGCCTTAGGAGAGGCACTCGAACCCATTGGAGCTGCTGCTTCTGCATGGGAAGAAGGAATTGAACCGGCTGGAATTTCTACCACTGCTGGGGGAGAGGGAATCGAGCTAGCTGCCATAGCTGGTGCTGCTGGGAGAGAAGAGTCTAGGTTTGCTGTTGCTCCTGCCACTGCTGCTGCTTTCTTCTCCTCCTCCGCAATGTAACTATACCATATACCCGTGTCCCTTATGACTACATTTGCAGAAGCAGGGAGCAAGATTTTCTGAGAAGTTACATTTTTCCTAAGCTCTGCACCAATGTCTTGAACTTCTGTTACTGCAGCTTGATGCACTTCTTTAAGAAAATGGCTGTGGACTGATGACATTCCAATATAATGTTGGAGGTCGTCAATTGCTAGGACATCAATTTTCTTCAAATATTCAGTTTGAATGCCCAGTTCTTCCTTCAGCTCAGCCAAACGTTGTTCTTCACCCGGGAAAACATCGAGGGATTGTGGGAAACTCAATTTGCACCTGTCATGCACTCCCTGGATTCTCTGATACAGACCGATAATCCTATCCCTTGTCCCTTGAACACTGGCCATTAGCTTACTGCCACAATTTCTGCAGAAGTCCAAAAGAGCTATGTCTTCATTAAAACCCTCCACAGACTTGAATGGGATATGCATGGGGAAATCCATCTTTCCTTCTCGCCATTCTATTTGGCTCAGGATATTTTCCTTAACCCGAGTATGCTTAGCTTTAAGCCTATGGGCCTCTGCATTAACTTCTTTTAGTCTGACCACCATGGCCTTGAGCTTGCTAACTTCATTAGTGATTAGCTCCTGAGTGTCATATATTTGCTTCAGGATGCTGCAGGACAGCTCATGGAAGGGAGACATGTCCATCGTTTTGCTCTCAGCTTGCTCTAATTGCTCAGCTAATGCCAGCTTGTCTGCTTCTAGCTGGGACACTCTGGCTCCTGCATCATTGTTTTCTGCTTCCACAATCATCATCAAGACTGATAGTTGCTCCTTTTCTTCCTCCAGATGGTTATACTTGTTTGATAGCTCTTTATGCTCGACAGACAGGCGATTATACTTGTTCACCACAAGATCCATGTAGGCTTGCTCATTAGCCACAGCATGTTGTAGCATACGAGCTCTCCTCTTTGTCGATTCATTTTCTCTAACGATATCACCAACGTTGTCCAGTGATGCTTTTACTGTCTCCACAACTGCGGATGCCATAGCTAAGGGATCCTTGTTTGTATTCCACATTACAGTGATCTCCCGGTGGGTAATGATATCCTCCTGGAAGAGTCTTTTGATCCTCTCTTCCGATTTAAGGACCATTGCTTTCCTTTTCTTATCATAGAAAAATTCATCCCACCTGGACACCGTATGTTCTTCTGATGGAGTGTACAGGACAATTTGGAGGTCCATAATGTCTATTTCTACTTCCGCTGGTGGGGTTTGGACTACCTGAGCTTGGTCTGTTCCCACATTTTGGGTACCAGATCCACTTGCCTGTGCTGCGTCCGCCTCCACATTTTGAGTGCTGGAGACACTAGTTTGAGGTATGTCAATTTCCATGTCCTGTGCACCGGAGCCACCTGCCTGTGCTTCTTCACCTGATTTAAGATCTTCTTAAGCTCGTTGCCCTTTCTCTTCTTCCTCAGCTTTTTGTTGTCTTTCATCTTCAGCCTCCTTTTGCTGCTGGGCTTCCTCAGCTTCTTTCCGTAGCCTCTCACTTTCTGCTTCTTGCTGCAATCTTACAACTTCAGCCTCTTGCAGCAACCTCGCTTCCTCAGCTTCCTGCTGTAATCTGGCTTCTTCAACTTCTCGTAGTAACCTTGCTTCCTCTTTTAATCTGAGCTCTTCCTAAGCTCGGGCCTCATTTGCTTCTTTGTCTTTCTGCTGGCTGGTCTTTTGGGTCCTGGTAGAGCTAGAACTTGCTCCACTGCCTTGGCGAAAGGTTCGTAGCTCAGCCATGTTGCTGATGCCTCTGAATACCTCCTTCTCGGCATCATGATAATGAGAGTACTCAAAATGAGCATAAATTTCCTTACAATGCTCGGCCACTTTTCCCTTCCTGTCATTCCTATGGAAGATCACCTCGCCGAAGTGGAAGGCTTTCCGCTCCTGAACAAACTCCTCGGCTGAGGCAACCCCTGAGAATTTGTATGCTCCTATGCAGAAGGGCAAAGGCGGGAAGGAATCCTTATGCTGTTTGTTGAGCACTGCTCCAATTCCATCCAGGAACATTTGTCTCACTGCCTCCTTAAGGACCACATAATCTGTAGCATATCTTGGAAAAATATATGGAGCTTTAGTCCCTCCAAACATTCTGAGATAGGTGCCTTGCTTCGAGAAATAAAAATATCCATAATTTTCAAGGACTTCCATGGCATTCTCCGATAGGCAGTTGCGCTCTTCCTTGAATAACTGCTCATATAGGGGCATGATGAACCCCTCACAGATGAGCTTATAGCTGGGTTGGTAATTCTGAGCCCACAACATCCTGAAAGTGGTATAAACCGGGGTGTTGGCCTTATCCCATGTGCAGCCCAATTTGGGAAAAGATAACTTGGCCAAAACGCAATCAACAAGATATGAGGACATGTAAAATTCTGCCTTCTTTAAGGCCGGTCCTTCTCTTGCAGTAACTACCATTGAGGCCAAACTATCTGACAGGAGAGTGGCCCAGTCAAACACAGTTCCTTTAAATGACACGAAGTGAATGATAGGGACCCACTGAATCTTGTACACGGTGCCATCTGGCATGCCGAAGATTCTGCACAACATCAAGGCGATCAATCTGAAAGGAGGTCTCAGATTCTGGATGTCATATTCGTCATTACCTTTCTTTCTCAAATGCTTGCCTGCGACTAGTAGCTTTTTGGCCATTTCAATGTTGTTCATCTGGCCCAGCCATTCATCAGTCAGAGACTGCTGGGTGTGGGGAAATTTGTAGGCCGCGGCTAGGTATGCTGGATGAAATGAGGCAATGGCTATCTTTTCGCTGTCGTGAATTATTCTTGCCTCCGCATCGGTATGTTGGAGTATCCACCTGATTACTTCAGAACAGGGGAATAGTTCAGGGCGGGTAGCAACTCTAGCTATGCCTGAGGTTCTGATATTGAGATAGATCTGCCCCTCTTCTAGCAACATGTCCGGGACATCTTGGTCTCGGATCATCCTATAGATGTCACCCCAGTGGATCTCTGGAGGAATACTAGTGGTGCACCTAGTATCCTGGAGTGTGGTCTCAGTTCTAAGTGGTGTAGGCTGTTTTTATGTCATTTTAGCCTTCTTCCTACCACCTTTTTGCATTTTGATGTATCCCTGATAGCAACCAAATACAAGTCATTATAAAATTGAGCAACATACTGTGATATTTTAACAGAGAGCATCACCATTTTAACATGTCAATGAGATAAATACAATGTGAAGCTGAATGTTAGGAAGCAAAATACACCATTCCAACAGGAAACATAGTTATAGAAATTTGATTCTTTTAAAAGGACGGGTTTGGAATGCTCCCGAAAGGATAGGTATGCTGCAGAACAACCTACTCTCGGTCTAGCCCTAGGGGAGATGGTATCTTCCATGGTTTCGGTTCAAATGGCTAATAGCGGGTGGGCTCAGATTGAGGTAAACTTAAGACGAAGTCAGGGGTGGCTTTCCGCATTGATGAATAAGCGAGGGATCCAGACGCCCTCCATGGTTATTTATCGCACTAGACAAGAAACTCCATGGCCAGCTAGGAATTTGAATGGGGTGGTGGCTGGTGAATACTTGGGCGGCCACTCTGTGGTTTCAGCCTATAGGAACGAGACCTTAACGCGAAAAATAACGACGTACGCGTTTAGGGTAGGAAGTTGGAAACATTCCACTCGTCAAAACTGATGCTCTTTACACCATATACACATGTTTTTACAATTTCTTTGTTTTTTGTGATGGGAAATATGAAATTTAGACCATATTTGATGGGAAAAATAGCCCATGACAGGCTTTTTGCCCGTCAAAATCCAACCCTTGCGACCAATGCCTATCTTCTTCGAAAAAGAACAACCCAAAGGTAAACTGACGCGTAGAAGAGACAAAAATAATGGTTAAAACATCCTACCTGGCACCGTGAAGATCGCTGAATGAGGTGGCCGTGGACGAGCGAGCTAAGCTGGAGCGGTCGTGGCGAGGTTTCCAACGGAGTCAGTAAATCGAAACAATCACAACGGCTAATCTAAACCGTAATCATTTATTTAAACGTTTTAGGCACGTGCGACATTCAATTTGGTGGGTGGCACATTTAAAACAAGTTTTAATATGTTGTATGCCATGGTCACGTCGAGTAGTTTCGATATGCGTGTGCGACCGCCACCTACGGGACGAACTCGTGAATTCCACCCGCCATTGCGGAAAGGTATAGCGAAAGCTTCCACCGTTTCGAGAGAGGTTGGTGAAAATTTTCGTAATTTTAACGAAGATAAGCGGATCACTTGCGAAATCATTCCACGAAGCTCCCTGCCGTTTCGGGAGGAATTGGCGAACGACTTCTGCAAAAATGAATGTGAACTTCTAAGTCTTTCAATGGCCCTTTTCGGGATGATAACGTGAAAGCCTCTGAAATTGGGGAAAGCTTTCGCAAATGGCTTCCGCAGTTTCGGAAGGCTTCCGCCAATGCTTCCGTAGAAGGCTCTCGCAAACTTTCTCGGTGAGGCTTCGGAACGAAAACGTGAAGGTTTCCGCAGTTGCGGAAGGAAAACTCGAACGGTTCCGCAAAAGGTCTAAGTGCCTCGGCATTTCGGAATGATAAGTTGAAAGGTTCCACTGTTTCGGGAAGAAAAACCAAAAGGTTCCGCAAAACTTTCTAGGTGAGGTTTCGGAACGATTCCGCGAAGGTTTCCGCAGTTGCGGAAGGCTTTGGCGAATGGCTTCTGCAACTTCGAGACTTAATTTTTTTTTTCAAAAAAAATATGTCACTTAGCGGCCCTGGGGAAGGTTGGCGAATGGCTCCCGCAAGTTTCGGGTGGCTTCCTCAAATTCTTCCGCCATTTCAGAAGGAATTCGACAATAGCTTCCGCAATTTTTTTAACCATAACTTCTAAATCTTTTCAGGAGACTTATGCAAACGGTTCCCTCCGTTTCAGGAGAAAAAAGCTGAATGGTTCCACGGAGCTTCCTTCTTACGTTCCGCAAACTTTCAAAAAGTTTCTAAGTCCTTTTCGAGAAGCTTATACGAAAGACTCCCGCCGTTTCAGGAGGATAAGTCGAATACTTCAACAACTGCGGGGATTTCTCCAATGATTCCGTGATTTTCAGGGAAACCTCACGAATCCTATCTTTGGGAAGCAAACTTGGAAATTCTTTTAAAGAAAGATTTTCAATTGAGAAACAAAGCAAAAAGTGGAAATGGCCTCTTAAGGCAGCCTTTCTAAAAAATTGAAGGAGGGGCCCCAATATGTACAAAATTTTGGGGGGGATGTTGCTGCAACAACAATGCTATTTGATATAGCACCACTCTCGGTAGTTGATGTATTGTTTGTGAAAACCTACTTATGGGACATGCATGGAAAGTATTTTTCTTGACTACATAAAGTGATTGTCAAAATCCAAAATTAGTGGTATGGAATTACTGAACATCAACCTACTCCAATAGTCAAAATGGTTTCAGCAAAACAAGCCAACAGGATGATCAACCATGCTAAAAAATTCATGTTGTTGATGATCAAACCTCAATGTTCCAAGAGGATCACAACAACCGGTCGACTCTCCACCAAACACAACTCTGAACACAACAACAAGTCGAAAAAGTAATCGAAGAATACAAATATGTGTTCAAAGATCAGTTGGAGTACCACTACATTGCCAGGTGAAACACTCTATTGATATTGTTCCTGGTTCTTCATTACCCAATGCATTTGTTTATAGATGGTCTATTTTAGAGAATGAAGAAATCCATAGACAAGTTCAAGACTTGGTTGACAAAGTGAATCTTTGACCTAATTCCTCTCCTTTTGGAATTCCAATAATCTTAGTCCCTAAGAAATATGGGACATGGCACATGTGATTTGACTATAGGGATCTCAATAAGATTTCTGTAAAGAATCGGTATCCTCTTCCTAGAATAGATTATTTTCTTGATCATTTGAAAGATGCTAAATTATTTACCAAACTCTACCTCAAGTCGGGATATCATCAAATTATCATAGTCCTGAGATGTATGGAATATTGCTTTCAAAGCTACAGAAGGTTTATTTGATTGGTTATTCATGCCTTTTGGTTTAACTTACATACCTACAAATTTTATGAGATATATGGATTATGTTCTTAGACCTTTTATAGAAAATGTTTCATTGTTTATCTAGATGACATCCTGATTTTTCGCAGATCATGGGATGAGAATTTGTTGCAGCTTCAACAAGTGCTTAACACTCTCAGACAACACAAACTATGTTTTAACTTAGTGAAGTTATCTTTTGCAATGAAGAGTATCAAATACTTTGGCTATGTGACCGTATCAGCAGGCATTCGAGTCGACCCAAAAAAGATACAAATCATCAAGGAATGACCCACTCCAAGAAACATTCACGAACTAAGGAGTTTCCTTGGTTTAGCAAATTTATATCATAGATTTGTGTTGGGATTCAACCACATAGCTTGGCCAATGAAATAGTTGACTAAAGGAGGTGGAAGTACATTTTTCAAGTGGACCAAGTCATAACAAAAAGTTTTTGAATATCTCAATAACAAGCTTTGCACAACTCCAATGCTTGTGCTACCTGATTTGCATCATACATTTGAAATTGAGATCAACACATCATACTATTCCATGGGTGTCATGATCACTCAAGCATGTCATCTAGTGGCATTCCATTCATAAAAATTTAGTGATATTTTTCACAAGTATTCAACTTATGAAAGGGAACTATAAGCCATTATGCAAGCACTTAAGCAATGGAGACACTACATTCTAGGAAAATAAATGGTCATTCATACAAACCATAAGCCTCTACAATTTTTTTTATCAAAATATAATATATAGATGATGAGACAACTCAAGTGGATTAGTTACCTAAAACAATTTTAGCTGGTAACTAAGCATCAAAAAGGAAAATCCAATGCAGCAACTGATTGCATTATCCAGCCACCAGTCACTTCACTTCTTACAGTGTTAAGTATGCATGGTTATTGTTGTTAGGGAAATTGTCCTTATAGTAGGGGAAGACTAGCAACGTACTGGGGGTTTATCAGATAGACATATACAGATTTGCAAACATTGTTATAAACAAATAAGATTACAGTGAAGAGGAAAAGTACCTTATTTATGAAGGTCGGTCCAAGCTCTTCTCCCTTCATTCTCCACTGCAACAACCTGCAACACAAAACAAAACCTTCCTCAAACCATTTTTCCCACAAATAAAGGATTGATATTAATAATATAACCTAACATCAAATTGTAATCAAAACAACAATAGATTTTAAAAATCTTATTGGGAAAGGAAGAATGTATCGATCTTTATTGAAAAATGTAGAAGATATTGAATGTTATACTTGTCCTACACCGACACCGTCATAACCAGACCCTGGGCTCTTTCTCCTCTCTCTTAGCTATGAATTTCTCTAGCATAACTTTCTCCAATGATCATAAGATCCCTTTCTCAAGCCCTCCCCTTGTATTTATGGCAAGGCAAGGAGGATTAGTTCGAAAGGTGGTTGAGTTAGGAAGTTGGGGAAGTTTGAATACCTACCTCAACTAATCCCAATTCGTGTTTCTAATTATTTTTTTGAAGTTTTCTTAAGACACCCATGACTATGATATGAGACAACTAGCAAGTGACTCGCAAGTGTCTAAACTTGCATGTAGCGAGTGAAACAATTTTGTTGTCACCCGCGGGTTGTCAGTAATGATACCCGCGGCTGACCCGCAAGGTGACAAGTATAAGAGTCTTGACTATGTGTTAAAATAGGAAAATAAGTATGCTTCTGAGGAAAGGATTATAAGATTCATCTTAAGGTCATCTATGGTCAAGGTAATCTCTTCAATCCATTTTGTCCTTTTGTGTGACTAACAAAGCAATGTGGTCACAGACGGAGAAGTGCTAATTTGATCGATAACATATGCCCCCTAATGTGTGAGGTTAGAGGGAAGCAATGGCTGAAATACATTACAATACAAGTATAAGAGGATCAAAGAGACCGCAGGATGAGGTCACAAACAATACTTGAAACAGAAACAAAGTCAGCGAGCAGTTTACAATATTGACATAATGATATGTTCAGAATGGTAGAACATAATCTCCAATACATAACTAAAAGATGTATATAGCATGGCCACTAAAATACAAGCATGGATCCATGACAAACAAGAGATCATAGCCATAACAACAAACTGGATCTATGTCTCATCAAGAGCCAAAAAATGAGTGTGGCTTAGTCTTGCGCAACTTGGGAAATAACAAAATATGATAATGCTATTATAGGCCTAGGGTATTCATCCAAACCATCTCAAAGTATGAATCCTAACCATGCGAATACATGAGATGAAAGTCGAACATGGTGGGTACCATTTGATTACCAACCAATGATGTAGACTGTTAACAAATGCGAGGACACCCACCATTAATGAAAATGGGGTCCAAGGTACCTAGTACATTCTAACAAGTGTGAATAAGGGGTCTTGAATTCAAACACCTGAAGAATCCATCGAGTAGGGGACATTGATGTATTCTCACTATTCAATGGAGAGGGAAATTTCCACTGATGACTGCAATCCCCAAGGTACTACCCGAAACTCTAAACTTCATTCCCAGAGCAATATGAGTTGACGTCGATGGGAAGAAGTCCGCTGGAAGGGAGGCCGTAAGGAATCCTCAATCATCCAATATGAGATACAATCAAGTGTTACACCCAAAATCTACTCATCATAAGATTCAGTGTATACACCCTTGAAGATACCTGGACTAAGTAATCATCCTGGGAGGATTTGTACCCAATTGTGGTAGTTTTTGAAGGGTCGTCGCAGGCTACACATGAGCAACATGCGACGTCGCACCTTGCCCCATTATAGGGTACGATGAAGTCAGTTAGATGGAAAAAATAGCTTCTTCGAGGTCCATCTCGAAGATTGTTGACTTGGGACCCTATCCCTGACCTCTTGGAAGAGCTGGCACTCAATTCCTAAACCTTTGGAGAGATCCCTTAAGCATCTCCTACCATATCTCAACCTATCCTATCCATACCCTATCCACTTAGTCCTATATAAATGAAGCTCACTCCCATCCCAAAAGGAGGGAGGATATGGTATATACATGCTGGTGAAATCACTCTTAGAACATCTCCACTCACCCATTGGAGAACTCATACTTCCTTGGAAGGATATGGAAATTGGCTTCGTCAGAGAAGGGCTACAGTGTTAAGCCTTGGTTGTAGTTCTATATCTCTATTATGTACTCCTCTTTTTACAGTAATTCAAATGCTTTCCACCAATATTGTTCATGTGTGCAATGATATTGAGTAGTTCACATGCTTAATTGTTTACTTAGATCTCTTATTGTATAGATGTCTTTTACTTGTTTCTCTTGTTTCTTGTCTTGACAAGTCTTGCAGCTTGGATCTGATGACCGTGGGACGTGGAGCAACATTCAGGAGAAAGGACTACGAAGTGAAAGGTAAGACATCTAGTACTCGATCCTTAAGTAGATCTAGGAAATGCATCAGTAGTATGTTCTATTTGTTCTAGACTCACTTTGAGCTAGGGAGATCCGGCTCGCGTCTGCTCGAGTGGATTGTCCGATAACAAATCTGGCGACCATAATGGGGAGTATAGAATTTGGTCAGTAGTTGTCAATCTGAGAGTCATTTTCAGTTGATTGCTTGACACAAGCCTTTTTGTTTTTGCCATTTACTTCTTGGAGTTGATTTCATTATCAGATCTTCGTATCAAAGACTCTAATATGCTTCCTCTGAGTTTATACAACTCATTCCCAAACCATTCCATGGTACATTACTGAGAGATCTGATTCATTTTTGAATTTAGACTTCGCCTGTCGCACCTGGGTAGTGGGAACAGAGCGAAATTGTGTCATTTTGGGTCTATGTTCTTTACCTATTAGTTACTCGTCGCATCCCTTGCATTGGTAAATTGTGACATCGTCTCACTTCCCGCGTAAGAAAACTGTGACATCGCACTGTGTACAAGAACAGAGTGCACCGATTTTTCAAAATTTGGCATGCAGGCATCTCCTTTCCATTTGATAGTTTGGACTTTGGTTTGTTGTATGAACTCCCTCTGTGCTGCAAGATCCAGCCAAAGATCCTGTTTTGATTTGTGTTTTGAGTGTTTGGTTTTGTTTGGATTGATTTTGGGTTCCGTCTTGGACAAGCTTGAAGACTGGTAGTGGTGGATACTCTTGTCTCCTCCACCTTCATCCGCTCACCCTTGCTTTCCCTTCCTTCCATCCCTGAGCTGATCATTACATTAGATCAGCTTCCAGACCTCGTTCTCATCATTGTTTGAGATTTACTTGCTTGGTTTGCTTGCTGCTGCTTGATTTTGAGTTAAGTGTGTCTTTCAGCTTGATTGAGTACTTGTCTTTTCTTGAGTTTTCTGAGTGTACTAGTGCTGCAAGTAGTGTTTTATTTTCAGTCATTTAGATCTAAAAGCTCAATTACTATCAAGTTTATTCTGTGATGCATCCATTGAAAAGTTAAAAAAGTGTTTCTTTCCCATAATTTCTTGAGCATTATTGAAGAAAATTGTTGTGCATTGGAATGTTTTCATTTGTGTGTTCGAAAAGTTGAATGAATGTATGATCTATTGTGTTTTTCGCGAACTATGAATCACTCATTTTCTTGAAAGACTCAAAGTACGCTTCGATTTTTGCAAAATTGATTCCATGCTAAGGAAAGATAGATGCATTTTTTATTTTTTGTTGCTTTTAGACCATTGAAAGTGAAATTGAAAAACTTGCATATTCCATTTCAGAATCCTCTCTTTTCATTACCTAGTTTCGTTTTGTTTTGAAAAGAAAAAAGAAAAGAAAAAACATTGTGATTTGGATAGTAGTGTTGTGATTCTTTGTGTTTCATTGAAAAAAGGGAAAGAATACTTTCATAGTCAAGTTTTGTTTGAATTTGGGATTGTGTTGCATTGAGTTTGTTTTGGCAATACTATTGGAAAAAGTTTTCTCCTTCCCATAGCTAGAATTCATTGAAAGAAAAGAATATTTCGTGCATGTAACCAGGGCTTGCATTATGCTTCCGAGTATGTACTCACCTCATGCATTCACCTAACCGTCCAAGATAAAATTAACGGTAGAACTAGGTAAAATTTTTAGCAACTTGTGTGTAAGTTAGAGACATGTTCCGGCGTCGTTAAGCGTGGCAGCTGTCGTTATTTGCCAGCACTGTATCTCGGGGGTATTGTAGTCTTCCACGTACTTATCGGCATATCGAGATCCTTCACGTACCCACCAACCATAATCCGTACTTGGCGTATATCGAAGGGTTTATCACATACTCGGTAGTATATCGGAAGGTCTCTTTCCGAACGGTTGTGCATTAGACAGCACCACTATGGATTTGAGCTCCCACGTACCTTGTGTATATCGGGAGACACCACTAGGATTCCTGAAACCAACTGATTTGACCATTTGGCCATCTTGGAAAAGCAATACACCGAGAACAACACTCAGGGAGATTAGCATGCACGTACTGTCCAGGTAATCAGATATGCAGGCAAGGGTACAGTCCCAATCCTCCTTGTCGCATCATATTGTTGGACCTTGCAGTATATCGCGGTTTGCGATGCCTTGATAATTCCGTGAGGTTCCATACTTTTGAATCCACTATGTCACATAAGTCTGCTTGTTGCCTTAGTTTGAGTAGGTTTTTTTGGATTGCTTTTATTTTAGCACACCCTTAGGAGAAACATTGTTTCAGCCATCCTGGCTGATTATCCTGACGCTATGGGGGTTTTTTCCTGGAGAAGGTCCCGTAGGATCTTAAAATTATCACCCGAATATCCCCTTAATCCGGAGGTTATTTTGAGGGTAAGAATGGATCAGTGTAACACGGTCGTATTTACTGAAGTGGAAAACCCCACTCTAAATGTTGGAGGACTTTTGTTTCCACAAACCCCTCCAGATTCACCTACCTCTCATCCCCCGCAGGATGAAGGAGCACAAACCCCCACTTCACAAGACCTTTCTCCCGTCATCCTGGGAGAACCTAGATCATTGGAATGGATAAACCGACCCCAGGACGACCCTATAGCAGCTTACTGGACATCTTCTACAGACCACCTAGTGGCCCATTTTTCCATCTCATCCCCACCCAGTGGGACTACTTCAGATAACACTTTAGCCTACTTTTGTGGCCAATTAGATCACTTTCGTTCCATGGCTGAAGAGTTTTGGCAGTCAAGTCTCCAACGACGGGTTCAAGACCCATCATTACCCCCTTACCGACCCATCCCAAATCGTCCGATATCTTTTGGATCACCGGAACAATCTTCCCACCATGAGACCACTAATAAGACTAGTCAACCCTCACAAGAGTCCAGTCCTACACCTCAAGTGAGCCAACCTGTGGAAGGACAACAGTCCAACACACCTGTTACTACCACAGTTACTTTACTAGTTCCTCCCCCACCTCAAAATTCGAGGGGAGGGTATTCCATTCCCACGGATTATCTTATTGTTAAGGTTATTACTACAGTAGCTAGTCAACAACCTACGTTGGTTCAACCTTTGAATAGTGGTCAACCTGTTGTGGCTGGGGAGAAACCCCCGTTTCCTAACTAGAACGTAGGCAGTGGAATCTCCAACGTACCTTCCGTTGGACCTTCCCAACCCGCTAGACCATCCATCACAGGATTATCTCATGTTGGGGGGCCATCCAATGTAACTCAACCCTCATGGAGTCAAGCATATCCAGGTTCTGTTAACCCTGTGTCGGGCCAATCTAATCCCAGAAACGCACCATACGGGATACCTTATCCCAGGAATCCATACACTCTATGGGGGAAACAACCTGTGTTGCAACATGGACCCCAACCGAATATCCCTTAAGTACCACCACCCCCGATCGGCCCTCCCCCACCTCCTGCCGGAGGCGGCGGGCCCCCACCTAACCTTGGTGGAGGTCCACCTCATTTTACCAACAATATCCCTCACCCTTCCGGTGGTGGCAAGAATGGCCCACCACCCCCTCCCGGCGGAGGCGGCAGGGGACCACCCTATCATGGTGGAGGAGGACATTTCCCTTTGGGTGGCAGAGGTGGTGGAGGACCTAATTTCTATGGTGGTGGCCATGGTGGTGGAGACCCTCATCCTTCTGGCAGCGTAGGTGGTGGGGGCCCCCATCCTTCTGGTGTCAAAAGTGGTCCACCACCCCCTCTAGGCAGAGGTGGTGGCGGGTCGCCTTATTATGGTTATGGACCCCCACCTCCTCCCGGTGGCGGCGGTGGACCTCCACCCCCTCCCGGTGGTGGAGGTGGACCCCCACCTTATTGGAATGGACCATCTTATGGTGGTGGACCCCCTTATGGTCCGGGCGGCACACACCCCTATGGATGGTTTCCTCCTGGTACACCTTACGGTCAGTTTGGTCCTTACACGCCTTATCCGTATTATCAATATGCGTAGCCTAACCCACAATAGCCTTTCCTGGCTACTTTGGACCTTCCTGACCTATCCCGTTTAACCAACGATCCTATTTACCACGGATCTAACTGGCCACCAATTCCAGTGAAACTTCCGTCTGATATCCCAAAATTTGATGGCAAGCCGGGTGAAGACCCTAAAAACCACGTGATGACATACCACTTATGGTGTTCATCTAATTCCTTAATGGACGATTCAATTCGTCTTAGATTGTTTCAATGGACTCTCACTTGTTCGGCTGCCAAGTGGTACATTGAGTTGCCACCCCACTCTTTTCTTGATTTTGGTTTTCTTGCCATGAACTTTTTGACGCATTTCCAGCTGCCCATACGGTATGAAACTAGTACCGAGCTTTTAACCTCGTTTCGGCAGAATACCGCCACTCATATTTTAGATCATATCCATGAGTGGCGAAGGAGATGACGTCTCATTAAAGCTCCTATTCCAGATCAGCTCCTAGCAGATTGGTTTACAAAATCCCTCATCCCTACCATAGTAAGAGATGTCGCCATGCAAGGTGTTGTCACCGAAGAACAAGCCATCGCAAGTGCCCATGTACTAGACCTAGTCTACACTCAATCTGGCACTTTATTTGATATTTTGCTTAACACACCCTATGACATTAATGACCCTGTGAAACCGCATAAGGGACTCTAAACTGATGGAATCATTGGTTCCCTTAACACCCAGCCTGCTTCTAGCACTGTTGGATCATCCAACCTTCATGGTTCCTCCCCATTACCGACTCAGGCTGGCCACAACACCACCAAATCCACCAGTCCTGCTCTAACTAAAGAGGTGAATTCTATCCAATCAAATTCATCTCAGAAGTCTGGTGGTAAAAAGAAGAACAAGGGGAAACCCAAAAATTCTTCCACCCAGCAGGACCAAAAGAACGCTCCTGACGATATCAAGCAGAAATGGAAACTAAAGTATCCTTGTTTACTGTGTGGAGATGACCATTTCTCCAAAGAATGTCCCCATAGAGACGAAGTACAAAAGTTTCTTAGGGGTAAACCAACTCCTGCAGTCCTCAACGATCCATTTCCTACTCAGAACCAGTAGATGATTGCTCAAACCCCCCCAGCCCAGGGGGGACCATCCAATACCGTGCATGTTCTCATGGTGCGTAACGAGACGATCAATTTGAACACTCGCTTGTGATCTTACGAACCGGTCCCTTCGAAGGAAGCCACTGGAAGCAATACTGAAAAATCTTTCGACTCCTTAACTGATGTCACTGTACCATCAACTTCTCTCACCATTGAGAAGACACCCTTCGACTCGATATTGCGACCACCCAAGAGTACGATTTGAAAAGCTTTTTTCAATCCTAACGCTCAGGTGGCACAAAATTACAATATTGTAGAAGACTTGGCACAAGCTCCTTGGGCCATGTCTACCCTGGAAGTTTTACAAAATTGTCCTAATCAACGCAAAACTCTCCTTCCAGCCATCGGTGCATTTGACCTCGATTCCTCGAATACCATCATGTTCCGACTTGACCACTTCAAGCCAAGGCTCTCTCACCAACTCGCATTCCAAGTTTCTACGAACATTGCTGGGAATATTGTCCATTGTACCCTTTTGGATGAAGGTGCCTACACTTCTGTCATGTCAATCACCTGTTGGAGAGCCATGGGCTCCCCCGAATTGAATCGTTCTCCTACCATATTGAAAGCATTCGATGGGCGTGGATTTCAACCTCATGGGCCCTTATAAGCTCTTGCAGTTGAGCTGGGCGGAAAGACTGTAACTGTTAACATGGAAGTGGTCTCAGCCCTAATAGATTATAATCTCTTGCTTGGTCGCAATTGGTTTTACACCATGCAGGCGGTAGCCTCTTCAGTCTTCCTCATAGTACAATTCCCCCATCAAGGACGAATTGTTACTATCGACCAATTAGATTTTTGCGCACCAAACGCTAATACTCATCCTGGTGACCATGTTCCTTCCATTGGACAAATGTCAAAACAGTATGAGAGTATAGGGGTTGGCATTTTGAAGGATTCATCTCTCATGGGCATTTTTTCGGCGACAGATCCCCCTAATCATTTCACTATGGTGAACATGATCTATACAGAGATTTTATCTCACTCTACCGATACTTGGCTTGTACCGAATGAAGCCACAACACACCTGCTTGGAGATATAATGCCTCTTTCACCCGCTGAACATATTTATGAGGCTATCCAATCAGCACCGGAGGACCATTTAACCGTGGCCTCTTCATCCTATTCTCTACGACGGACATCATCTCTACCTGATCTCTTATTTCAGACTTTTCGTTCAGACGAGTCCATCTTGGAAGTTATGAATGTTGACGATAGTCCGTGGGATGATCTCCACCATAGGTCATATTTTCTTCCTCCTTTGGAGTACATAGAGTACAACATCCACTCCCTCTTTTCACTAGACATCTACTCGTTCTCTCATTCCCCCATTCTTACATGTCTTACGGACACAGAGGGAAACTTGGCCAACATTGAGCCAACCACCCCGGTAGACATCTTGGTGAAACCTGGTATAGTGGAACACATTCGCATAGGCCAGAAGTGTTACCCTGAAGAAATAGCCGCTGGCACAGCCTTATTCAAGCAATTTCGAGACGTATTTGCTTGGTCCTATGAGGAGATGCCTGGGATAGACCCCACGATTGTTTCTCATGAAATAAAAACCTATCCCGACATCAAACCTATACACCAAAAGTTGCGACCGGTACACCCCCGGAAGATGGCAGCAATCAAGGGAGAGATTGAAAAGCTCTTAAAGGCTGGTTTTATTTATCCTATCCCATTGACGGATTGGGTCTCAAACGTCGTCCATGTGAACAAAAAGCAGAGTACCATTCACATCTGTGTCGATTATTAGGACCTTAACCGGGCTTGTCCAAAAGACAACTACCCGACCCCCTTCATCGACCCGATTATCGACAATTGTGCCGGAAGTGTCATCTTCTCATTTATGGATGGCTTTTCTGGTTACAACCAGATTGAGATCAACCCCGTTGACCAACATAAGATGGCTTTCATCTGCTCGTGGGGAACGTTTGCATACTGCAAACTCCCGTTTGGCCTTAAAAATGTTGGCACCGCGTTTCAGCGGGCTATGTCGTATGCCTTCCATGACATTAAGGACTTTGTGGAACCTTACCTGGACGATCTCCCTGCTCATTCAAAGTAGCGCGAGTTCCACATTGATCATCTGACGGCCATTTTCCTCAGATGCAGATGGTACAATATCCGTTTGAATCCTCATAAATGTATCTTTTGCATTGAGTCCGGACGCCTCTTAGGATTTATCATTTTGAAGGATGGGATCCGCATTGATCCCTTAAAGGTGGATGCCATCATCAACCTGCCACCCCCGACTGATGTGACGGAACTTCAAAGTATCCAAGGGAAGGTGACTTATTTAAGACGTTTTGTTTGCAATTTATTGAAGACAACTCAGGGGTACATGAGACTGCTCAAGAAGGACGTCCCATTCATTTGGGATGACCAAGTTCAAAAATCCTTCGATAATATCAAACATGCCATCACGCATGCCCCCGTGCTCCAACAACCCAATTATTATCGATATTATATCTTATATCTCGTCGCTTCTGCTACCACTATTTCCATGGTTTTGGTACAAGAGGATCAAAATGCCTAGGAACATGTAATATACTATGCAAGTAAGGGTCTTGCTGATGCTGAAACTAGATATTCACATGTCGAAAAACTCGCATTCACGGCAGTCATTGCCATCCAGAAGTTCTGGCACTATATCTTGCTCCGCACCACCACCACCATCGCAGACTCGAACCCCGTGTACCACGTCCTGACACATCAAGTGCTTGGGGGCAAGTATTCACGCTGGATCATGATACTGCAAGAATTTGATCTTCTTTTCGAGAAATCCAAGTCAAAAAAGTCTTTGGTGTTTGCCGAGCTGATCTGTGACCTTCCGCGTCCTGATGCAGAAGTTGAGCACAATGACTCTTTTCCGGAGGATTCATTGTTTCTCATCAGTACGACTGATCCATGGTATGGAGTTATCTCATTATATCTTCAAACCCAATGCTTCAACCTTCACTTGTCTCGCGACGACCGTCGTAAGATACGTCACCATGTGAAGTACTATTTAATCATGAATGATACTTTGTATCGCCCTGGCATTGATTCAATTCTCCGACGTTGTCTCACTCATGATGAAGCCGAATGCATTCTGAATGACTATCACGCTGGGGCATGTGGCGGTCACCTCTCTAGGATCGTTACAACCCAGAAGATTTTGCGCGCAGGATATTTTTGGCCTTCTATCTTCAAAGATTGTATTGAGGCCGTAAAAAAATGTCCTCCTTGCCAACACTTCCATACGAAGAAGCGCACCCATCCTGCCCTGTTACACTTGGTTATTGCTGTGGGCCCCTTCGCAAAATGGGGCATCAAATTTATGCATTTTAAGCCTACCTCGGCCAGGGGGCATAGTTACATCATTGTAGTTGTGGATTACTTTACAAAGTGGGCCAAAGCTATGCCTACATACCAGAACGATGGCAAAACCGCCGCACTCTTCATGTTCAATCATGTAATAGCGCGGTTCAGAGTTCCTCAGGCGATTGTTACCGATCATGGTTCCCATTTTCAGAACCATATGGTTGATGTACTGAGCGATAGGTTGGGTTTTCTCCATGAAAATTCAACACCCTACTACCCGCAGTCCAATGGATAGGTCAAGGCCATTAACAAAGTCTTGAAAACTATGGTCCAAAGGATGGTAGGCACGCAGAAATCCAATTGGCATATCTTTTCCACATTATGGGCCTACAGAACCTCCATTAAAACCGCCATAGGTTTCACTCCTTTCCAACTAGTTTATGGATTGGAAGTTGTCCTACCTATAGAGTGCGAAATTTCGTCTCTACAACTTGTTGTCGAACTTCTTCATAATACTACTGTCGAAGAAGAACGTCTCCTGTACTTAGCAAAACTTGACGAGTCCTGCTGAGATGCCGCTCTTGCTAATGAAGCGCACAAGAAACGCATCAAATCCCAATACGACAAGTCAGTTGAACCTCGTATCTTTAACGAGGGTGACCTGGTCCTCACTTATGACCAGAAGCATGACAAACTAGGAGTAGGAAAGTTCGAATCCATGTTGCATGGACCCTACATTGTCAAACGTGTTTTGGAAAAGGGAGCTTTCGAGCTTGAAGACTATGACGAAATCTCTTTGGGTGAACCCCGCAATGGGATTTACCTGAAGAGATATTATGCCTCGACTCGTCACGCTTAGAATTTCTTGTATATACTGTACATGGCGTGTTTTTTGTGTTTTTGTGTGCTGTGACGCTTTTATTTTTTAGTGTCTTTAGATCTTGTTTCCACTCCATATACCATGTTCTGTCTGCGTGTGCAGATGGAAATGTGCTATGGATTCGCGGACGGTGCCAGCCGGCATACCCGCAACCTTGCTTCAGCAGCCTGGGTACTATATTCCCCAACAGGTGAGCTCATTAGATCAGGAGGAATTTGCCTAGGGTTTGTGACCAATAATGCCGCAGAGTATGAGGCAGTAATCAGAACTCTAGCTAACACCATTTCCTTGGGTATGAACCACATTGTCATCCACATGGATTCTCAATTAGTGGTTTCCCATCTCAACCGGGTTTACGCCATCCATGATCCTACCTTACTCCGTCTCTTTGGACGATTACGTCTCCTGGAAAGGTCATTTGAATCCGTTCAGTACCTACACATTCCACAAGAGTTAAACATAGTTGCTGACTCGATGGCCAACTTCATCTTGGATTGGTACATCACACACACATAATATTCATAATATGTAAAAGCATTCACAACATGTAAATAATGCAATGTATAAAATCAAACATGTAAACAAGATCACATCACTCATAATTTTAAAACACATAATGTATAAATCACCGAGAATGTCTGTATATATATATATCGCTCAAAAGTAGTGTTGGTACAAAATCTGAAGCACGATGGATTTCAGTGAGTCTCTAAAAAATATGAAGCATCATAGCTTTCAGTAGTACAAAATCTGAGGCCTCTAAGCTCTTAGTACAAGTATAATAGTGTCATCAGGCCTGACGCCTGACCCGTACACCAGCCCTAGCACGGATAGCCCGCTGTCCCTGAGTAAGGAAGCAATACACGGTCCTCGCCACCTTGCGGAGTAGGGAACTGAAGCGTACGGATGCTCCAACTCCAAACCTCTACATAAGTCTTAGTAGGTCATCTATCGCCAGCTCAGGAACCTCTACTATCAACTAGGACAAGTTCCTATATACCTCCTCCATCTACTCGATGGCAACATGAGCACTTGGGGGCACAACTGCTTCCCCACCTCTGTCTCTCCTCGCCAGGAGGGAAAGTCCTATCGGCCGTATGGGCCCCACATCTGCACACACATGTTATATACTTGTCAGCATTGCATAAAAAAAAATGATAAATATACAAAACTGAAAGTACAAGGGTTTTTTGTTCTCACCTATGTCACCCCATGCTGCATCCTCGGGCAGCACCAAGTCAGGATCCCCTCTAAAATCTGTACCACTGTATGGGAAATCCTCAACCATGAGTAACTGGCCTTCCAGCCAGCTGAAGAACTCAGGACCAAAGCTGATGATAGGTCCTCCACCATGGCGGGTCATCACCTCAACCCATCTGAGCATGTGGGGATCTCTAGGCTCCTTGTCATCCAGTACCACCTGTGGATGCAAGAGAGGGATCCACTCCAAGAGGAATGATACCATGATCGACCCATAACCAAACTGCTTGAGCTCTCCCCGCCGACACTTGGTCAACTGAGCTCGTAGGTTTGCGAGGAGACCCTCGCACCAGTTGAAAACCATGGGGGACATGCAATCCTCCACATAAATCATCTGAGTCCGAGTAGCCATGTGTGAGGCTTGGCTACCCACCACTCAGGTAATAGTAAACAGTATGGTATGTAGTGTATGGCTCACCACATCCCTGATAAGAATCTTCCCACTGGAAGATCAAGCAGCAGCAGTACAATGCTGTGACACCATGTCATCAACTGTGCGATCAATGGCTCGTGTTCCAGTAAGAGCTACAATGTCCCCTCTCCGGGACAAACCAATAAGGAAATAGACTTCCTCAACATCTATTGTGAGGATGTTCTCACCAATCATGAAATATTGTTGGGCCACACCCCAAATCTGGAGCATGTGTGATAGCAACTGGATTTGGGATCTCATCCCCTGAATCTCAAAGAACTTGAGTAAACCACAGTTTCTCAAGGAATCCACGCATTGTGGATCATTGGCAGCTTGTACATGTTCTACTTCATTTTCTCACTCCTGCCACTCTAAAACCATGTTGGCTTGCTAGCAACTTGCCAAAAGGGACATTTAAACACTGTTAGATCCTACTTCAACCACAACAAGTTCTTTTTTTGAGTTTAGTTTGATGTTTTGGAAATGCAACTCCGCCGTCGCACTGTATGTTTGTATACAGTGCGATGTCATCGCACTTCATTCATTCGAGACTTACGCCGAGTCGGTCTCGTCGCAGTTCCCGAAAGTGTCAACTGCGACGAGCCGAGAGCGCAATAGCCCTCCATGAATTGATCAAAAAACCCAAAAATTGAACCTAAAAACAAAATCTAATCCACTGGAAAGTTGCTGGATGAAGTTTAGGCTTACCTGCTCCTGACGGTGGGTGAAATGGCGGATCATAGCTCCCGGAATCGGCAAAGAAAGTTTTGGCTCCAAATTGGTACTTCTCCTTCCAAATTGGCAAATGAAACAATGAAATCTATTTTTGGCCCATTTGTCTATTTATAAATAGAATGGAATATTCCTTTTCAAATATTTTGATGCTCTTCGGCCATTTATCATAGTTTTTGACCATTTTTGTCATATTTGAGGCTATTTGACACATTTTATAGTGTGCAGGAGTTGTAAGTGGTCTTTTGTGTTGTTCCTCGTATCACAACGGTCATCACAGGTATGAACACTCCCTTGAACGTTTTGTCGTTATTTTTGCAACGATTAGTTTTTTATTATTTCGTGATGACGAGTTTACTCTTTGTTTGTTCTCGTACTCATCAAACTATGAGAACAAGTACCGAGTTATGATTTATCTCTTTTTCGGGCTCGTTAAAATTCCACAGAAAAGGACACCCCTCGGAGTCTACCATTAAGCTTTTTTCAGGATCTCGAAAAACAAAAAGATTCCCAAGTGAACTCGTCGCATTCACGCTTGTTAAAGCATTTGAATGGTCGTCTTCCTGGCGATAGTTTACCCCTTTTTCGGACCAGGAGGCACTAATTACAAAAAAGGTATACTCCAGCCAATCATGACTGGAAGAGTCCTCTCTTGCATTGTTTTACCCTTTTTCGGGCGATGAGGCTAACTTTACGAAAAAGGACCATTGGAGTCTTCTTTAGTTCTTTTCAGACTCTCTATACATGAAATGACGACCGAGTTTACCTTCTATGGACTCGTTAAAATTTTCACATTGAAGGGCCTGTCATGGGACGGACCCCTCCTATCCTAGGTTCGAAAAATATTTGGGATTGGACTCATCTATGAGATGAGCTATACCGAGCATCTGGTTACCCTCATCAAGCTCGTAAAAAACACATGAGGAACTCATCATTTATGATGGGGAAAAAGGAAAGCGTTTGTGTTACATACCTTATTAGTGGCAGTATGTAGTCGTTCTGGAACATGGCACTCATCTGCATTTTCATACAGCACTTGTATCATCCGTTTGTCCTCGAGTTCCACTTATTTCCTGAGTATTATTACTCCTTTGAGTCATTCAAAGAAAAGATTCCATCATCAGTCACTTTGAGAATTTGTGTCGCACTCGTCGTGTCGATACTGCTAAGTCATGCCATGCCCATGTTCAAGAATATGTCTATCATTTATCATATGTAGTCAGTACACCTGCCATTACGTCGGTCTGCTCTAAGTCAGTCTTGCATGTTACTGTACCATCCGATCTACCCTATACATTTTTTTCGTGTTTCTTATTGATTGATGGGGGATTCATCATGGCCCTACTTGAATGGATTCATCCTTGTCGACTTCAACACATCATTTGAGGATTGAATCTAGAAACCAATCAAGTACCTTGGCCCCGCATGCCTCAATGGCAAGTTACCTTGCTTTCATCATGAGTTTACATCATTGAATATTGATTGAAATATTTCATCTTGCGTTCGACTTCAACTCATTTATTCGCGCTTGATTATATGTACCGTGATACCTTGGGAATCATTGAAATCAATGGTGATCTCCCTCGCACTTGTTAATGATTTACATCAATGGCCGATAATCAAATGGTTTCTACCATGTTCGACATCAAGACATTTGTAATCACATGGATAGATTCGTATCATTGCGGGTTCAGCTTGAAGACCCTGGGGAGTCATGTTTTACCCAGGTTGCAATGGAGTTTGTATTGAGTTATATCACACGGATCTACACATGTATTGGTCGTGGCTGTGTTATCATCTCATCATGGATCTACGCTTGTGTCTAGTATCCATGATTGTGTTCAGTCGGTCATTACTACCATGGATCTGCAATGTATTTGTCAGTAGCCATGTTGTACTTCATATGAGATTGCCAATTCAGAGTTAGTTGTACTGCAGCAGTGTCCTTCACCCGACAAGTCTATTGCCATTACTTCTATCAAAGCACTTCACTTGTCTATATTCAACAGCTTCATGCTTTGGGGGGCATTCTGTTACACCCAAAATCTACTCATCATAAGATTCATTTTATACACCCTTGAAGATACCTGGACTAAGTAATCATCATGGGAGGATTTGTACCCAATTGTGCTAGTTTTTGAAGGGTAATTGTAGGCTGCACATGAGCAACATGTGACGTCGCACCTTTCCCCATTACAAGGTGCGACAAAGTCAGTTAGATGGAAAAAATAGCTTCTTCGAGGTCCATCTCGAAGCTTGCTGACTTGGGACCCTATCCCTGACCTCTTGGAAGAGCTGGCACTCAATTCCTAAACCTTTGGAGAGATCCCTTAAGCATCTCCTACCATCTCTCAACCTATCCTATCCATACCCTATCCACTTAGTCCTATATAAATGAAGCTCACTCCCATCCCAAAAGGAGGGAGGCTATGGTATCTACATGCTGGTGAAATCACTCTTAGAACATCTCCACTCACCCATTGGAGAACTCATACTTCCTTGGAAGGATATGGCAATTGGCTTCATCGGAGAAGGGTTACAGCGTTAAGCCTTTGTTGTAGTTCTATATCTCTATTATGTACTCCTCTTTTTACAGTAATACAAATGCTTTCCACCAATATTGTTCATGTGTGCAATGATATTGAGTAGTTCACCTGCTTAACTGTTTACTTAGATCTCTTATCGTATAGATGTCTTTTACTTTTTTCTCTTGTTTCTTGTCTTGACAGGTCTTGCAACCTAGATCTGACGACTGTGGGACGTGGAGCAACATTCAGGAGAAAGGACTGCGAAGTGAAAGGTAAGACATCTAGTACTCGATCCTTAAGTAGATCTAGGAAATGCATTAGTAGTCTATTCTATTTGTTCTAGACTCACTTTGAGCTAGGGAGATCCGGCTCGCGTCCGCTCGAGTGGATTGTCCAATAACATCAAGAGGTTGATTTGATCTGGAATAGGAATGAGTACATGATGAAACAAACTGATACCAAGGAATGGCCGACACATGAGATCAAGGTAATTGCAGAATGGCCGACACAAGGGGTGTCCTTGAACATTGAGCACGACACAAGAGTGACTTAGGAAGCTTTGAAAACGAAGGGGATCATAATATAAATCTACAATGTAGGAGACATTAACATATTCTCCATATGATTGGAAGAGTAACCAATCAGATGAGTAAAAAAATCTAAGATTAGGTTCATACTAAGGCCCAAAACTAAAAACCCAACTTGTTTGAAAAGACTAAAAAAGGTGTTGTGTTCAAGGACATAAGTGACTTGCTGCCTTTATACTGAAAATATACTTTGATATTCTTCCATTCCCTTTTCTCTTTTTATTTAAAAAAATGTCCTTCTTGTTAGTTTTAATGAATCCAAGAAAGAAAACTCTATATTCCTTCTTCATTTTTGAATCAAGCTCGAAGAAAGAGGGATAAGACTGCTTGATTTAATTCCAATCATGTGTAATTTAACGATTCCATGGGAGGGAAACTCAAGACCTTCTTCATGTTTTAACGAGTTTGAAGAAGAGATAGACTAGTACTCAATAACATTGATCCATGGATTTTAATATCGAACCTGGATCTGTTCATTCTCACCGGTGTTTTCAAATTTAAGGAGTCTGAAAAACTTAAACAATAACTCCATACACCTTTTCATGTCCCAAATTTGGTATTGGGTCACAATGGCCTAATCACATTGGCTCTATTCATTAGAGTTTGTCAAATTGATGCTAAAGGTCAAATAATTGCAAAGGAGGAAAATTACTAGTTTCCTAGGTTTGGGGTGGAAGCTTTGGGATTTGGAATAATGGGGATAATAAATGATGTTTGAACATTAGAATGGCATAAATATTTAATAAAGGATCTAAATAAATATATACAAGTGAAAATCAAAGTGGCATTTCATCATGAAGACACATGGAGGAAGTGGGACCCACATATGGCTAGATTTCCCCACTACATTTGGCATCATTCTCTCACCAATTCGAATTCAAGGTGAATGGTAACATACTTGGGGGAGTCCAAAAGGTATTATTCATTGCATGACTCATCCAAGGTCGAAATATAGAGGAAGAGTAACTCCCATGGAAGAGGAAGAGGCAATTTGGAGCTAGTGAGACACTTGGGCTAGATTCCCTAGCTCTATGACAACAATAATGAAGATGCTATGACACCTATGACACAAATCAGACCTGAAGGCTGACATATGACATATATGACATGTCAGGGCTAAAAATAGACTCCAAGAGGGCGCTCAAGGGTGTTAGGGCAGCTAAGATGCTTCCACATGTGATTTGGTGGAAGTGGGAGACTAGGAATTGTTGTACAAGTGGCATTCTTTGGAATCTCTTCCCAACATGAGTTGGCATGAGTCTCTTGGAAGGAATTCGACCCATGGAGGACATTAGAAGTTTATAAATGTCAATAACAAAGAATGAAACCAGCTTTTGATCATTTGTAGAATTTGCAATTGTATTTGTGAAGAGGGAGAGCTAGTGGATGACTAGTTTCTTGCCTTAGCCAATTTCGAGGGTGAAAGATTCCCATCCAAGTTGGTAATTGGAAAGGCCATTCAGACCTTTCATTTGGAGCTTTAATGGAGTCTTTATTTTCAGGTGTAAGCTACAGGGCAGCTCATGGTTTCTTCTATTGCAGCTCACTCCTTCAACCATTTCCAGTTTTGATGGCATATTCTTGATCCTTGAGGGAGGGCGTTTTTGGTGAGCTATTGTACTCTTTGGGAAAGATTTTAATGCCCCATTTATTTTTTAATATGAATTAAATACTCTGTTCTTCATCTCCAAAAATTTTCAGGTCGAAATTCCAAGTAGAAATGTATAAATCTCATTTTTAATGGAAGAACAATGCCATTTCCCCACTACCTTGTTGTGAACCAATGTATTGATGATGATTTCGAATGAATGGATGATTCTCTGATATATTTGTGATCAATATACTGCCATGGATTTCCAAGTTTCATGTACTGTACTTGAGCATTTGAAGCATTTTTACTCAGTTTAGTTCTATTGGGAGGTGAAATAGTGCCATTTCCCCAAGGGTCGAATTGGGGATTTTTGCAGTTGAATGGGAGAGGGTGAGAACAGTTGCAATAATCCATTAATGGTGCATATGAGACTTTAATAAAATAATTAACACATTACATACCTCTTTTCATAAATTTGAGTGGTTTTGGAGGCATTTGGGAAGCCATTTTCAGTACTTACCCCAGGGGGATTTGAACCCCAAATCACTAGTAAAATTGCATAATTGGTCCAGAATATTAAGAGAGTTTGCTGAGGTCTTTTGGTGGACATATGTCATCCATAAACATCATATTCAAGTTCTAATATCATTCATACACCTTCCTTGAATATTTGAAGGCATTTGGAGTCAATTTGAGACCTAGAGGCCAATACTAGTCAAAGGAAAATCACTAGTAAAGTTACCTACATTGATCAGAATTGAAAGAGGATTTGAAGAAGTATTTTAAAGGTCCAAAGGAATCCCTGAAAAACATATTTATGTTCTAATATCATTCATATACCTTCTCAGAAGATTTGGGATCATTTGGGGCAAATTTGGGACCTAGAGATCCAAATTAGTCAAAGGTCGAACTAGGGAAAAAAAGTGGAAAATTGCAATTTTAATAAAATTCTTAATAAGGGACATTACAGTGGTATCAGAGCATGGTCTTGGCACCTGATGTGGTAGAACATTAATGAAGACCAGGATTCAAAGAAATAATCCACCACCCTTAGAAACTGAAACTGGATGTACTTTGGTGAAAGGGAAGAAGTAGGAGAAGAAGTGCATTCATTGGTCACCATGAGTAAGGATGAGAAAGGAACCTTAAAGGAGAATGGGGAGTTTAGGAAATTACTTGAACCATCCTTTGAAGACAAGTGGAGACAATACTTTAAAGAGTTCAGATTGTTGCTTAGTGAAATTGGAAGCAACTCGGAAAAAGTAATGAGCAATGGTTCTCTTTTCAAGGAAAATGATGAAACAATTTATGCCACAAAAGAGGAACCTAATGTAATTGTGGAACATGAGGTACATGTCGATATGCAGGTTCTTGAAGATACTACACTAAAACAAGAAGAAGGACAAGCACTTGTCCTTGTTCAAAGGGATTATGAGTTGCCTCATGGAGAGAGTTGCAAAGCCTTGGAAGAGGTACATGATCTCACAATAGTTGGACCAGCCAATTATGGAGAAGACGAATTAAATATTTCAATGGGTAAGAGTTGTAAATAATTAAAGTTGGTTCATAATTCCTCACCCCACACTTCTTTTCCAGCCACATCACTTTGGGATGAAAATTGGGTGAAAGGTTTTTTCCTAGTGGTGCCACATGAGGGGTATGAAACTCCTACCGCTCCTTTTGATGATGACATGAATAGAGCACCTCATTATTTAGAATTGCAGCAGCATATTGCTTTACCTTATGATGATACATATCCTCATGGATGTATGGATGAGACTTCTTTGAGTCCTTTGAATTCTCCTTGTTTTTCCTGCTCATTATTTGGTTCAGATTTTAGTGGAGATTCTTCATTCACTTCTTGGATGAAAGAATGCATGGCTGAATATTTTGATGCATATCACATTATCTTGGAGCATCACTATTGGACATGGGATCCTCACCTATGTCATTGGACCATATTTGATGGGTCACTTGAAGATTGTATGCACTTGGAAAATGGTGGTCTACATGCTTGGAGGTATAAGCACTTTCATGACTCTTTGATGAAGCATCTCCTTTATGTAAATTTTCATTATGTTGTTATGTGCTTTGATGATATATATTTTGTACTCATGATGTTTGGAAGAATGCATACAAGAAAATGGGATCTAGGAATCCTCTTATCTGATGGTATGGGTTGGAGAGCACTTTTAATTGTTGGGGTGCAATACAAGCAATGGGACCCTGGAATAATTTTTATCTCATTGGTTTCATATTTTTTGGGGAAGCAAGCAGTATGGGAGATGGATTCCCCACTTAATAAAGTGATTTTAATCAGAGTAGTGCAGCAGCAAGCATGGTGGTTCCTCTCTAAAATCTTCATGGAAACTCAAAGACTCAAGGTTGGGCAATTCAATGGCAACTTCAAAGAATTATACAGAAAGCAGGTTCTTCAACACCCACATTTAAAATTGCTTGAGGACAAGCAATATTGGGAAGGGAGGATTTGTCATGTACCAAATTTGTTATTGGGTCACAATGGCCTAATCACATTGGCTCTATTCATTAGAGTTTGTCAAATTGATGCTAAAGGTCAAATAATTGCCAAGGAGGAAAATTACTAGTTTCCTAGGTTTGGGGTGGAAGCTTTGGGATTTGGAATAATGGGGATAATAAATGATGTTTGAACATTATAATGGCATAAATATTTAATAAAGGATCTAAATAAATATATACAAGTGAAAATCAAAGTGGCATTTCATCATGAAGACACATGGAGGAAGTGGGACCCACATATGGCTAGATTTCCCCACTACATTTGGCATCATTCTCTCACCAATTCGAATTCAAGGTGAATGGTAACATACTTGGGGGAGTCCAAAAGGTATTATTCATTGCATGACTCATCCAAGGTCGAAATATAGAGGAAGAGTAACTCCCATGGAAGAGGAAGAGGCAATTTGGAGCTAGTGAGACACTTGGGCTAGATTCCCTAGCTCTATGACAACAATAATGAAGATGCTATGACAACTATGACACAAATCAGACCTGAAGGCTGACATATGACATATATGACATGTCAGGGCTAAAAATAGACTCCAAGAGGGCGCTCAAGGGTGTTAGGGCAGCTAAGATGCTTCCACATGTGATTTGGTGGAAGTGGGAGACTACGAATTGTTGTACAAGTGGCGTTCTTTGGAATCTCTTCCCAACATGAGTTGGCATGAGTCTCTTGGAAGGAATTCGACCCATGGAGGACATTAGAAGTTTATAAATGTCAATAACAAAGAATGAAACCAGATTTTGATCATTTGTAGAATTTGCAATTGCATTTGTGAAGAGGGAGAGCTAGTGGATGACTAGTTTCTTGCCTTAGCCAATTTCGAGGGTGAAAGATTCCCATCCAAGTTGGTAATTGGAAAGGCCATTCAGACCTTTCATTTGGAGCTTTAATCGAGTCTTTATTTGCAGGTGTAAGCTACAGGGAAGCTCATGGTTTCTTCTATTGCAGCTCACTCCTTCAACCATTTCCAGTTTTGATGGCATATTCTTGATCCTTGAGGGAGGGCGTTTTTGGTGAGCTATTGTACTCTTTGGGGAAGCTTTTAATGCCCCATTTATTTTGTAATATGAATTAAATACTCTGTTCTTCATCTCCAAAAAGTTTCAGGTCTAAATTCCAAGTAGAAATGTATAAATCTCATTTTTAATGGAAGAACAATGCCATTTCCCCACTACCTTGTTGTGAACCAATGTATTGATGATGATTTCGAATGAATGGATGATTCTCTGATATATTTGTGATCAATATACTGAAATGGATGTCTTATACAAGTTTCATGTACTGTACTTGAGCATTTGAAGCATTTTTACTCAGTTTAGTTCTATTGGGAGGTGAAATAGTGCCATTTCCCCAAGGGTCGAATTGGGGATTTTTGCAGTTGAATGGGAGAGGGTGAGAACATTTGTAATAATCCATTAATGGTGCATATGAGACTTTAATAAAATAATTAACACATTACATACCTCTGTTCATAAATTTGAGTGGGTTTGGAGGCATTTGGGAAGCCATTTTCAGTATTTACCCCAGGGGGATTTGAACCCCAAATCACTAGTAAAATTGCATAATTGGTCCAGAATATTAAGAGAGTTTGCTGAGGTCTTTTGGTGGACATATGTCATCCATAAACATCATATTCAAGTTCTAATATCATTCATACACCTTCCTTGAAGATTTGAAGGCATTTGGAGTCAATTTGAGACCTAGAGGCCAATACTAGTCAAAGGAAAATCACTAGTAAAGTTACCTACATTGATCAGAATTGAAAGAGGATTTGCAGAAGTATTTTAAAGGTCCAAAGGCATCCCTGAAAAACATATTTATGTTCTAATATCATTCATATACCTTCTCAGAATATTTGGGATCATTTGGGGCAAATTTGGGACCTAGAGATCCAAATTAGTCAAAGGTCGAACTAGGGAAAAAAAGTGGAAAATTGCAATTTTAATAAAATTCTTAATAAGGGACATTACACACCTACTCATGGATTTCACATCGAGCTCGAGTTGGTGAATTCTTACTGGTATTTTCATGTTTCGAGAGTTTGAAAACCCTAAAGAAGACTCCAAAAGGTCCTTTTTCATAGAGTTAGTCTCCTCACCCGAAAAAGTGTAAAACAATGAGAGAAGAACTCTTCTAGCCACGCATGACTAGAGTATACATTTTTCGTAATTAATCCACAACGGTCCGAAAAAGGGGTAAACTTATACCTAGGTGGATGTCGCTTCAATTCCTTTAGCAAGTCTGAAGTGACAAGTATACTCAGTGATCTTGTTTGGTTTTAAAGAGTCTAACAAGGGCTCAAAAACACTCTATAGGTACCAGGGAACTAAGTTCCTTAATCTTGTCAAATGACGAAAAACTGTAGCTATTACGAAGACAATCGGATTAGTTGAAAATGACATATAAGCATGATCAAAAGATATTTCATTATGACATAAAATAACAGGAAATATTGTACCAAGCAGACATGTCACAAATAAAATCAAACCTTTATAGACCACTGTTGCGAAAAGTAGTGAGAGATGTCGCTTCGAACTTTACCAGAACTTAAAAAGGGGATTTAGTGATTAAATAAAGTTATAAAAAAAAAATTGAAACTATAGGAAATTGGTAAAAGTGGGTAAAAGTTTAAAGTAACTTTTATAAATAGTTCCAAAAAGGCCACAAAACTCACAGTCATTTTGTCGAAGCAAAAAGGAAAAAAGAACCCTCTTACTTCAACCGCTCGTAGCGCTCAAACCGGGTCACCAAATCGAATTCCGTCAGTTGCAAGTAAGTCATCTCTCTCTTAACTAGCAATTCCACCCATTATTTTTATTTTTTGTGGTGCTTTTTGTCTTTTATAAAGGTTTAAAAATTAGGGCCTCGTACCCATGGGTTACTCTCTGCTAAACTCGTAGCTACGAGGAATATGCATGGTTTTAGCAGAGGTGAACCCGCGAGTGGCTGCCTCTATTATAGAGGTGAACTTACGGGCGCCGCAAGAAAAAATGAAAAAAAAAAAATAATGGATGAAAGGATGAACAATGCAGGTATGGTGCTGACTTGGAGGGAAAGAGAGCATGAGGCCATGGATAGAGATGCCATGGGGGATCCTCTTATACTAAATGTGTTACAAAGATGCATTTTGCTTAAATTTTTTCGAACAACGAGCATGCGTTCCCAAACTCATCTTCTCCAAATGCTTGTTGGCTACTGGGATCCCAATCATGGGATGTTCGATATCCAAGGGGATATGTTGGACATCACGATTGACGATATATACTTTATTACCGGTTTGTGTCGTAGAGGTGAGGGGGTGAACCTCAAAGACACATTTAGAGGGGTCGGTGCACTATCGATCCAAGATTACATCAACATATATTGTTTTTCGGGTACCGAAAAGAGTGGTATCCAAGTCCCAATTGGCTCTATTGCAAGTTTCCCGCTAAAGTTAATACTATGTACCTTGAACAGAATTAGAGGGAGTGCCGCACAACATTTGGCCTCTCGAAACTACATGCGAATAGGTGTTGAATTCCTGTGCAGTGTCATGTTTGACTGATGTTCGGGTCTCTTGGTGAACATTAAACACCAATTGAATGAATGCAATACTGGGAAGAAGAAAAACTTTGGGTACAACAACATCTTATGCACATTCTTCTTGGAGAGGGTCCCCGCTCTGAGTCTGGGGGTAGCCCTACCATTGCTAGATCCTCGTGAGACTTTGATGACTCGATGGGGAGACATTTTCTTACTCCAGGGAGATGGCGAAACTAGTCTCTCATATGTAGATGAGGACTAATTAGCATGGTGGGGCTGCTAGGTGCCAGATCTAGAGAAGTTCCCCTATGCTGGTATGGATTTCCGAGGAGATCCAGAGCTCACTCTTCCTCTAGGATCAACCTAGGGAGAGATGGGTAAGATATTCTTATGCTTTTGAAATTTATTTCATTTTTATGTTTTTATGTATATATAATTTTTATGATGAGTAAGAGTACTGATAGTGTGATTTATGCAGATGTGGGACATGTGCGACATGTGGGACACCCTCATATATTTATACGTCCGACTAAGCCTGGAGCTGCTGATGTGATGCTAGTGAACATAGAGGGGAAGATGAGTCGGTTAACTCATGACATCCATACATACAAGATCAAGTGGACGCTGCTCGAAATGCAGAAGCATGTTGTAAGTGTGCCCCTAGCATGGATCAGGCTACTTAGGAGAGTAGCTAGGCTAGTCATATGCTATAGGGAGGTTGCATTAGAGTTAGCAGAGGCACCTCCCTCTCCATAGTGAGAGAGACATGTTTATATTTTTGAGGCCTTAGAGCCCATTTTTGTATATTTATGACACTGCAACATACTATGACTCAAACTCATATTTTTTTATCCTAATATATACAATATCGTTTTTATATATACATGTGTTTTTTGTCTTTATGTGTGTGACTATTTAATGTGATTGTGTATGGTACAAATGCCAATCTAGAATATAGTTTTCATATGAGTCAGCTAATGAATTTAAATTCCTTGAAATGTTGAAATGTAATAAAAACAAAGTGTCTTTCAAGTAACCTAACATGCAAAAGCTGACGAATCAAAGCAGGATCCCGAACCCTATAGTCACCCATCAATTGAAGTATAAATAACTATGAGTCGAGTCTTACCTCCAAATGTGAAATGTCGTGATGAATAACATCTCGGAGAAACTCAATGACTACACTGTATTCAGCTACATTGTTCATCGTAGGGCCGGAGCAAGCACCTCCCGAAGACACAAGTTGACTAGACGGTGAGTAAATAACACAAGCTGTTGAAGCCAATTGACGGGTGTGGCGACTAGCACCATTAGCGAATCCTATAAAGCACTTAGTTTTCATCTGAAACCAAAATCCAGAAGACACATAAGACGCAACAAAAATAAAAATAAAATACTAACTCTACAAACATGTATAGTTATAATACAAGAAAAATCATATAGGCCCAAGCATAATACTTTTCAAGTAGAGCCCATTTCTAGTCTCAGGAAAATTACAACCCTCATAGTCGGTTAGCTCATAAGATCATTTCTTCAGAACTTTAGAGACAATGTATGGTCTGAGCCACATAGATTTGAATTTTCCTTCCCCCAAGGGATCTTTGTCCTAGTCATAGAGCAGCACAAGGTCTCCTTTAGAGAATACCCTTGGTTTCATAGGCTTGTCATATTGATTCTTGAATCAGATTTTATGAGCTTCGTTTGTTGTAAGCTCATCGCAGAGATGCTCATCTAAGTGCTCTAAATACAGCAAACGCTCCTCCAAATCTAAAGTTTCAGGGAGAAGTGTTGATGTATATGTAACTTCGGAATGTATTTCATCAGTATATTATATGTATATTTATTGTACCCTTATAAGAGATGTGTTATTCCTCTATAAGGAAGTGTCGTCATGTGGATTGACAAGTGTCGCAAGTGTGTGTACTTGCTGATGGGTTATTAGACCACCTTATGGGGTCGGCCCTAATTAATATATAATATAATGTGGATGTACTAAAGTAGACAAGTCGGCCCCAGTAGGTCACTGGGCAAAAAGGTGAGTATAAATAGAGATAGGAGATCTCTATTTTACTCACTCGGAAAAGTATCTATCTCTCTCTCTGGAAAGTGGCGCACTAGTGAGGAGGAGGAGGATCATCTGCTAGGAGACTATCTCTTTATTATTTGGTTGTATTTTGGTTGAGCCATTGCTCTCTCTATCTCTGAGGAAGTTGTGGGGTTTTTCACCTTAGGGTTTTCCCCACGGAAACTCTGTGTCTCTTGTCTCTATGCTTTTGATTCTTATGATGCTTGTGATGCTTGTCATATTATGATTATCATGCATTGATATACTGTAGATGTTATTCTCTCAGCAAAGATCCTATAGTATTGTGATTTAATACTGAAAATTCAACATGGTATCAGAGCTTAACTGAGAAGAAGACATTTTGCAGTGACAGAAGCTTGTATTGCTTGTTTATTGGGTTTCTCTCCACAGATTTTTGAAATTCAGTATAGTAGATTGGATCTACTCATCAAGGCGCATCTTTCTGTCCAATCAGATTTCAGTTCCGAGCATTTTCAGTTTTGGCCCTAAAAATTAGGGTTTCCACAAAAATAGGAATTTCTGGAAACTGAAGGTACAGCTGGAAGCTCCTTGCAAAAATCGAAGGTTTGAGCTTTGGATCGAGATTTTTGGCTGGGTAGATCTCCGGGAAACTCAAACCCTAATTCAGGGCTCTCCCTAGTGAACCCGGGAGGACAAAAAGGCAATTTTGAAGGACAAGACTTTGCTGATCTCAAATTCTAAATGTACTAGGCTGATCAGCTCTCCAAGGCGCATCTTTCTATCCTTTCAGAATTTTGAAATTCACATTTTGAATTTTTAGGGTTTCTCTGACAAACCCTAATCCGGGACCAGATCCAGTTTTCAGCATTTCAAGTGGTAAGTTCTAAATCTTTTCTATTTCCATTTGAAGTACTCTTAAAGATGTCTCTTCACACCAAGCTTGAGGATAAGCTTGAAGGGGCTGATAACTTCCGAGCCTGGAAGTATAGGATTGGGCTAATCCTGGAAGAGAATGAGTTGGACTCATATGTGAAAGAAGACATCCCTATCCCAGAGGATGAAGAGGCCAAGGTATTGCACAAGAAGAACTTGGTCAAGGCAAAGAGAATCATTGCTGATTCTATCAAAGACCATCTCATACCCCATGTGTCTTCTCTCAAGACACCCAAAGAGATGTTTGAATCTTTGACCAAGCTATTTGAAGGAAAGAACATAAATCGGAAGATGACCCTGCGGAACCAATTGAAAGCAGTAAAGTTTCAGAATGGGGAAACCATTCAATCCTACTTTTCAAGGGTCTCTCAGATCAAGGAACAATTAGAAGCAGTAGATGAAATAGTGGAGAATGGTGAAGTGGTGATGACCACTCTAAATGGCCTACCCAGGTCATGGGATTCCTTTATTCAAGGAATTTGTGCAAGGAAGAAGTTGATCTCCTTCAGTAGACTTCGGGAAGAATGTTCTCAAGAAGAAGCTAGACTTATAGCTCGTGAGGAAAAGATGGGAGGTGAAGATCAAGCTCTTGCAGCTCACACCAAAAGAAGCAAAACCAAGAAGGATCACCCTCACCCCAAAAGATTTCTTCAAAAGAATAAGAAGGACCTAAGATGCTTCACATGCAATGAGAAGGGTCACTTTGCTTCAGATTGTCCCAAGAACAAAAGGGATAATAAGAACAACTCCAGTGAGAAAAAGAAGGGCAGCAAAAGAAGGTTTCATGCTCATGCTGCCGAAGATGATGAACCTCCAAAGAAGAAGGCTAGGGCAGAAAGTGATAGTGATGATGACTCATCAAGTGAAGAAGAGTATACTCTGATCTCTGCTCTTACAGGTACCATCTCCCATGGATGTAATGATTGGTTAATTGATAGTGGGGCCTCCAAACACATGACTGGGTTCAAGGAATCTTTTGTGAATCTTTCTGAACATGAATCACCCCATAAAGTGAAACTTGGGGATGATTATCAATACCCAATCAAAGGAAGTGGTGAAGCCTCCTACAATCTAGATTCTGGAAAATCATTGAAGATGAAAGAAGTACTTTATGTACCTGGGCTCAAGAAGAACTTACTCTCCATTTCTGCATTAGATGCAAAAGGTATGAGGGTTGCATTTGTGGATGGCCAAGTCCTAATGTGGCCAAAGGGAAAGACCATAGATGATGCAGTAGTGATTGGAAAGCAAGAGGGAGGTTTGTACAATTTGAAGGGACAACCTAAACATGCCATGGTGACATAAATACAAAGATTCATCCATAGTCATGGATCACATAGAGGTATGTATAATTTGTTTTTGCAAAAGTTAACTAATGAGTCATGCAGGTCATTGAAGAGAACAAGAACACATTGCTAGACATAACTAGCAAATATGGTGACCAGGTATGTGTTTCTTATATCATAGGATCTATCATATAAGTATGCATGGCATGATTGATGATGATTGTTCATAAAGTCATAAGTTTGAATAATCATGGGCATATGCATCTTACCTTAATTAATAATATGACTAACCAGAAGAGTCATAGGTTTGAGTAATTATAGGTTTATACATGTTATGTTTCTTATGATATGACTAACCATAAGAGTCCTATATATAAACCTTGAATGCTAATGCTTATTATTTCTGTTTGAAATGATCATGACTATACATACTTGAGATTATTGTGTTTTAATGAATGATACTAATAAGCATGCATAGGGACCAAGGATGAATATGAGTTCAAGAACAGGTAATCCAGGAAGCAAAGATCAAGAGGGAGCACACTCCAGTGGTTTCTGCAAGGGTGCAGATATTCAGAGGGAGTTGTCCATATCTCTACATTCCACAACAAGAAGGTTTAGAAGGACTCCAGCAGCTCCTGCAAGGAAGAAAAGACTCAGAGGGAGTCCACCCAACAAACAAACAAAGATAAGTATTTTAATTATCTTGCATATTTGTTTGCTTAAATAAAATTGTTCAATGATGTATATGCTCATGTTCCTAGACTTAGGATATGTATTGTGCATATTAGAATGATTGAATTAATGAACAGTATACTACTAATATGCATGTGTTGGGTAAGTGGCCTATGGCACTGTACAACATTCCATTGCTACTTATCTAGAATGAAACCTCTTTGCTGACATGTTGGGAGTTGTGCACACTCTTAACAATGTTCTGGTAGAGATTGGAAGGCATCTAGAAAGTTACGGGATATGGATAAATGTTGTATTGAAGCATTGGCTAAGATAATTGCATGACTGCATGACTGTATGACATATTTCTTCATGTGTAAGAATTTGTTCTGAAAATTATGAGTTGTTTCTAATCATGCAATTTAATCTGTTTTGTAGGAAAGACCGTATATCTTCACCTACAAAAAGGACTACAACATTTGTTCCAGCAACAAAGATATCTATTGAAGATATTGAAATTCCCAGGATCTGGGATGAAGAAATGAAATACCATGATCCGTCGATCATGAAGAATGATGTCTGGGATGCGATCCCAAGAGCCAAAGGGAAGTCTGTTGTGACTTCCAAAATAGAACTTTCAGATCAAGCATGTTGCAGATGGCAGCATAGAGAAACATAAAAGTGATGAAATAGAAGATACACCAGATGGATTCAAGACAGCTTTCTTGAATGGTGTAGTTGAAGAAGAAGCAGCCACTTCATTCTGAGACACATGATAGGAAATCATATATGTGCAGAACTTGGTATGGTGAAGATAGATTGATTGCCGACACGCAGCGGAAGCTTACTACCGAGTTCGAGATGAAGAACTTGGGGATGATGCACTATTTGTTTTTGGCGTGGAGATGTGGCAGAATGCAGGTGGGATCTTCCTTGGTCAAGGGAAGTACACAGTAGATATCCTGAAGAGATTTGGGATGATGGATTGCAAGGCCATGGCCACACCTATGGCATCGAATCTGAAGCTTCTATGTGATGCTTCATCTGAGCCGGTTGATATCTCTTTGTATCATCAGATGATTGGGTCCTTGATGTACTTGAAGAACACGAGACCAGATATTTGCTTTGCTGTGAACACATTGAGCCAGTTCTTGACGGATCCGAGGAGTGTTCATCTAGTTGCTGTAAAGCATGTTCTGAGGTACCTGAAGGGTACAGTGGATTATGGGCTCAGATATGAGGCAAATCAAAAGTTTAACCTACAGGGTTATGTTGATTCAGATTGGGCTGGCAGTGCTGCAGATAGGAAGAGCACATCTGGGTGTTGCTTCAGTATGGGATCAGGTGTGATCTCTTGGTTTAGCAGGAAGCAGTCCTGCGTAGCACTGAGTACAGCTGAGGCAGAGTATGTTGCAGCCTGTTCAGCTAGTTGTGAGGCAGTATGGCTATGGAAGCTACTGTCTGAGTTATTTGATCTCCCGTTGGAGGCTACTGGTATCTTCTGTGATAACCAGAGTTGTGTGAAGCTGTCCGAGAACCCAGTGTTTCATGACAGGTCGAAACACATAGAGATCAAATATCACTATATCAGGGATATGGTGCAGAGAGGAGCTGTGAAGCTCCTGTATGTTGCGACGGACGAGCAGATTGCAGATGTGCTGACGAAGCCACTAGCCAGGGTGAAGTTCGAGTACTTCAGAGAGAGGCTTGGCGTGCTTCAGATCAAGGATACTTCGAGGAAGAAGTGATGGACACATTTGCTGAAGCCATTCCAAGCATGTTGGAAGGAGGATCCTTCACATGGCTGTGGATGTAAGCGCTGGATGATGAGCATCAGGATGATGTTCTGGTTTCTGCTTGGATATGATCAGTTGGATCATTTTATGTATGTACGTATGCATCATGTTGGATGCTTGGACCATGTATCTGTATATGTATCAGGTGGATACATTGTATGATCATGTGGATCATGTATGGTGATATGTATCATGTATTTGTATTTGTATCAGGTGGATACATTGATGATCAGGAGGATCATGTATGATGATATGTATCAGGTAGATACTTGGTATGCATCAGGTAGATGCATTGATGATCAGGAGGATCATGTATGATGATATGTATCATGTATTTGTATCAGGTGGATACATTGTATGATCAGGTGGATCATGTATGGTGATATGTATCATGTATTTGTATTTGTATCAGGTGGATACATTGATGATCAGGAGGATCATGTATGATGATATGTATCAGGTAGATACTTGGTATGCATCAGGTAGATGCATTGATGATCAGGAGGATCATGTATGATGATATGTATCAGGTAGATACTTGGTATGCATCAGGTAGATGCATTGATGATCAGGAGGATCATGTATGATACTTGGTATGCATCAGGAAGATGCATTGATGATCAGGTAGATCATGCAGCAGGATGTTGCAGTGATGATCAGGATGATCATAGATGACGAGCTTCAGGATGTTGCTCTAGATGACATGCAGCAGGATGTTGCAGTGATGATCAGGATGATCATAGATGACGAGCTTCAGGATGTTGCTCCAGATGACTTGCAGCAGGACGTTGCAGTGATTATGATCAGGACGATCATGAGTACATCAGGATGATGTATGGTGAGTATCAGGTTGATACTCTGTGGCCGTGGATCAGGTTGTGCAGATGAGCATGTCTGGGAGATCCTATAGGTCGGAGTTGTGTACCCGTAACAGCCTGGGATGCTCTTTCGAGACATTGCTCTGGGAGGACATGTAATTCGTTGCCCTGGGAGATCTCAGGTCGGAGTTGTGTACCCGTAACATCCTGAGATGCTCTTGCGAGGTTTTGTCCTATGGCATGTAATTTGGGCCCTGGGAGATTTCAGGTCGGAGTTGTGTACCCGTAACATCCTGAGATGCTCTTGCGAGGTTTTGCCATGACCACATGTAATTTGTGCCCTAGGAGATCTAAGGTCGGAGTTGTGTACCCGTAACATCCTGAGATGCTCTTGCTAGGTTTTGTGGTGGACCACATGTAATTTGTGCCCTGGGAGATCTTAGGTCGGAGTTGCGTACCCGTAACATCCTAAGATGCTCTTTCGAGGTTTTGTGGTGGGGTCACATGTAATAGCGCCCTGGGAGATCCTACAGGTTGGAGTTGTGTACCCGTAATATCCTGGGATGCTCTTTCGAGGTTTTGTGACGCACGTAAAAGTCCTGAGGATTCCACAGTATGGCCAGTGATGATGAAGACCTGCAGGTGGTGGGCCTACATCCAGTATGAAAAAGGACTGGCTCTGTAGAACTTCCTATGACGAGTAGAGACAGAGATTGGACGAGATAGCAGCAGCAGTGACGATGACGATGACGATGCATCGATGATGATGATCCAGAGAAGAAGACTTGTCTAGCAAATCTGTGTCGAGAAATACCTTCCTTGTTAAGAGGGAGTGTTGATGTATATGTAACTTCGGAATGTATTTCATCAGTATATTATATGTATATTTATTGTACCCTTATAAGAGATGTGTTATTCCTCTATAAGGAAGTGTCGTCATGTGGATTGACAAGTGTCGCAAGTGTGTGTACTTGCCGATGGGTTATTAGACCACCTTATGGGGTCGGCCCTAATTAATATATAATATAATGTGGATGTACTAAAGTAGACAAGTCGGCCCCAGTAGGTCACTGGGCAAAAAGGTGAGTATAAATAGAGATAGGAGATCTCTATTTTACTCACTCGGAAAAGTATCTATCTCTCTCTCTGGAAAGTGGCGCACTAGTGAGGAGGAGGAGGATCATCTGCTAGGAGACTATCTCTGTATTATTTGGTTGTATTTTGGTTGAGCCATTGCTCTCTCTATCTCTGAGGAAGTTGTGGGGTTTTTCACCTTAGGGTTTTCCCCACGGAAACTCTGTGTCTCTTGTCTCTATGCTTTTGATTCTTATGATGCTTGTGATGCTTGTCATATTATGATTATCATGCATTGATATACTGTAGATGTTATTCTCTCAGCAAAGATCCTATAGTATTGTGATTTAATACTGAAAATTCAACAAGAAGTTGGATAGCCAACTTCAACGAGGGAATATTGCATTCAACCAGAATGACTGCTTCCTCCCCGTGAACGAGTTGAAAAGGTGAGAACCCAGTAGCAGTCTTAACATTAGACCGGTAATCCCAAAGAGTGAGATACATCATGACGTGCCAGTTGGATTGAATGGAATTAATGGTCCTTTAAGGATGGTTTTCAAATTCTAGTTGACTGCTTCGACTTGACCATTTTCCTGCGGATAAAACGAGGATGAATGTTTGTGTTGAAAACCTAGCATGGTATACAACTCGGTATTCATATTGTTTTGAAAATTCCGACCATGGTCTGTGATGATCTCTTTGGGAATACCAAATATAGCAATGATCCGGTTAAACACGAAATAAGCAGTTGTTTCTTTGTCTGCTGTCAAAGTAGGCATTTCCTCGGCCCACTTTGTAAAGTAGTCGACGGAAACAATGATGTGATGGTGTCCTCCTGCCGAAGCTGGATTACACGTCATGAATTCAACCCCCCATTTGGTGAAGGGGCCTACTATGATCACAGGATGGAGAGGATCCGGGTGTGCTCGCGTTTTCTTAGTGAAAAATTGACAAGGTTGACAGTGTTTCACATCCTCCACACAATCTTGGAAGATCATGGGCCAAAAATAACCAGCACGCAGTATTTTATGGGATGTTGTCAACCCAGAAAGATGACCCCCATAGGACCCACTATGGGCATCATTCAATATTGTTTCAGCTTCCTCCAAGGTTAAACAACATCGCAAAATGGACTCTACCCCACATCTGTATAATGTATCAGAAATGATGAGGTAATTATGTGCATGATGTTTTAGTTTCCGTTGTTTATCCCTAGAGAAAGTAGGGGGACACCTTAGAGTCTGGAGATATATTAGAATATCTCCATACCACGGATTAGAGGTTGCAATGAGAAAGATGTGTTCATCCAGAAATAATGAATCTTCCTCATTGTCGGCTACGTCACTAGGGAATTCAGAAATAAGTTCGGCAAACCCCAGATATTTCTTTGACTTGGCGGATTGGAAAGTTAGGTCAAACTCTTACAAGATGACAATCCAATTATTGAACTTCCCGCCGATAATACGTCGGGTCAACACGTATTTAAATGGATTGAATTCTGCAATGACTTGGTGGATTGCAGTAGGATGTAATGACGCAGTATCTAAACAACGTGGACGACAACTAATGCCAACTTATCTACGTGAGAATACTTAAGCTCAGGAGTTACCAATGGGCACGAAATATAATAAATGGCATGCTCTTGGATCTTGTCATCCTCCTGAACAAGTACTATACCAATCGTGGAAAAATATGTCGCTATATATAGAAGGAAGTCCTTAGTATAATATGGCGGGCTCAGCAAAGGGGCTGATAGTAGTTCCTTCTTCAAGGCCTCGAATGAAGTCTGAGGAGACTCATACCAGAAAAAATGGGTATCTTGCTTGAGCAGTCTCATGAATCGCTTGGTTATTTTAGCATAGTTAATAATGAAATGTCGTAGAAAGTTTGACATGCCCTGCAAACTCTACAATTGTCTAAGGGTGCGAGGGGGACACATATTTGCAATAGCCTCTACTTTCAATGGGTCAACCATAATTCCACGACTAGACACAATGAAACCCAGTAAGTGATCAGACTCAACGCAGAATACACATTTGTCAGGATTCAAATGAATCTTATAGTATCTTCATCTCTCAAACACGAGTCACAAATGATTGGGATGATCTTGTCTCTTATGAGATCATGCTGGGAGATCATCCAGATATGGCTCAACTACATGTTTGATATCGTTAAAAGAAAAGTTCATGGTGCACTGGAAGGTGGATCCAGCATTCTTTAGCCCAAACGACATCTTCCGATAAGCAAAGGTACCCCATGGACAAATGAAATCCGTTTTGTGTTGGTCTTTAGGTTTTATTTGGATTTGTTTGTATCCCGAAAAACCATCCATGAAAGAAAAAAATTCATGGCCCACACACACATCAATGATCTGGTCTATGAAGGGTGTGGGGTAGTTTTCCTTTGGACAGGATTTGTTTAGGTCCCTGAATTCCATACATACACATATAGTTCCTTGATTTTTTTCAACTAGGACTGGTTTGGACACCCATTCCGTCAAGTCGATTGGATAGATGAAGCCAGCTTTAAGCAGTTTTTCAACTTCATCCTTAATGGCCGTTGCTTTCTGAGGATTTACTGGACGAAGCTTTTGTCTCACTGGTTTAGAATTAGGGTAAATCGTGATAATGTGCTCAACTATAGCAGGGTCGATGCATGGCATCTCCTCATAAGACCAGGAAAAAACGTTGTGGATTTCTTTAAATAGGTTGGTATACAAAGTGATCTCTTCAGGAGAATAATTTGCTCCAATAAAGATGTTTTCCACAATGCCAGGTTTAGTGGAGATATCGATCGGTATAGTCTTTGTTATGTTTTCCATGCTACCTTCAGCATAAATCGTTTGCTTAGTAGAAGGAATGATGGACAAATCGATATCACCAACAAGTCTCACTGAAAACTCCCCATTCTCTATCTTTTCTAGATCTGGAAAGAAGTAAGATCTATGATGCATGTGTTCCCATGGATGATCTAGACCAACCATGGCTTCCAGGATAGCCTCATCAGAAGGAAAAACAGTGTCTAGACAATCAAAATAATGGATAGAGTTAACTGACCATGTAGGTGCATAGTCAATATCTGACTCTGTGGAGACAGACGGAACCAAGATATGATCTATTGCAACATTTTGTGACGCTTGGTATGCCACTTCTGCAATAGATAAGGGAACAATTGGTTCTTGCTGAGTGGGAATAACCCATAGATCATTTGTTTGACTCACGGTGAATATTTCCCGAGATAAAATGTCAATGGTACTCATATAACCAATGTAGTTTATGGGAGCAAGTAGGTTGAATGTTCCCATCAACGATGAATACATGCCTACCCCCAGACTCTCACTAAGTAGGTGAGTATTATCACTCAAAGGGATATTAGAATACGATGAAGTATTGGTATTTTTCTGAGTGAAGGAAACTTGATCAATCGTGATAATATTTCCTTCATGTGGGAACATGAGTACTCGAAAAACGGACGATGGAATAGCTTGCATCGGATACCTCCAGCTCCTTCCCAGCAATAGATTGTAGTCGATATGAGCATCCAAAACTTCAACCTCCACAGACACTATCTTATTGGAAAGTTAAATCTTGAACGCGGGCAAGACTCCATGTGGGAGGAAGGATCTTCCATCAAAAGCCATAAGTAGTGTGTTGGAAGGGGCTAACTCAGGCGATCCAAGGGATTTCCAGCAGGATATTGACATTACACATGTAGACGCGCCTTCATCTAAAAATTTTCATCCAATGGTTTTGGGGCTATGGACTACTTCAATCTGGAAGGCCAGTTGATATGATAACTGGGGTTTGATATTTGACATATCAAATCGTGCAAGCATACTTGAAGAATCCATTCTCTCGATTGCTTCTGGTAACCGAGGTTTGATATTTGACATATCAAACCGTGCAAGCATACTTGAAGAATCCATTCTCTCGATTGCTTCTAGAAGTGAATTCCGCTGCAAAGGGTAGCTTTGCAAAACTTCTAGTGCAGACATTGCATAAGGCGTTTGGGCTAGATCCTCTACAATAGTGTAGTTGGCAGAGGCACGCACATCAGGGTTGTGCATATCCCTCTTGTAGACACCCTTAGGTATCTTCAGAAAAGAGTTTGTTGTCCTTTTGATGTGAAGAGGAGCAGATGTTTCAGGAACTTCCTTATCTTTTTGTTGCGAGTCCGGGTTATAATTCCTAGCCCTGGTTTGCAATAGCATGTGTGAATTAACCATGTTTATAAATGACTGGTCAGCTAATGTGGCATGGTTAGTGCCCCCAACATTAGAGGTTCCAGTAGCTGATCCTTGTCCATGAAGAAACAGATCTTTTAGAATGGTTGGTTTCTTTACTCTTAGAAGCTTTTGGGCTTCTTCCATAAGAGGGAACTGGTGAGTAAGGTGTGTGATATTTTAGGATTATGATCACTCAGCAGTATCATACCTCACTAGAATTCACTCAAGAAGTGCAGAAAGAAGAAGCGAAATGTTGAATCAATAATCACTCATTACACAAAAATGGAGAAAAATTGTTGTATCATACATCAGCTGTAAGCTGGCACTCTAAATAATGAATAATAACTAAATACAATCAAATGAATTTGAATGCCACTAAGGTAATTCGAATCCTCCTCAAAGTGTGGCTTGGATAGCATTGGAGACATCATCCAAACCAATGGCAGTAGTCACAATAGTCAAATAGTCAGTCAAGTGAGTCTAACTGAGTGCATGGGAAATGATCTAGGGAAGGAGACTCCAATGTGGGTGCATGAGGAGCTGTTGGTAGTTAGTATAGCTGATCTAGTCTCTCTGGAGTTTTATCTAAGTGGTTCAGTCAGTTAAACTAGTCATCAATCCCCAAAACAAGGAACAGATCCACTAGTCATGGAACTAACTGAAGTAACTCCTAAATAGGTGGAAGAGGGTGCACGTGTACTCCAGTGATGAAAACAAGGGCACATTAGTAGCTAGGAGGGATTAAACTGAATAGAAACAGGATCCTAGGGGCTGTGAAATAAGGACTAGGTGATGGGATACTACCATACTGATGACTGAATGCATGCAATTGCATGCAGATGATTGGATGCATGCAGGCATGCAAAATATAAAAATGATGGTGAGAATATTCCAACACCCCCTGCAAGCTATACTATGAGGAACAACTGAAATGGTAGGGCCCTGGTAACTGAGACCAAAGGTCACCCTGTACAACAATCTAAATAAATAAAGTGAGAAAAGAGGGAAAACCCAGTGGGAAGAAAGCCCCCCCTCAAGATAGACTTTGGTAGGATGATCAATCATGTACATCACTCACCCCAAGAAGAGATCTAAGGTAAGTGTAATTATTCACTGAGAACGTCTTAGTGAAGATATCTACAATCTATTCTTTTGTCTAAAGGTAGAGTAGTGATACGGTCCGATCATACACCAATCCTCATATGTAATGCATGTGTATCTCAATGTGTTTGGTTCTCTGTCTTAGAACCGGATCTATAGAAATCTTGATAGCACTCTGATTCTCACAATAGATGATTGGTAGAGTACTGAATCAAATCCCAAACTCTAACAAGATGCACTGTGTGTCTGCATTGACTGCACCTCTATACTCTGCCTTTGCTGAAGAAAGAGATAAAGCAGTTTTCATTTTGCTTGACCAACAGATAGGTCCAGATCCAATCATGAAAACAAAACCAGATGTTGAATTTTGATCCAAGCTGTCTCCATCCCAATTTGATTCAGTGTAGCCAACAAGGTTCGGAGGAGACCCAACTGCATAGTGAAGACCATAGGTCTTCATCCCTTGCAATTAATGCAAGATCCTCTTTGCTGCCTTCCAGTGAAGCTCATGATGCTCATGCATGTATCTAGAGACAACACTAACTGCATAGGAAAGATCAGGTCGAGTGTGTGTAAGAAACAATGGACTCCCAATCAACTGCTGATACAGTGTACTATCCACTAGAGGTGTGCAAGAACCATCCTCAAGGCTGATCCCTGAAAGAAAAGGAAATGTTTTTGGTTTGCATTCACTCATATGGAACCTGTCAAGCAGATATGAAACATACTTGGATTGTGCAACCTTGATTCCTGAATCACTCTGAGTGACTTCAAGACCAAGAAACTGTCTCAACAATCCAAGATCTGACATGGAGAAGGAGTTATGCAAAGTTGTTTTTATAGATCTGATGCATGAAGACTTGCTCCCAACAATCAATAGATCATCAACATATAGAACAATTAGAAGTAGAGAGTCACCTTCATGTCTCATGTAGACATTCGAATCAGATTTGCATCTCATGAAATTTTGTGATAGAAGGAAGGAGTCCATTTTTGCATACCAAGCTTGGGGAGCTTGCTTGAGTCCATACAAGGACTTCCTCAATCTGCATACCAGTGAAGAGTCTTCAACATACCCCTCAGGTTTCTTCATGTAGATCTCCTCCTCTAGATCTCCATGAAGGAAATCACTCTTGACATCCATGTGATGCACTTCCTAGTGCTTGGATGCAGCAAGAGCAAGAACAAGACGGATGGAATCCATCTTAGCAATAGGAGTGAATGTCTCTGAGTAGTCAATCCCATGGATTGGGAGTAACCCTTTGCAACCAGTCGAGCCTTGTATTTGCTACTGACCCCATCAGAGTCCATCTTAGTTCTTTAAACCCACTTGCATTGAACAAGATTCCTCCTAGGAGGGAGAGAAACAAGCTCCCAAGTTTCATTTCTTTGAAGCAACTCATACTCTTCATCGATAGCTTCTACCCATATTGTATCTTGGTAGGATTTAAAGAATGTCTTTGGATTTGATCCAATCATAAGAAAGTATCTCTCAGGTAGAAATGCATTTGTGTGAGAGAGAAGATCAAATCTGGTTGTTCTTGAAGATGATGGATCTCCAACAAGATCATTGGTGGATGCAATAGTAGTGGTGGCCCATTTTGCAATAGGAGTTCAAACCTTAGCTGCTAGATCTTCAGGTTCTTGTGGATCTGGATCTAGCATTCGCTCTACCTTCTGAGTCTTCTTTTTCTCAACCTTCTTTGTTGGATCTTTGCCATTCAAGCAACCTTTGCAGGTACCTTGGGAAAACTTGATATTGGGAAGCCCTTCAACCATCTCTTTGGTATGCATGTCTTGCAAGTATTGATAGTTGAGATGCCCAAATATTTCATGCCATAGCCTACTCTCTTCATTTGCATGAGTGTGAAGAGAAGACTATTTATAGAGGTAGAAAATGGAAGAACTCATATAGTTTGGACTTGTGGTTGGCCACACCTTTTGCAATGATAGATTTTGATACCATGTCTTGATTTTCGACCTCATTTGGTGAGAAGAGCACCCTCTTGGGCTCTCTAGTATGGGTCATCTGATATATTGAAAGTAGATTAGCAGTGAGAGTGGGGACATAGAGTACATCTGAGAAGTACCCATGATCAAGTTTGATTCTTCCAATCCCCTCATAAGAGACCTCAGAATAATTCCCCAACATAATGGATGGTCCAATAGTAGCTTCGAATCCAGTGAAGAGATCCTTGGAGGAATACATGTGTCTTGATGCTCCAAAATCTATGATGAAGGAGGATTGAGTTGATGCACCTGCCATGAGGGCATGGCATCTCTCTTTGTTCTCAGATCCAGATGGTTCACTTTCTTTATTTCTAGCACATGCGGGCACTAGAAGATTATTTTTTTCAAGAAGTGAAGCCATGAGATCTATGGTCTTCTTCATACATGAGCTCTCAGGGTGGTATCCTCGATTACAGTATGTGCACTTGGATTTTCCCTTTTGATATGTCTTGTCCTTGTTAGGATTTGAGACTCCTTCTGCTTGGTTTGGAGCCTCCTTCTTTTGGTCATTCGAATTTCTATGATAATTTTTTTTTTTTCCTTTTCCATTTGCTCTCCTTGACTCAGTAGCTGCAAGAGCTGAATACAATTTGGATTTTATCACTCCCATGTGCACTAGATTCTCCTCATCAAGAGTGAGGGATTGGATGAAGTCTTCAAGAGAAGGGAATTTCCATTTTGGAATAGACAACTTTGTTGACTGGAAGGTTGAAACTGTGAAATCAAGTTCTTGAATTTGTTGAGAAACTCAGTGATAGTTTCGAAATTTCTTGGGATCAAGGAGATGAGCTCATTTTCTAGTTTATGACCCTTCAAACCATCTTTCTGACCAAGGAGGGTTTCGATCTTGTCCCAAACCTCCTTTGGAGTCTTCAAATCGATAACATGAAAGTGTAGGTCTTCATAAATGCTAAGTAGCAGCAGTCCTAGTGCTTCATCAAGCTTGTCTAAGTACTTGGATTTCTCTACTGCACTAGTGGGATCAACTGCAGATCCATTAAATACTCTGGAAAGGTTCTTCGAATTCAAGAAGATTCCCATCTTTTCCTTCCATTCGAATTAGTTGAATTAATTCAACTCGAGATCCATGATATTGAAGAATTCGAAGCTGAATAGGGGAGATTCCTGCAAAAAAAATGAGAATTATAAAAAGAAGATATGCTGCAATTCGAATTGGACAATGCCTAAGGACACTGAGCACATGTGACTAGGTCCTTTTCACATGGCTAGACCTCACTGGATTGCTCCAGTGAATTCAAGGAAATAGCACTAGGATTTGTTGTGGAAACCCATAGGATTCTGGTGCTCAATAAAAGACAATTGCTCAAGGAATCGCTGCAACTGCTGCTGTTGCAATTCGAATAGCTGCTGTCAGCTCTGATACCATTTGATATTTTAGGATTAGGATCACTTTGCAGTAGTAGACCTCACTATAATTCACTCAAGAAGTGTAGAAATAAGAAGAAGAAATGTTGAATCAATAATCACTCATTACACAGAAATGGAGAAAAACTGTTGTATCATACATCAGTTGTAAGATGGAACTCTAAATGGTGAATAATAACTTAATACAATCAAATGAATTTGAATGCTACTAAGGTCATTCACATCCTCCTCAAAGTGTGTCTTGGATAGCATTGGAGACATCATCCAAACCAGTGGCAGTAGTCACAATAGTCAAATAGTCAGTCAAATGAGTCTAACTGAGTCTAACTAAGTGCATGGGCACTGATCTAGGGAAGGAGAATCCAATGTGGGCACATGAGGAGTTGTCAGTAGTCATTATAGCTGATTTAGTCTCTCTGGAGGTCTATCTAAGTGGTTCAGTCAGTTAAACTAGTAATCAATCCCCAAAACAAGGAATGGATCCACTAATCATGGAACTAACTGAAGTAACTCCTAAATAGGTGGAAGCGGGCGCACTTGTAATCCAGTGAGGAAAACAAGGGCGCATAAGTGGATAGGGGGCTAAAACTGAGTAGAAACAGGCTCCTGGGGGATGCAAAATAAGGACTAGGTGCTGGGAGACTACCATACTGATGACTGGATGCATGCAGAATTGCATGCATGCATGCAATATATAAAAATGATGGAGAGAATATTCCAACAAGGTGGTCATCCTTGCAAATCTTACAGGGAAACTTTACCTTCTTTTAATCTTTCTTTCCCTCCTCGGCATTGTCAGTTTTTTTGGGCTTTTGATGGTTCCCCTCCCCTTTCTTGCCCTTTTTTTTTGGGTTTCCAAGGAGTATCCTTTTGATTTTTCTGCACCTATTGTACAGATTCCATTTTAGAAGGGGAGGTTGCAACCATAGTTGCTTCAGCACTAGACTATTTCACAGAGAGGGCATGGACCTTCTTGGTTAAAGCTTCAAGCACTTCTGAGTCAGTTGAACTAACGATGCCATCGGCATGTGGTCAGGATTAGGTTTTTCAAGATCTATATTAGACCTCAGTGCGTCCGAAATGATCTCATAGAGGATCCCATATTGAGCGTAAACTAGGTCAAGCTGTTGGGTCCTTGGGATTGCTTCTTCCTCATAAGTCACCCCAGAAGTTGAGACATCCTTAGAAATATAAGGAAGGAGTGACTTCAAATACCACTCCAAAAGGAACTCTAGGGGAATCTCAACCTTGATGAGCCTCTTCCGTATTCACCTCTCTTGAATATGGTGAGATAGGTGAGTGGTTTTTTTCTTCCTGAAGGTAGACATAAGGTCTGTACCGGAATCATACCAGACAAGAAGTTGGAAGTGGTTCAAAAAGACTGTCACTAAGTCCCAAAAATTATCGTATGCTGCAGAAGGCAGTTCAATGTACCACTTGGCTGCGACACTAGTTAAAGTCCTTTGGAAAATCCTCAACCTAATGGAATCATCGTTAAGCAAGTTGGAAGAGAGCCATAAGTGGAAAGTAGTGACATGGTCACTAGGATATTCGCCAATTTTACCTTAGAACTTTGGAATGTCCGAAGGAAGCTTGGTTGGGACTGGTGGCCATAACGGATTGTGGCACACCGAATCATTCATGAGTTTCGAAAGATCAGGCAAATTCAGAGTTTCCAGAAAAGGAAAATGAGGTCTCACTGATGGTATTTGATTAAAGGGATCCTGTTAGGGGGAACCACCCGAAACTCGGTTCCTATATTGTTGGTTGGGGTTGCCCCCAACCATCGGTTGTGAAGTAAATGCATTATTAAAGTTACTCCAACCGTAAGCTAAAGGATTTCTTCCTTGTGGACTCGTCCACTGTGGTTGGGTATATGCACACCTGAAATGTGGTTTAAAAAAGTTGTTATTGCCCCCTCCACCAAATAGTGAAAAGGGAGCACTCCCTACAGGTATATTAGAAGTCTGCACATTGGATGAATGTGCCTGAAAACCTGTGAAGGGGTTGAACCTTGACATGGATGCAGTAGAGGAAGCAGGCATAGATCCTACAAAAGGTGTTGAAGGAGCGATGTGTCCTCCAAACTAAGGAAATCCGTGAGTAAAAGGAGCAGAATGGGGGTTAACCTGGAATTGATGCGTAAAAGGGGAGGATGTAAAAGGTACCGAGGGTATCCCTGAAAAGGGAATACCGGATAGTCCAATGGAGGAACCAAATGGAGTGGATGTTGTCATAGCTTGAGAGTCCAACAAACCCGAGGAACCAGCATTGAAGTTGAAGGAAGGAATCGCAATAGAAGTAAACTTTAACGAGCTCAGTATCGATGTGTGTGAATGTGGAGGGGAGAACCCTCCTGAAATAATAGTTGCGGTGGGAGTAAAAGGAGCTCCCGATGCATCCCCTGAGTTATCCATAAAACCATCAGGTGTGAACCTATATACACTTAGTTCTGGAAGCCCTAGAGAAACTACTCTTTCCAACAGAGGATCATTGGGTCAAGTTAAAGGAGGTTTGAAGGGTGTGTTAAACTCTTCAGAAGTCAAGTCTTCAACCTCGATAGTTTTGTGAACCAGTTGACCTTGAGAGATCAGGTGAGGTTCTCTGGTTTTTTCAGTTGTTCCCATAAGTTCATAAGAACCACGAGAATCTATTCTCCATCATTGTGGTGGTGGTGGAGGATCCACTGTGAGTGGAGGAAGCTTCTGCAACCTTTGTGACCTTCGAAGAGGTTGGTCCTCCACAATTGTGTGAAAAATATACTAAGTAATTATCCTATGGGCCACTAAACAACTAGGAGGAAACACCATACCACTAAAAATGTCCTAAAGTAATCCAGACTAGGCACACAAAGATAATACTATCAAAAGTAACTATGGGATGATGAGGGCCTAGAAAAAACTAGTAGAATATCGAAGGATAGTTACCTGGGGTCCACAATACAATATTCTTGGGTGCAATAATTTGAATCACCAACCGCCTTCCCAAAAACCTGTAAGGTATTTCCTCCCATGTCTTTCCTAGGTATAGTGGAAATATCCTTCCACCATCACATGTGTAGAGCCCTAAAAGGTCAAAAGATACTAAAGGCTACCGAAATTGCAGAAAGAACCCAGGGGGACAGTCATAGGTCTAGCCAAGACGCATGGGTAGGGTAACTAAGCCCAAAATCCAAAAGTACACAAGGCACTAATTGATCCTCATACGCGAAAAGGCTCTGGTGTATGCTCGAAAGAAAAGTGGGGGGGTATCCCCAACAGTTCAATATCACACGACCTCATGCTTAACTCTGGTTTGAGTAGAGCTTCCTGGATACCTCCACAACAGTGGATTTACCTAGATGATAGCCTCACTACGATTTGAGATTTTGAATGATTTTGGAGAGTTAAAGGTGTTCTGTTCCGAAATCCTAGCCTAAGCTAGTTGATGTTGTGTAACCCTAAAAAGAAAAGTTACTAATATATTTTATTAATGGTTCTTTTTATAGGCTGTTACTTACTTAAAGGATAGTGCAATGTGTGGTGTGTTTGCAATTGAAATAAAAGTGCATATAAAATGTAAAACTTCACAATTTTTCTTTCAAAATATGAAAATCAAAGCAATCCTAAGCATATCAGTTCTTTTTTTTTGTGTTTTAAAAGATGATAGTACTAAAGACTACAACTACGTTGAAAATAAAATGACAATTCTTGCTATGAAAAGAAAGTTATTTTTAAATTTGATTTTTTCTTTAACTATGAAAGAAATACAAACAAAATATGAACAAGTAAGACTTATAAAGAAGTGCAAATAAAGAGAAATGACCCAAGACTAAAGCAGCAGACCTTACGCAGGACTGACAAAGACCAACCCAACTAGTTTCTTTTAAGAAGTAACTAGATTTTGGAACAAAATGCAAACAAAGATGACTGATATGTGAAGCAGAAAAATAGAGACTCTTTTGTAGAGATCAGTCTGCTCCTAAACACCAGTAATCAAAGAGGATGGAATCCAAGAACTTGCCAAACAAAAATGGGCTAGAAAGCAAGGGTAACTCCACAAGCACAAAAACTTAAAAAGAAACTCCAAAAGAAGCTTCAAACCGGACTCAGCATACAATGAACAATGTCCAGAGGGTATTAGGTTAGCAAAAAACTTCCAAAGCTACATCCAAACCAACCTAAGACCAAACCCTAATTAAAAATAAAAAGTCTCAGGAAAACCCACGACTGTACTATGCAGCAACATGCAGTTGACCCATGGGTACATATACTAGAAACTCATGAGTAGGAAAGAAAAGTTGCGAATGTATATATAGATAGGTCGCGAGTGAGCCTTGAAATTTTTTTTAAAAAGAAAATGAAGACCCAAAAAACTACTGAATCAACCACAAAATCAAAAGAGATCTCTACATATGGCTGTAAATAGGACTTAGATGAACACTCAACAACACTAGGCAAGTGTTATACCAACAAACCAACTTCCAAGGCCAGGAAAAGAAACCCTAAGACCAAACCCTAACAAAAGTAAAAATATCAAGATAAATTCATGACCGTGACAGGCAGAAGCATGCGGGTGCAACTAAATAACCGTGGGTACCTAGACAGGAAACTTGCGAGTGCAACTAATTAACTACGCCTATATGTATAGGAAACTCGCGGGTGGGCTCTGAAAAAACTTAAAAAAAGAAAAATTTTGCAGATAAAAAAGAATTGAGTCAATTACAAAGGGTCAAGGATACCCTAGGAACTTCTACAGAGATGAAACAAGTTACAAAAGACTGGAAAAACTCAACTAGAGTCCCCAAAGCAGAAAAACAAATGGTGCTCCCCAGCGGAGTTTCCAGTTCTGTTGTTAGGTAAATTGTCCTTATAGTAGGGGAAGACTACCAACGTACCGGGGGTTTATCAGATAGACATATATGGGTTTTCAAACATTGTTATAAACAAATAAGATTAGAGTGAAGAGGAAAAGTACCTTATTTATGAAGGTCGGTCCAAGCTCTTCTCTCTTCGTTCTCCACTGCAACAACCTGCAACACAAACCAAATCCTTCCTCATACCATTTTGACCACAAATAAAGGATTGACATCAATAATATAAGCTAACATCAAATTGTAATAAAAACAACAATAGATATTAACAATCTTATTGGGAAAGGAAGAATGTATCGATCTTTATTGACAAATGCAGAAGATACAAAATGCTATACCTGTCGTGCACCGACACCGTCATAACCAGACCTTGGGATCCTGCTCCTCTCTCTTAGCTATAAATGTCTCCAGCATAACTTTCTCCAATGATAATAAGATCCCTTTCTCAGTCCCTCCCCTTGTATTTATGGCAAGGTAAGGAGGATTAGTTCGAAAGGTGGTTGAGTTGGGAAGTTGGGGAAGTTTGAATACCTACCTCAACTAATCCCAATTCGTGTTTCTAATTTTTTTTTAAAGTTTTCTTAAGACACCCGCAGCTATGATATGAGACAACTAGTGAGTGACTCGCAAGTGTCTCATCTTTCATGTAGCAAGTGCAACAATTTTGTTGACACCCACGGGTTGTCAGTAATGATACTCGCGGTTGACCCGCAAGGTGACAAGTATAAGAGTCGTGGCTATGTGTTAAAATAGGAAAAAAAGTTTGCTTCTAAGGAATGGATTATAAGATTTAGCTTAAGGTCATCTATGGTCAAGGTAAGCTCTTCAATCCATTTTGTCCTTTTGTGTGAATGACAGAGCAATGTGGTCACAGATGAAGAAGTGATAATTTGACCAATAACAATTATGACACCACTACTTGGCCTCAACTGTATGAAGAAGACACCGACTTATCCTTAGTGTATCGACAACTCTAAATAGGTCAGTCAATTTCTCTCGACTACCACATGAAGAAAAATTCACTTTACAATTTGGGACAACTTTTAGTACCTCTAGGTGAGCAAAGACATAAGCTCATTTCGGATGCACACTACATAAAAACAACAGGTCATTTTGGAGTGGAAAATACCCTCATAGTAATATAGAATTAATTATATTATCCTTCACTCAAGATGGATGTTGACAAGTATATCAAGTCATGTGTTATTTGTTCCATCGCCAAGCCACTGAATCAATGAAAAGGTTTGTATACATGCTTTCCCATTCCAAATCGACCATGGGAATCCATTTCCTTGGAATACTTGACTAGATATCATGTCACCAAACACCGGCATGATGCAATCCTAGTAGTGGTTGATAGATTCCTTAAAATAGCCATCCTCATCCCTTGTAATAATACTATGACAACACAAAATTCTACTCAACTCTTCTTCAAGCATGTTTGGAAATTCTGTGGATTACCAACTACAATCATCTCCGACAGAGCTTCCAGATTTGTTAGCACTTTTGGAAAACACTCTAACAACATCTCAATGCACATCTATCTATGTTGACTGCATTCCATACTCAAACTGATGGACAAATGGAAGTTGTGAATTGCATGGTGGTACATTTTCTCCACGTGTACAAACATCACAAAACATGGGATGGAAGTCTCTTGTACATCTAGCATAGCTATAATAGAGCACAACACAATTCAATAGGTAGAGTTTGTTTGAAGTCTATTATGTATTTCAACCCTGGGCACCTATCAACTTATTTAGTCGACCGAATAGTCTAATCGACATAAACCATGAAAAATGAGAAGTCAACAAAGAAATCAAGTTCAAGAATAGGGTTTGTGATATTCATAAACAAGCACAAGAGATGTTGCATTAAGATAGTGAGAAAGCCAAGGCCTGACAGAAGAAACATCATATTCCTCATTCATTCAAAATTGGGGATCAAGTATGGCTGCATATCAAGAAATAAATATTCAATGGCCTACACAGGAAGTTGAATCCTTTATGATATGTTCCTTACACCATTCTTGAGAAAATTGGGGAAAATTATTTAAAGCTCAACATTCCACCATACATGGGTTTCCATCCAGTATTCAATGTGGACTTGATTCAACCGTATTTTCCACCACTATTAGATTAGATAAAGTTACATATAACAGATCCAAAATATATCCATCCATATTTTCAATATCCCCTTATTATCGACACCTTTGTAGGAAATAAATCATGCCACACAAGGATGAAAAAAATTCCCATGTTTCAGTTGGCCAAAGCAGGACAACTCCCAACTCAAGGAAAGTGATATCCTATCATCGAATTGGAGCACAAGTTTCCTCATATGCATGAGAAGGAAAGGGTGACCATTTTCACTTAAGGGGGGGGTCTGGTCCATACCAACACTCAAATAGCATCATCGAATAATGCCTTTTCCTAGTCGACTCCTTGGTAGGATCTTAGTTGCATCGACTCAGTCGACCCTACAAATCAGTCAATCCATCAACTCAGTCGATCCATTGACTCAATCAACCATGTGGATCAATTGATCCATCGACTCAGTCAAATCTATGAATCAATCAATCCATCGACTCAGTCAAACAATGAAATATTCTACAATATTCGTTCACCATATATTCCCAACGACATTTGATGACTCTAATACATGTCGCATGAAATTCTAAACATTCATAAGGAATCAGGAAGACACCATCAATGTCGAAATGGTGTCTCTTCATATTATTATATCCGACAAATGGGAAGAATATGGTTGGTTTCGTCAATCAAATTGTAACTAAAATGTGGCGGGTAGGCACCCAAGCATCCCTCAAATTTGTATATATGCATGTAATCCTAAATATGAAAGAGTTACTCATTCTTGATTGAACTAAGACGTGGCCCGTAGGATAAGGATCAATTGGTTCCTCACAATTCCTTCATGCGACTGCCATTCATGTAAACAAATCTTTTGACTCAGTACACCTTGATATAGGTTTGGCCTACAAACTTAACAGACCAATGTCCCACAGACAATTGCTCAATAAAACTAGATTTTTAACCCTTCGGGTTTCTTTGTTATCAATTCTTGTATTTCATTCTTATTTCATTGGTTTTGTTTATTTCTTTCAATCGTTTCTGTTATGTATTTATCTACATTGGTTTCTCATTTAGTCTAAGTATTGTTCGCTTCCACCATAACAGAGCTTGACTCATTCAATCAATTCTATTGTCCTCATATCCACTCCTTGGGTGGCATGGATCAAAAGTGGTAGAAATAAACTGTTATGTAGAATTTTGTCCTACGGATAAGCCAAAAATCTCTTAACTTTAAAGCAGACTTTAAACTAACCTTAAAGCAAGAAACAAGTCAAAACAAATGCTACCTTGAATCCCTAGATCTAATAGACATCTCAGGATTAAAATGCTAAAGAGAGTAGAAGGAGTTTAACTGACCTTCTATCCAGACGCTTGTTTTTGGTATTTGCTCCAAGCTCCAAGCCCTCACAAGTGAACCTGTCAAAATGGAACCAAAACACAAGAATGCACTATTCTCTAGCAACCTGAAACATGAGTTAGGATCTAAATCTATGCAAGATACAAATCATATCATTAAAACAAGATTAACACAAATGATTTGGGAAAACAAGACAAGTTATTCCATTACAACTTGAAGAATACTTACAAAAGGTGCTTGATGCCCAAGCCAATCCTCCAGCTCCAAGTGTCTTCTCCTCTAGCTATCTCCACAATGCTGCAAGACCATAAGTTTGGTACTCTCAAGAGTCCTCCCCTTTTCCAATGGCATGCCTCTCTTTTATAGTGAATGGTGAGGTTAACCAACAAGAGAGATGGGTGGATCTAAGGAGAGATAAGTGGATCAGGGTTTCTAATCGAAGGAGATGAGTTGAGATCGAATCAAGGACCCCAATCTTCTATTATCTTCGAAAATCCAAAATCCCACAAGCCAAGGGAAAAAAGCTATTAAAAGAGTACCGCGTTTTGCAAAGACTGCAGAACGCGGCACTGCCGCGCTTTGGGGAAATAGCAGAACGCGGTAGTGTCTAATACCGCGTTTTGGCGAACTAGCAAGGCGCGGTAGTGTGTGTAAATAAAGTCTAAGGTGGGTCAAAAACTTGCCAGGGTGGATTCACCTTCAAGGTTGACTCATCATCTGTCTCTTCTGGATGGTTCAAAATAGTAGGGAACATGTCGTCAACTCGTTTTGTGATGGAGATGCGACACCGTGAAACATAGAGGTATAACATAAAATTCAATACATATTACTCTTCAATACACAGTATGTCCTACAATCGCTATCAATATCTTCAAAAAATGTAGTCTTTAAAAATGTAGCTTTTAATGCACAATGTTTAAGAAAATAGTAACCAATTTTTAAGGTAACACCACACTAGATTTTACACTATATAGAAAACACCCATTGTATACCAAACACCATGCAGTTCTACCACTCCTCGGAATAGGATCTATCTTGTCCATGCTTCTCCAACTATGTGCCTTCTCAAAGACTTAATAGGTAATTCACCATGATTGAAAACATCATCTCATTTGCTTCATATGATATATTCATAGTTCTCCCCTACCATCCCTAAAGAGTGGAAGTTATGATAATTGCTATATCTGAAAGTGCCTGGTGTTTGAGAATCAGTGAACTAATGGAATGTAGAACAACTCCTCGTGCTCTCTTGTGATAATATCCATGATCTTTAAGGGAAATCCCCTTTTTGAATAATCATGAGAAGGTGGTTGGATACTAAGGAAAGAAAAGACACTCCATGAATCTGCACGCGCAACTGTTTTGATTACTCAGAGTAGAGTGCTCAGGATAGAGTCACGCAGTAAAGGGTCGTAGATCATGAGGGATAGAGAAATACCCAAAATATTTTATTATTATATACAACTATCACTCCAATCCCAAGATATTTTCATTAAGGCATGCAAGTTTCGTATGAAATCATCTAAAAATCAAACAATGAAAAAATCAAATGGCCAAATCAAAGAACTCTAAATTTTGCATCACCTTTATACATGGGTCAATTTCTCTCCTCCACACAAATAATTGATAAATTTGGAAGTATACACTCTTGAGGAATAAATCAAGTAGAAATTAGGGTTTTAGGTCGTGGGAGAGGAGAGGAGTGAAACTCCTAGGTTTATAGAGAGTAATTATGACGGAAAACTAGGGAGGTAGTTCCAAACTGAGGAGAAGGTAGACAAGAAGTTATGGGAGTTGGCATACATGTAGGAAACTCATGGAGTTATGAAAAAAGGGTTAGGCATTGATACCATTGCTAGGATTGAGGAATAAATCCAAGATTTGATGATTTAAATTGAACAAGAATCATTTATTTATACAGGTAAGGTGACATTTGGTTTCATATTCCAAATCCTACGTTTTATTTTCCTATGAATCTTAATTTCCCTACAACTAAATATTTACAATAGTTTACACAATGAACCATAATCCTATAGGATTAGGTTTCCAATGAGTATGAATACCAAAATATATAATTCCTACACATCCAAAAAAAGCATTAAATTGAAAGAGATTGAATCAATAGAAATATCAAATTGAAAGAGATAGAATCAATAGAAATGGGGAAACATTACCATGTATAAACTTATAATCAATGTATCCACTATAACATCATTAGGTATATTGTCATCTTCATCTTTGTAATCAACAAGATGGAGGCATTTAGGAATCTGTATATTAAAAATGGATGATCCTCTTTGTGTGTATCTTTAATGATGCAAAAGGAATATTGAAGCCTTGTTAAAATCCCACTCGGATAGTAGGGATAACCTACATAGTGCAATCATCTCTTTTTTAACCTAACCAAAAATCAAAACAAATAAAGAACCATACCATTACTACAAAATTTTTACTTGCAGTTCATGTTGAACATTTTAACTACATGTTATTCATATGGGCATCTTCGATACAATATTATCAACATCGTCCTCTACATCAAAATTTGCAAACCTAATGTGTCGGGATGTTTCCTACAAATAGGTTTTCATAAAGGCATGTTAAGAAGTGATAAAAATGATTGAGTGAACTTGCAAGTCTTTTAGGATACTTAGATAGTTAGGAGTTTGTTAAGATCAATTTTGTCTAAAGTGTCTATAGGTAAAGTGTTTCTGTAGTATGCATTTGTGCTTATGTAATCCAATGGTCATGATATGCTCTAGGCATAGAATGATCTGATGGTTCATCTTCACCTTGATCTTAATAGCTATTTGTTTGTGGCTTAAAGTTGGTTGGTCCATGATATATATTTAACGAGCATGGATGGTCATTTGATTGATGATCGATTGTGAGGAAATCATGTGTAAATAATTTTTTATTTTGCATTAGTATATTGCTTCAAGTAGTTATTTGGTTAGGGTTGTCGATTGTTTCCCTTTCTGGGGGTTTTAATTGCGTAAAACATCAATGTTATGTGATATGTTTATGTGAGTGGTTGCTTAAGGTGTTTAAACTTGTAGAAATGTTATTTTTTAGTCAAGGATTGTATAAGAGCTCTTATGAAGACCCTCTTACATTGTAGATCGAGTTCTTCAATCGATGTAGCCATGTGCATCGAATTATTTGTGGATTCTGTTATTTTCATGTATTTTTGGGCTAAGAGAGATTTTCCATTGCGTCTAGATCATTGATTTCCATTGGGAATGCTTTTCATTTCACTTGAAAAGGTTTCTTTTTTACCCAAGATACGACCATTTTACCGGATCCAGAGGTACATTGTTTACATTTATGGATTTTTACAAATATTTCTCATATTATTTCATATTGTAGTGTGGTTTACTAGTTTTTATCTTTGTTTTATTACATCTTTGGTTTGCATATGCTCTTTGTTGTGTGTTATGTGTGAACTCAACAAATTAGAAATACAGAGGAAAGGGTTTGTTGACTATGTATGCTCTTTGTCGTGTGCCTTGTGCAATATCAGTAAACTAGAAACAATGAGAATTTTTATATTTTATGGGTAAGCTAACCAAGGACTAACCCCAAATTTGAGAAATTTTAGTTTCATAATTTTGTTTTATGTGTTTGTGTAAAGTGTCTTTCATGCCAAAAAGCAAGTTTTTTTTGGCAAGGCACGCTCTCCAACAACAACCACAACCCCATTCTCCTCCATAATATTACTAAATATTTTGTTTAACTCACTTGGTCAAAAGATGCTTTAATAAGTAAGAGGTCATGTAAATTTAAGCTGTAAAGTAACTATTAGGCCTTCATATTTGTAAGAATCTGCAAGAGATCTAGCAGCTATAGCAACTCACAATCAAACTATCAAGTATGTTGCAAAGAAGAAGAGAAGGAGACACTCAATCATCACTCATAAACACAGAATAATAGACAATATCTCAGTATCATACAATGAATAAGAATGTAAGTGAATGAATACAATAGCTATGATGATGGCGTCATATAGGATTCGAATTAGCCAAGTAGGGCATTCGAATCTGATCTCTAGTCTAGCTTGGATAACTATGGAGATATCATCCAGTCGGTAGTATCAGTCATGAGTGGTAAGAGTCAGTCAAGTGTGTCTAACTGAGTCTAATAGAACCATCTAGGCATAAATCAAGGAATGGAGACTCCAAGGAGGGCGCATGAGGCTGTCAAAGAGTCAAGTGGAACTCCAGAACTAGCTAACTAGAATCTACAAGCAGTCAGCATGAGAAATCAGTGGAAGAACTACTCAATCAATGCACTAAATTAATGATAACTCCCGGTAGGTGAGATAAGGCGCCCCAACTGAGTGATAACTAGTGGTAGGTGAGTAAGTGCACTCTAACTGATAGTGGCAGGTGAGAAAGGTGTACTAGCTAAGCAAATAAGTCAAGGAGGGCGCATTAGGTAGGTAGGAGGCCAAATGAGGGCTGAAGACAGGCTCTGGAGAGCTAGAAGAAAGCTCTAGGTGCTGGGGAGACAACCATGATGATGACTGGATGCATGTAGCATGCAGTTTTGCATGCAGGCAAAGAAGAGCTAGAAGCAAGCTCTAGGTGCTGGGGAGACCACCATGATGATGACTGGATGCATGCAGCATGCAGATTTGCATGCAAGCATGCAAAATACAAAAATGATGGTGTGAATATTCCAACAAGATTGGATTATTTTGCACAGTGGTTTTGGTTATCATGCTATGCAGAATCCTTCCTTTTTTCTCCAAATCTATCATTTTGTCATCATAAACCTTTAAAACCAATGATTATTCCCTTTTGAGATATGAAGGTCGAATCTTTATTTTGTTCCTAATAATTGCATAATTAAGTAGTTTTTTATTATTAATTATGGTAACTAACAAGCAGTTACAGGTTTTCAAGCAATTACATTTTTTGTGCAAATTACAAGTTTTTGGATATTTACAAGTTTTCTGAGAAAACTTGTAAACCCAATAGCTTTGGGTACCTACAGTTGTGCAAATAGGAAACCAACACATGGATTTTCTCTAGCCTTGTGTGGACCAGATTATATTCCTCTTTATCTTAAAATATATGTCACATCATCACCAGAGGAACTTATTAATTGGAGACTGGTTACCAGATTAGAAGCGCACAGTTTCTCCTGAACTAGTGGATCTTAACAGATCCCTTATGGTCTGTTACGATTTGATTTTTCATTAAAATTGTAATGGATAAGAAATATTTGTGATATATGTCTCTTTAATTTAAGAGTGCAGTGTTCTCCTCTATTTTATCCTTGTTTTATGTAACGCATGATGAGCGCATGACCATTTCCACTTAAGGGGTGGTCTAGTCCATTCCAGGACTCAACTAATGCCATTGAATAGTGCCTAGTCCTAGTTGACTTCTTGGTCGGATCTTTGTCGCATCGACTCAGTCGACCCTACGGATCAGTCAATCCATCAACTCAGTCAATCCATTGACTTAGTCAACCCTATGGATCAATTGATTCATCGAATCAGTCGAACCTATGAATCAATCAATCCATCAACTCAGTCGACCCATGCAATCTTCTATAAGATTCATTCATCATACATGCCCTACATAATTTGATGACTCTAATACATGTCACATGAAATTCTAAACAGTCATAATGAATCAGGAAGGCACCATCAATGTTGAAATGGTGTCTCTTCATCTTCTTCTAGCCGACATATGGGAAGATTATGGTTGGTTTTCTCAATCAAATTTTAACTGAAATGTGGTGGGTAGGCCCCCAAGAATCCCTCAAATTTGTATCTATGCATGTAAGCCTAAATATGAAAGTGTTACTCATTCTTGATTGCACTAAGACGTGGTTTGTAGGAGAAGGATCAATTGGTTCCTCACAATTCCTTTATTCGACCTCCATTCATGTAAACAAGTCTTTCGACTCAGTACAACTTGATATAGGGTTGGCCTACACACTTAAGAGACCAATGTCCCACTGAAAACTGCTCAATAAAACTAGAGTTTTCACTCTTCAGGTTTCTTTGTTATCAATTCCTGGATTTCATTTTTATGTGATTGGTTTTGTTTATTTCTTTGAATCGTTTCTATTAGGTATTTATCTACATTGTTTTTCTCATTTAGTCTAAGTATTGTTCACTTCCACCATAACAAAGCTTGACTCATTCAATCGATTATATTATCCTCCTATCAACTCCTTGGGTGACATGGATCAAATGTGGTAGAAATAAACTTCAATACATATTACTCTTCAATACACAGTATGGCCTTCAATCGCTATCAATATCTTCAAACACATAGTCTTTAAAAATGTAGCTTTTAATGCAATATGTTTAAGAAAATAATAACCAATTTTTAAGGTAACACCACACTAGATTTTACACTATATAGAAAACACCCATTGTATAACAAACACCATGCAGTTCTACCACTCCTTGGAATAGGCTCTATCTTGTCCATTCTTCTCCAACTATGTGCCTGCTCAAAGAATTAATAGGTAATTCACCATGATTGAAAACATCATCTCATTTGCTTCATATGATCTATTCACAGTTCTCCCCTACCATCCCGAAAGAGTGGAAGTTATGATATTTTCTATATCTAAACCTGCCTCGTGTTTGAGAATTGGTGAACTAATGGAATATAGAACAAATCCTTGTGATCTCTTGTGATAATATACATGAGATTTAAGGGAAATCCACTTTTTGAATAATCATGAGAAGGTGGTTGGATACTAAGGAAAGAAAAGCCACTCCATGAATATGCACGTGTAGTTGTTTTGATTACTCGGAGTAGATTGCTCAGGATAGAGTCACGCGATAAAGGGTCGTAGATCATGAGGGATAGAGCAATACCCAAAATATTTTAGTATTATATACAATCGTCACAACAATCCCAGGATATTTTCATTAAGGCATGCAAGTTTCATATGAAGTCATCTAAAAATAAAACGACGAAAAAATCAAATGGCCAAATCATAGAACTCTAAATTTTGTAGTACCTTTATATGGGTTAATTTCTCTCCTCTACGCAGAGAAATGATAAATTTGGAAGTATACACTCTTGAGGAATAAATAAAGTATAAATTAGGGTTTGAGTTTGTGGGAGAGGAGATGAGTGAAATGCCTAGTCTTACAAAGAGTAATTATGATGTAAAACTAGGGAGGTAGTTCCATACTAAGAGGAAGATAAACAAGAAGGTATGGGAGTTGGGATACATGTAGGAAAATCATGGAGCTATGAAAAAAGGGTTAGGCATTGATACCATTGTCAGGATTGAGGAATAACTCCAAGCTTTGATTAAAGTTACATTGAACAAGAAGCATTGATGTATACAGGTAAGGTGACCTTTGGTTTCATATTCCAAAGGTACGTTTCATTTTCCTATGAATCTTATTTTCCCTAAAACTAAATATTTACAATAGTTTACATAATGAACCATAATCCTATAGGATTAGGTTTCCAATGAGTATGAATACCAAAATATATCATTCCTACACATCCAAAAAAATCATTAAATTGAAAGAGATTGAATCAATAGAAATATCAAATTGAAAGAGATAGAATCAATAGAAATGGGGAAACATTACCATGTATAAACTTATCATCAATGTATCCACTATAACATCATTAGGTATATTTTCATCTTCATCTACGTAATCAACAAGACAGAGGAATTTAGGATTCACTATATTAAAAAGGGATGATCCTCTTTGTGTGTATCTTCAATGATGCAAAAGGAATATCGAAGCCTTGTTAAAATCCCACTCGGATAGTAGGGATAACCTACGTAGTGCAATCACTTCTTTTTTAACCTAACCAAAAATAATAATAAAAATAAAGACACATACCATTACTACAAAAATGTTACTTGTAGTTCATGTTGAACATATTAACTACATGTTCTTCATATGCACATCTTCAATACAATATCATCAACATCGTCCTCTACATCAAAATTTGCAAACCTAATGTGACGAGATGTTTCTTGCAAATAGGTTTTCATAAAGGCGTGTTAAGAAATGATAAAAATGACTAAGTGAAATTGCAAGTCTTTAAAGATATTTAGATAGTTACGAGTTATTTAATATCAATTTGTCTAAAGTGTCTACAGGTAAAGTGTTTCTTTAGTATGCATTTGTACTTATGTAATCCAATGGTCATGATATGCTCTAGACATAGAATGATCTGATGGTTCATATTCACCTTGATCTTAACAACGATTCGTCTATGGCTTAAACTTGGTTGGTCCATGATATCTATTTAAAGAGCATGGATGGTCGTTTGATTGATGATCGATTGTGAGGAACTCATGTGTAAATAATTTTTCCTTTTGAATTAATATATTACTTCAAGTAGGTATTTGTTTGGTGTTGTGCACCGCTTCCCTCTCTAGGGGTTTTAACCATGTAAAACATCGATGTGTTGATATGTGGTATGTTTATGTGAGTGGTTTCTTAAGGTGTTTAACCTTGTGTAAATACTATTTTTTTGTCAAAGATTGTATAAGAGCTCTTATGAAGACCCTCTTACATTGTTGATTGAGATATTGAATTGGTGTAGCCAGGTGCATCAAATTATTTGTGGATTCTACTATTTTCATGTATTTTTGGGATGAGAGAGATTTTCCATTGCATCTGGAGCATTGCTTTCCATTGGGAATGATTTTCATTTCAATCGAAAAGGTTTCCTTTTTTCCCAAGATACGACCATTTTACCGGATCCAGAGGTACATTGTTTACATTTATGGATTTTTAAAAATCTTTCTCATATTCTTTCATATTTTAGTGTGTTTTACTATTTTTTATCTTTGGTTTATTACATCTTCGGTTTGCATATGCTCTTTGTTGTGTGCTATGTGTGAACTCAACAAATTAGAAATAGAGAGGAAAGGGTTTGTTGATTAAGTATGCTCTTTGTCGTGTGCCTTGTGCAATATCAGTAAACTAGAAACAATGAGAAAATTTATATTTTTTGGGTAAGCTAACCAAGGACTAACCCCAAATTTGAGAAATTTCAGTTTCATAATCTTATTTTTGTGTGTTTGTGTAAAGTGTCTTGCATGCCAAAAAGCAAGTTTTTTTTGGGAAGGCACGCTCTCCAACAAAAACCACAACCCCATTCTCCTCCATAATATTACTAAATATTTTGTTTAACTCACTTGGTTGAAAGATGCTTTAATAAGTAAGAGGTCATGTAACTTTAAGCTATAAAGTAATGATTAGGCCTTCAAATTGGCTCATTTTGCATAGTGGTTTTGGTTATCATGCTAAGCAGAATCCTTCCTTTTCTCTCCAAATCTTATCATTTTGTCATCATAAACCTTTAAAACCAATGATTATTCCCTTTTGAGGTATGAAGGCAGAATATTTATTTTGTTCCCTATAATTGCATAATTAAGTAGGTTTTGATTATTAATTATGGTAACTAACAAGCAGTTACAAGTTTTCGAGCAATTACATTTTTTGTGCAAATTACAAGTTTTTGGATATTTACAAGTTTTCTGAGAAAACTCGTAAACTTGATAGCTTTGGGTACCTACAACTGTGCAAATAGGAAACCAACACATGGATTTTCTATAGCCTTGTGTGGAACATCTTATATTCCTCTTTATCTTAAAATATATGCCACATCATCACCAGGGGGACAGATTAATTTGAGACTGATTACCATAATAGAAGTGCACAGTTTATCCTGGACTAGTGGATCTGTCGATCATGTGGATCTTGACAGATCCCTTGTGGTCTATTATGTTTTTATTTTCTCATTCAAATTGTAATGGATAAGAAAGATTTGTGATATATATCTCTTTAAGTTAAGAGTGCAGTTCTCTCCTTTATTTTCTCCTTGGTTTACGTAATGACTGATGAGTGCATGACTCTCAGTCTTTCTATCTTTGTCCAAAGGAACTTTATAAAAGTATGATGTATCATCCCTTGAGGTTAATAATTAAAAACTGATAAATTGTTGCTCGATAAATCTTCACTACTTTGCCTATGATTATTTTGTCTCTTGATCAGTATCATACCAGTTATGTGTTTGGTGTCTTGAAGATTTAACAGTTCATAGATTGTAGTTGTGACCTAAGAGGGAAGGGTCCCCTTCAAGGGTACATTACTAATTAATGTACAAATCTCTATAAGTTTATATAAATATCGTGTGTATTGATTTATTTGCATAATATGTTTGGTTTAATTCATATTTCATAATTTGTTTACGTTATGTTCTTTAAGTGTAATTTTATCATAGAATGGATAAAATTATGTAGGGATCTTGTGATTTGAGTGTGAATGGTGTAAAGGTAGATTGTGTGCACACACTGTTAAGATTTAATATGATAAGACAGAAAATAGCAGCATTACATTCCATTTCACAATAGTAGCATATATAGGATCACTGAAGAAACAACAAGCATAGCATAAACACAAGAGACACATATTTATCCTGGGAAACCCTCATGGGGTAGAAAACCCAGTAAAGCTTCCTCAATATAGATGACCAGCAATATACAAAGATGAAACCCTGAGACATGATCTCCTCCTCCACAATAGCAGACCTCTCCTCCACAAATGCGCTATCCTCAAGTGAGTGAGTGTATCAAATGATGAACACACCTCCTCTATTTATACACTACTCTGACATATCTTTTACACAAGTACACGTAGGCTCGTATTTAACCAATGGGTTAAATACCCCACTACAACTGACTGGGCCGACCCCTCTAGGGTGGTATAGTAACCCTTTGACCCACATAACACATACAGGGCCAATCCCCACTAGGGAAGTCTAATAACCCAAGTTACCACATTCCGACGGAGGAATAAACATCTCCGGATATACAATAAGATCTTTACAGAGGAATGAAACATCTCCGGAATAATAAAGTACAAATATAATATTCTTTGAAGTTACAATATCTCAACACTCCCCCTTAACGAAAAGGATATTATAACAGCATCAGCATGAGCAAGGAGTCATCAACATCATACATGATACATCTATAAATCATTGGAAGCTTTCTCAACATCATCAGTAACTCAAGCAGTTACTGGAACATCTTCAATACTGGAACATCAACATCCTTCAGTACTGAGTCTTTATCTTCTGCAGCACTCGAACAGCTACAACAACATCAACATCTGGATCCTCACGATCATCAGTATCGTCATCTCACGATCATCAGTATCGTCATCTCACGATCATAAGCATCGTTATCACACGATCATCAGCATCGTCAGTATCGTCATCACATGATCATCAACATCGTCATCACACGATCATTAGCATCGTCATCATACGATCATCAGCATCATCATCACACGATCATCAGCATCGTCATCATACGATCATCAACATCGTCATCACACGATCATCAGCATCATCATCACACAATCATCAGCATCGTCATCACACGATCATCAGCATCGTCATCACACGATTATCAGCATCGTCATCACACGATCATCAGCATCGTCATCATACGATCATCAGCATCATCATCACATGATCATCAGCATCGTCATCACACGATCATCAACATCATCATCACACGATCATCAGCATCGTCATCACACGATCATCAGCATCATCATCACATGATAAATCCAGTTCTCTATGTCCAAGGATGATGCAAACCAGTCATGTACCTTTTGAACCAAAGTCCAGGGACGATCCAGTCCTATCATGCACCTTTTGAACCGAAGTCCAGGGACGATCCAGTCCTATCATGTTCTCGGAGACCACATGTCTACGACTTAGTTTACAGGACCAAAGTCCAAGGATGATCCAATCCTTACCGTACATTTAGGACAGCGTCCAAGGATGACTTAATCCTCAACCGTTCATTTAGGACCACGTCCAAGGATGACTTAATCCTCCACCGTACATTTAGGACCACGTCCAAGGATGACTTAATCCTCCACCGTACATTTAGGACCACGTCCAAGGATGACTTAATCCTCCACCGTGCATTTAGGACCACGTCCAAGGATGACTTAATCCTCCACCGTGCATTTAGGACCACGTCCAAGGATGACTTAATCCTCCACCGTGCATTTAGGACCAACGTCCAAGGATGACTTAATCCTCCACCGTGCATTTAGGACCTACGTCCAAGGATGACTTAATCCTCCACCGTGCATTTAGGACCTACGTCCAAGGATGACTTAATCCTCCACCGTGCATTTAGGACCTACGTCCAAGGATGACTTAATCCTCCACCGTGCATTTAGGACCTACGTCCAAGGATGACTTAATCCTCCACCGTGCATTTAGGACCTACGTCCAAGGATGACTTAATCCTCCACCGTGCATTTAGGACCTACGTCCAAGGATGACTTAATCCTCCACCATGCATTTAGGACCTACGTCCAAGGATGACTTAATCCCTCACTGTCCACCAAGGACTTCATTCTCAAAGACTTACGTCTACGGCTCTTCTTTAGGACCGAAGTCCAGGAATGATCCAATCCCTTCACATGTTCACCAAGAACTTCATTTTCGAAGACATACGTCTACGGCTCTTCTTTAGGACTGAAGTCCAGGAATGATCCAATCCCTTCACATGTTCATCAAGAACTTCATTTTCGAAGACATACGTCTACGGCTCTTCTTTAGGACTGAAGTCCAGGACTGATCCAATCCCTTCAAGTCCACCAAGGACTTCATTCTCGAAGACATACGTCTACGGCTCTCTTTAGGACTGAAGTCCAGGGATGATCCAATCCCCTCAAGTCCACCAAGGACTTCATTCTCGAAGACATACATCTATGGCTCTCTTTAGGACTGAAGTCCAGGGATGATCCAATCCCCTCAAATCCACCAAGGACTTCATTCTCGAAGACATACGTCTATGGATCTCTTTAGGACTGAAGTCCAGGGATGATCCAATCCCCTCAAGTCCACCAAGGACTTCATTCTCGAAGACATACGTCTACGGCTCTCTTTAGGACTGAAGTCCAGGGATGATCCAATCCCATATGTCCACCAAGGACTTCATTTTCGGAGACATCATGTCTACGACTTCTTTTAGAATATATGTTCAAGGATGATGCAATCCTCTTGTCACCTTAGACCCTGTCTAAGGACCATCCACCAACCTCTCTGTCGGCATCACTAATATAGGTATCCTTGTCATCGACCTCACTGTCGATGCAGGCAATCTCATCATGAGTTATCACATCACTCCCCCTTTCGAGGAGGGTCCTTCTGAACTATCTTAAGTTTGTCTCAGAAAACTTTACTTGAGGTAGAGGTTTGGTTAGTACATTGTTACAAATTCAAACTTTTGGTTCCTTTTTTGCACCATATCTTGGAACACTAGATTCTTTTCCATCTTGATAAAACTCTGCTTGTCACATAGGATCATAGTTGTGTCTATCTCTAAGTCAAACAATCCTGAAGCCATACTGCTTCATAACTTAGCAGAGAAAGCAGCCATATATTCTACTTGTGCTCACGAGATCATGGCTGATCCCAGACAATAACATCTTCTCGATGTGCTCTTCCTGTCTGATACACTTCCTTCCCAATCAACATCTATGTAGCCATCTTAAGTCATGATCTCCAAGATAACATAGATCAAAGTCTTATTGTATCCTTTAGGTACCGCATCACATGATTTGCAGCTTATCAGGTGAACACATCTAGTTTCCACTAGTTACTGACTCAAGGTGTTCACAGCAAAGCATATATCTGACCTAGTATTCTTTAGACACATCAATGACTCAATATTTTGTCTGTATAGAGTTCTATCCACTAACTCTGATGAGTCATCTGCTAACAACTTCAAGAGTGGCCATACCAACACATCAAGTCCTTTTAATATTCCTCAACATACTTTCCTTGGTTGAGAAAGATTCCTTCTGAGCCTTGCCATACTTCCAGACCTAGGAAGTAATGCATCAATCTAAGATCTTTCATTTTCATTGAATGATCTTCTGCATATCTATCTGTGCCATCTCTCGTTAGATGGGTCTATTCGAACTCTGTGGTGAGTTCCTTCTTGCATCCATGTCATCTATGTATAGAAACAATATTCAACCTTGTAGCAAAGGTTGAGATCCTCATCACCCATGGTGATTATTAAGCTCATCAATTGATTATCGATCCTGGGAACCCATACAGAATCTGATTCACACTTCTTCTTTAATTACACCATTAAGATAATGGTCTTATCTAGCCACTTGGAGCAAACATCTCATCATGATTCTCTTCCTCTTTCTAAGAGAATCTTCTAGCCACAATCCTTTTATAGTGTGTTTGATTTGTAAACCTTTTGTTGAACATCCAACGCTTGTTCAGTGTTCATCATTCATCATGATCTTTCCTTTTATGTTTGTGTGGTTGCCTTTCGCTTGATCTTCTATATGTCTTTTGAACTTCTATTCATTCTGTACCACTATGCATGCTCAAGTGTGCACTAGTGTTATCCTCGTGATCTCATACACAAACATACATTCATTAGTATATTCTCAATATTATCAAAACATTCTAATTCTAAATGATCTTGAATATGTATAGTAATGATCATTAGTATTCAGGGTTTCAAGGAAGTCTTCTTTTACTCATGCATATTCTTGTTTGATCATAGTTAGTTAAATCATCAACCAAGATAAGAGACATAATATGCATAAACCCTTGATTACTAACTTTATGAATAAGCATAATCAATCATACCAAGCATACTTATATAAGGGATCCTAACACAAGGTAAGATTCTAACATGACATAGGAAAACATACCTGGATTAGTATACCTGCTTAGTTATGTACAACATACCTAAACAATCTCTTCAATGATTTAGAGATCCTGAGCTAGAACCTGCATGTCTCATAGGTTAAGCATAATATAACAAAGTCATACATACCTCATAAGTAAAACAAAGATTATGGATGAGTCTTTGTCTTCATGATGTCATGGTCATGGAACTTGATTTGTCTTTTGTGATGTACCTGTATCTTGTTAGCAGACAACATCAACCTCACACAACACCATAATGCATTAGTACAATCATATAGCCCTAATCAATGAATGTCTTCGATCATTCACATGCATTCATACTGCTACTAGAGTGATAAGAGAATTCTAACGTTGATCAAGATTGTACTAATAAATAATATGAAGACAAACACATTATGAACTTAATCAAGAATCAGATTTCAAGACATACCTGAACCTTCTTAAGTCATACCTGTCGAGACTTCTTGTAGTCTTCTTATGTAAGGCCTTAGCCTCAACTCCCCCTGAAACTTGATCTAGAGATTGATTAGGGTTTGCTAGAGAAACCCTAAAAATTCAATCTTTGACTTTCACACTTCTGAATGGATGGAAGAATGTGTCTTGCTGAGCTGATCAACCTAGCATTCTTCAATTTTGAAATCTCCAAAATTTTACCCCTCAAAATTGCCTTCGAAACTTCTGGATCTTCTGGACAGGAACCCGAACTAGGGTTTGATGAAGCCCACCCTTCTGTCCAATCAAAAGGTTCGATCCAAGGCTCTAAACTCTTATTTTTCTGAGGAGCTTCCATCCATGGTTACAGACTTCAAAAATTCCAACTTTTGCTGAAGCCCTAATTTTCCATCTTTCTGATCAAAATCCTGAACTAGGGTTTGATCAAGCCCGGTCTTCTACCCAACCAAAAAATTCGATCTTGGTCTCTAAATTTCAATTTTCCTGAGCAACATTCAGCCATGGACTCCGATTCCAAAAATTCTAACTTTCTCCGAAACCCTAAATTCCGGAAGCCATGAATAAAGGTGCTCCAAAAATAATTCTATTTTGACAGAAATATGCACCTGATTGTTTCTACTATAACTCTGAAATTTTTGCTCCACAGGGTCTGAAAACTTTTTTCAGCAGTATCCTGACCTGTCATCTTTCCATCCTGACAGGTCTGACCTCAATTGGATTTTCTGAGAGAGAGTTATGCCAAGTGTCGCAACGTGACCTGTTTATGGGATAAAACAGGAGAGCAAACTTGTACGGCATGCCACGTGTCACTATTTGAACTTAGGCCTCTAAACACTTTTCTTGAGATAGCTTGCTCTGTTATCTTTCCATCCTGATAGGTCTAACCTCAATTGGACTCTCTGAGAGAGATTTATGCCAAGTGTCGCAACGTGACCTGTTGATGGGATAAAACAGGAGAGCGAACTTGTATGGCGTGCCACGTGTCACTGGTTCATCTTCGGCCTCTGAAAACGTTTCCTAAGATATTACAGTCTGTGTAATACCTGTCACTTTTTACAAAATTTCATTTGGAGCTTCCTAGCCCAAGTTATGACCTTTTTTCCAAGGTCACCTGATTTTGACTGAGATCTGGAAGAGGCAGAAACTCTAACTTGTACTGATCATAACTCATAAAGTACAATGAATCTGAGGGTTCCCTTTGGACACAAGGTACCTAGGGATGTTATATTCGACCTGTAAACTTTTCAGACCCTGAACCTTCGCAGAAATGGATTTATAGCGAAAGTTCCATGATGACTGGTTTTTGCTATGTAAAACCCTAACCTTCAAATTGTCATAAGTAAAGCAAGTGTCGTAAGTGCCATACCTTGCCTTCCTTCAGGTTAGCTCTGATACCATGTTAATATTTAATATGATAAGACATAAAATAGCAGCATTACATTCCATTTCACAATAGTAGCATATATAGGATCACTGAAGAAACAACAAGCATAGCATAAACACAAGAGACACAGATTTATCCTGGGAAACCCTCATGGGGTAGAAAACCCAGTAAAGCTTCCTCAATATAGATGACCAGCAATATACAAAGATGAAACCCTGAGACATGATCTCCTCCTCCACAATAGCAGACCTCTCCTCCACAAATGCGCTATCCTCAAGTGAGTGAGTGTATCAAATGAGGAACACACCTCCTCTATTTATACACTACTCTGACATATCTTTTACACAAGTACACGTAGGCTCGTATTTAACCAATGGGTTAAATACCCCACTACAACTGACTGGGCCGACCCCTCTAGGGTGGTATAGTAACCCTTTCACCCACATAACACATACAGGGCCAATCCCCACTAGGGAAGTCTAATAACCCGAGTTACCACATTTCGACGGAGGAATAAACATCTCCGGATATACAATAAGATCTTTACAAAGGAATGAAACATCTCCGGAATAATAAAGTACAAATATAATATTCTTTGAAGTTACAATATCTCAACACACACTAGAATAATTAAACACCATAATAGTAGATTTAGGATTTTTTTTTAACCCTGAACAAAAAAACTTGATAGGAACATAGTACTACATTGTTGAGCAGAGCATAGGCCTATAGAATATCAACAATGCTTAACCTTCTACTGAAACCAATTACAATTTTAATTAATTGGAAACGGTTATCTATATATAATTAGGGTTTTTTTCACTACAATCAATGTTACAATATTACACCATCTGATCAAGCAGAGTTCTGTGTTGATAAACAGTGAACAGTTGTAAGAATATTATCAATGCATTTGGATCTACCGAGTGGCCAGTTGGTTGAGCAATTCTTATTTACATTGAATTAGGTTGTAGTTTCTTGTGTGGTTTAATTGCCATTTTTTAGCAATGTGTGATTTAATTGAATATACTATTGCAGTTGAATCCATCATAGACTAGATTTGCACAAATTGTGTCCATGTGTCATAAGTTTATGTACCTTGGTTGACAATTAAATAGTTGGAAATTAATTAACATATAATTTTACCAACATTTTTGGCATCGTTGTTAGGGATGGTATGGAAAGGGATAGAATAGATAGTTATTTGTATCAAATTAATTTCTTTAGTGTGATGTGTGTAAGTTGCGGACAATCACAATGAACAAGAGGACCAAATAATAAGTCAAGAGGTAAGAACCTGTGGTACCGCCATTGGTGAAAGAAGGTAAGTATTCTTCCTATGGAACCATGGGTGAAGACATTACAAATATTGTCATGTTTGTAATGAATGAATATAAATAAGGGTAGTGGGGGAAGGTTTAGCAGAAGAGTAGGTTTAAATCTTGAAAATACAAGTACTTTGTCTTCTCAAAACAAGAAAATAGCCCTGTTGATGCCTTGAAAATTGTAGCATCAATCAGCAAGAGATTCTCCCCAGTAAGCGATCCCAATCAGATCACCCACCGTTTGGTGTAGGGAATCCGTCCGGTTAACGGTCCAGCTACCATGTGAGTTTTAAAGATTTGTTTATTTTATCGGTTGCGGCCTGATCCACCGTTTATATATATTTTATATTTAAGATGATATGCATATTCCCTAAATTAAATGCATGCGTTAAACAAATCTATTCTAAGCTATTAAATCTAAATTAACCTATCCCTACAAGGAGCAGAACTTTAAATTATGAGCAATAACTGAAAGTAACCTTTAAAGATTGAAATAGATAGCCATTTAATCCCATAAATGCATTTTCAACAAAATATAAATGATATCAAAGATAGCTCTGATTATATGAAAACATTTCATCACTCATAAGGTACAGAAATTTTGCTAAGAAGTAAAATCATTCACAACATAGAATTAATTCACATAAGCCAGGAAAGAACTCACTGAATGTATATAGAAACTGTTGAAATAGTTCAGCAGTCATCCATTACAACTCAAAGCAAAACAATGCATCAGCTTTCACAGGTCGAAATCGTTTCCTCATTCATGTAGCTGAAGTAGTTCTCATACACAAAAAGAAATTCTCACTTGCCAAAAGTCTCGTACTTCTTCTCTAACTAGATATATATAGCTTTACAAAATGCTCCAAGAGCTGCCACCTATACCCTAACCTTTCACATTCCTCTAATTTGTCGTGTAGTGCTTAATTTACAAAAATAAATAAAAACCCCAACAATATTGCAAAAAAGAATGGGGATTAAACTCTAGATGTCATCTTAATATTCTAAAGATATACAAAGTCCAAGAGTAGGTGCTAGCTGCTTTAGCAAATATAATAAAATGGACTATTCTCGGATGGGCATCTCTGTTGGGTCTGGGATTTCTACTACAGCTGGCGCCACTACTGGAACTGTTGGTGCGGCTGGGGTTGCTGGAGTTCATACTTGGTTTTCCACGTGTGTTCTGTCCACCTTGGCTATACAATTCACCCAAGGATGTGCCTCTCTTATAATATTGTTTCCAATCAAGGGGAGCAGAAATCTAAGAGAAACCTCTTGCTTGGCGAGTTCTTCCTCGAGGATGATCACTTCTGCTGCTACTGCTGCTTGGAGGCTTTCTTCCAATAGGTGTGCATGAACAGCAGCCTGGCTGATAAACTAGTCTAGATCTTCTGTGGTTAATACATCCACTTTCCTTACATAGGCAATTTCTGCACTCAGTCTATCACTCAGCTCAGATGAATGTTGGGTTCTATCCGGAAACTCTTCTATACTTTGGGGTGTCACTATTCGACAGGCCTCCTGAGTAGCTCGTATCTTGAGGTATAAATTCTTGCACTGTTCATAGGTGGTCTATGTTATAGTGTTCAACTTTTCTCCACAGTCTTTAGAATATACCAAGGTGCGCACATCTTCTTTATACTCAGCGACAGACTTAAGGGGAAGAGTTGTCAAAAAACCTGATTTCCCTTCCCTCCACACAATGTGTTCCTCTAAATATTTACTAATGCGTGCATGTTTCCTTCTAACCTGAGTGGCCTCGACGTTAATCTCTTTGACCCTGGCCATTATTGCTTTTAACTTGTACACCTCTTCTAATATAAGTTCCTGAAGTTGGTGGTTCTTCTTAAGTATTTCACATGCCTACTCATGAAAGGGACCAAGATCACCTACCTTGCTGGTCACGAATTCCAATTGTCGTTCCATCAATTCCTCGCCTTCTTCCAATTTCTCTATCGTTTCCTTCAAATCCTCGATTTGCTGAGCATCATCAAATTTTTCATATTCAAGCCTCAGGTTCCTACTTTCAAGGTCTTTCTTCTCTTCTTCTTCTAGGGCTCTTACTTGGATCGCCAGAGCTCTCTTCTCAGCTTCTAAATGCTGAAATTTTTTGCTTAGCTCCTCCTTTTCTAGTATAAGGGTGTCACATTTTTTGACCATCAAATTCGTATAATTTTGTTCTTTGACCAGAGTCTCTTGCAACTAACATGCTCTCTTCTTTTCAAGTCCTAACTTGGCTCCTAATACGTGTACATTGTTTGTGGTTGCTTTAACCGAGGCTACAGAGATGGATGCCATGAGATCGGGAGCATCCTCAGTACTTTGCATGATTGTGGTTTCATGCTTAGTGATGATATCTGGTCGGAAGGGTCTCTTCATTCGATTCATTGTCTCCTTTACAATGGACATTGTCTTTTTGTTATAAGCGAACCTTTCCCACTGAGACACTGTACTATTCTTTGATGGAGTAAAAGGGACGAATGGGAGTTCTCTTACAGAGATGTCTGTATCCAAGTCTTGTATGTTTGGACTCTTTGGATCAGCATCTTCCCCGGATTTCCTTTCTTCCTCCGCTTTTCTTTGCACTTCTTCTTCTTGTTCCCTTCTAAGTCTCTCTTCCTCCTCTTGTTTGGAAATTCCTTCTAATCTAATTCTCTCCTCCTCCTGAACTCTTCGAGCTTCATCTTCAGCTGCTTGAATCCTTTGTGTCTCTTCTTCTTGAAGTTTATCTTCTTGTGCTTTATTGTCTCTTTCTCTAGCTTCTTTTTGAATTTTCTCAGCTTGGTCCTTGAGCTTTTGTTCTTCTCCAGAGAGGGCTTTAGCAGCCCCTGAGGTTTCTTTTGATTGCCGCAGTTCTGCTTATTTGATCACAATAGAGCTAGAGTTGGCTTCAACCTTACTTAGTCAGAAAATCTATAGTTCGGTAATGTTACTGACCCCTCGATACAATTCTTCTTCCTCATCATAATAGTGGGCGTATTCAAAATTAGCATGGAGTTCTTTGCAATGTTGTGAAACCTTGCCTCTTCTATTGTTCCTCCAAAAAATCCTTTCGCGAAAGTGAAAGTCTTTCAGTTTTGTGATGAACTCCTCTACAGTTGCAATCCCTGAGAATTTGTAGGCCCCAATATAGAAAGGTAAGGGTGGGAAGGTTGCCTTCTTTGCCTTGTACAAGGTGCTACCAATCCCATCAATGAAAACTTGCCTCACTGCGTCCTTATGGACTATGCAGTCCGTGGCATATCTGGGTAGGATATATGGGGGTTTAGAGCCTCCATACATTCTTATGAAAGTACCTTGCGGTGAAAAATAGAAATCACCATAGTTCTCCAGGACTTCCATGGCGTTTTCGGACAAACAGTTAGGTTCTTCATTGAACATCAACGCATATAAAGGTATGATAAACTCCTCACAAATCAGTTGGTAGTGCCGTTTGTAGTTCTGGGCCCAAAAGAGTTTGTACGCCGTGAATACTGGGGTGTCGGCCTCTCTCTAGTTACACCCAAGCTTTGGAAAAGGGTGTTTTTCCACAATACAGTCTATCAAGTAGGATGGCATGTAGAATTCTGCCTTCTTTTCCCTTATTCCTTCTTGAGCGACAATTATGGTTGATGATAGGTTGTCTGAGAGGATGTCTGCCCAATTAAAAATTGTCCCCTTGAACGCTACATAGTGGATGATGGGAACCCATCGGAGCATAAAAACAATACCATCAGGCCTTCCAAAATTATACTAAGCATGAGGGCGGTCATTCTGAAAGGAGGCCTCAGATTCTGAACCTTGTATTCCTCACTAACCTTTCTTCTGATCTGTTTTCCCGAGATCAACAAATTTCTGGCCATCTCTAAATTATCCATTTGTATTTGTCCTAGCCATTCATCATCAAGTCGCTGATGATCCCAGGGCAATTTGTAAGCTGTCGCGATATCAGATGGATGGAAGGATGCAAAATCTTCTCCCTTACTATCCGAAAGAACCCTTATCTGTGCATTCGCATGCTGCAGCATCCATCCAATTACTTCTGAGCATGGAAAAAGTTTCGAGCATGTGGCTGCTTTGGATATGCAGGAGGTTCTGATGTTTCGGTACAGGTATTCTTCCTCGATAAGTGCTTCAGGAATGTCCTGGACTGTTATCATACAATATATGTCTCCCCATTTGACTTCAGGAGGCACACCTATAGTGCACTTAGTATCTTCGAATAAAGTTTCCATACGTGTGTCAGCCGGTCCTGACCCAGTTGCCTTCAATTTTCTTTTGCCACCCTAGGCATTTTGACTTAGCACCTGTCAATAATCAGACATAGGTAGATATAAGAAGACATGATGCAATGTCAGTCATCCAAACTAGCATCCTACTCATAATGTTTAATGCTCAAACGTCAACTGAAACCTTCTAGCTCTGCTCATTTCACCATTGATTTGCAAATTTCAAATTGTTATGGCCTTTGTATTTTCAAATTAAACATAATTTTATTTCAATCTGCTTATTTCCTTAGGCCGATATTGCAACTACGAAATATAAGGGCAATTCATTCAAAAAAAACAACAAAGTAATTATGAGTATATTATGTTTTATGGCATGAGAATTGACATGATAATAACACGTTCCATAGTACAGAGTGGCGTAAAAATCCATAGCCGCGTAGAAATATTGATATCTTTCGTGTAAGGGCGGATCGGGTCGGTCTCAAATTTACCACGCTGGAGGCTTCCACGATGGGCAGAGGTATGCCACGGGTTTTCTTAACGTTTACATAGTGGGCGCTTGAAGTTCTAGAGGCTTTCATGTTCATATGAAAAATGGGCTTCAGGGTGCTTAGTTGGGTATGAGCATGGGTCAGCTATGGCCATGGTCAGTCTGAAAATATTGCCATGGCTAGGATTAAAATGAATAGAACCATGAATATATCTTTTACCTCAACGAGAAAGAACCACTGCAATTGAGGTCTGAAAGGGTACTAACCTACAAGGAGATGAACATTATGTGGATGTTGACGTTTACTGCGGAAACGACGAGCCTGGAGCAGGTGCTTTGTAACTTCAAATGGAAACGGGAAAGAGCTCTCCAACCAATGGAGACAATGAAAAAAACAATGGGGTTTACGTCCTATATAAAGGATTTGACGCGTGCGAGCCATTAATAGGGTAGATGCAAAAAAAAATGGGGTTAAATAAGGCGTACGGATGGGTCAAATCGGCACATTCGGCATTAAGTGTGACCACCAAAACCGGAAGGACTTGCTTAACCTTTCTGACCGTTGTGGAAAGAAAAAATGAGTTCGCCTGCCGTTGCAGGAGGATTATCGGAGTTCATCCGCAGAAGAACAGCGCAAAGTTGCAAATCAAAAAACTTAATCGAGTTTCTCCGCCGTTGCAGAAAAGTTATGTGAGCGCTACCGCTTTTGCGGGCAAGTTTTAAAATCTTGAGCGAAGTGACCACCGAAAAAGTGTCATTTTTTATCCGTTGTTGTGGAAAAGTTACTTGAGTTCTTCCGCTGTTTCAAGCAAAACGCTCAAGTTCTTCCACCAAAGTTCAACCCGTTTTCTCTCTTCACTGCTGCGGTAGATTTAGGTGGGTTTCTCCTCCAGTGCGAAAAAATATCGTGAGTTCTTTCCGCCAATATTTGGCTTGGTTCTTTTCCCACCTCTTCGGCAAGGTTGGCCTAGATCTTCTACCATTGCAAAGAATTTATCTTATAAGTTCCGTTGTTGCTTGACTCGATCTTTTCTTCCGTCGTTTCGAAAAGGTTGGTCCAAAACCTCCGCTATTTCGGAAACTTTATCTTAAACTCTCCACCGTTGCGGCTAAAAAAACTTAATTTTTACTTGGTCAAAAACAAAACAATAAATTCAAAGGGAGCAAGCAAAGGACCTATCTCTAAAGAAACTAAGTAAGAAAAAGACTTTGATGGTCTTCAATTTCTAGGTAACTTTCTCTTGGAAAATAAAGGAGGGGCCCCAATATTGAAAGAATTTTTTTTGGGGGGGGTTGCAGCAACAACAAGCCCCACCTCATATTACTAATAAATTGTCTGGAAATATAAATCTGATAGTGATCCTTCTAGAAGAAGAAACTATTGTGTCTCAGATTGAAACACCAATTGATTGTTATTTTGAGCATCAATTCAATATGATCTAGGATCTTTACTAAGAGAATAACATGTACAGCATATCAAGCATATCAATCACAACAAGCAATCATAAGAGACAATAGACACACGGAGTTTCCTTGGGGAAAACCATAAAGGTGAAAAACCCCAATAACTTCCTCAAAGATAGATAGAGCAATGATACAAAACCCAAGCATAAGAGATAGTCTCCTAGCAGCAGCTTCTCCTCCTCCACTAGTGTGCCACTCTCCAATGAGAGTATGAGTGAGAATGTGAATGATCAAATAGAGTGCCTCCCGCACTCTATTTATACTTGACTTGACTTTCCTAATAACCTTTACTAGGTCGGCCTCAACTTAACCACATAACATAATGTTGATAGGGCCGACCCCCAATAGGGTGGTCTAATAACCCATCAAGTATAATTTACGACACTTACAATATAAATGACGACACTTCCTTATAGAGGAATAATAACATCTCTATAGGAATACAATATACATATGTGAAATACATTCCAAAGTTACAAATACATAACACTCCCTCTTAACTAGGAAGGTATTTCTCGACACATATCTGCTAGCACAATTTTTCTTCTCTAGATCATCATCACTGTATCATCGTCATCGAATCATCGTCATCGTCACGGCTGCTGCTATCTCAATCAATCTCTAATCTACTTGTCATAGGAAGTTCTACAGAGCCAACCCTTTTTCATGCTGGATGTAGGCCCACCACCTGTAGGTCTTCATCATCACTGGTCATACTGTGGATCCTCAAGACTCATTACGTGCATCAAAAAAACCTAGCAAGAGCATCTCAGGACTGATTACGTCCCCAGCACAACCTACAAGATCTCCCAGGGGGCTATTACATGTGACCAAGAAAAACCTAGCAAGAGCATTTTCCAGATCTCCTAGGGAGCTATTATATGCCATAGGAAAAACCTAGCAAGAGTATCTGCAAATCTCCTAGGGAGAAATTATAAGCAACCGGAAAAACCTAGCAAGGGCATCCCAGGACTGATTACGTGCCCAGCACAACTTGCAGGATCTCCCAGGGAGTTATGATATGCCATGGACAAAACCTAGCAAGAGCATTTACCAGATCTCCTAGGGAGCTATTATATGCCATCGACAAAACCTAGCAAGAGTATCTGTAAATATCCCAGGGTGCTATTATATGTCCCTCTAAGAAAAACCTAGCAAGAGAATTTTCCAGACCTCCCAGGGAGCTATTATATGCCATCAGCAAAACCTAGCAAGAGTGTCTGCAAATATCCCAGGGCGCTATTATATGCTTATCTGCACAACCTGTCCACAACCACAGAGTATCAACCTGATACTCACCATACATCATCCTGATGTACATCACATGATCATCCTGATCATCATCATAGCATCACCCCGATGCATATCATCCTGATACTCACACATCATCATCTTGATCATACAATGCATCCACCTAATGCATACAATGTATCTACCTGATACATATCATCATACATGATCCACCTGATCATACAATGTATTCACCTGATACATATCATCATACATGATCCACTTGATCATACAAAGTATCCACCTGATACATACACAAATATATGATCCACCTGATACATATACAAATACATGATCCAACTGATCATATCAAGCATCCAACACGATGCATATACATATACATGATCCAACTGATCATATCCAGCATCCAACACGATGCATATACATATACATGATCCAACTGATCATATCCAGCATCCAACATGATGCATATACATATACATGATCCAACTGATCATATCCAGCATCCACCATGATGCATATAGAGCAGTAACTGGAGCATCATCCTGATACTCATCACACAACGCTTATATCCACAGCCATGGGAAGGATCCTCCTCTCACCATGCTTGGAATGGCTCCTGCAAATGTGTCCATCACTTCTTCCTCGAAGTGTCATCAATCTGAAGAACACCAAGCCTCTCTCTGAAGTACTCAAACTTCACTATGGCTAGTGGTTTCATCAGCACATCTACAACCTGCTCATCCGTCGCAACATACAGGAGCTTCACTGCTCCTCTCTGCACCATCTCCCTGATATAGTGATTTTTTATCTCAATGTGCTTCGACCTGACGTGGAACACCGGGTTCTTAGATAGCTTCACACAACTTTGGTTGTCACAAAAGATACCAGTACCCTCCAATGGGAGATCAAATAACTCAGACAGTAGCTTCCTAATCCATACTACCTCATAGGTAGTCGAACAAGCTGCAACATACTCTGCTTCGGCTGTACTCAGTGCTACGCAAGACTGCTTCTTGCTAAACCAAGAGATCACACCTGATCCCATACTGAAGCAGCACCCAGAAGTGCTCTTCCTATCTGCAGCATTGCCTGCCCAGTCTGAATCAACATAACCCTACAGGTTAAACTTTTGATTCGCATCATACTTGAGCCCATAATCAATCGTACCCTTCAGGTACCTCAGAATATGCTTTACAGCAACCATGTGAACACCTCTGGTATCTGTTAGGAACTGGCTCAATGTGTTCACCGCAAAGCAAATATCTGGTCTCATGTTCATCAGGTACATCATGGACCCAATCATCTGACGATACACCGTGACATCAACCGGCTCAGATGAAGCATCACACAGAAGCTTAAGGTTCGATGCCATAGGTGTGGCCATGGCCTTGCAGTCCATCATCCCGAACCGCTTCAGGATCTCTACTGCATACTTCCCTTGTCCAAGGAAGATTCCATCTGCACCCTGCCACACCATGCCTAGGAAATAGTGCATCATCCCCAATTCCTTCATCTTGAACTCGGCAACAAGCTTCCTCTTCATGTTGGCAATCAATCTATCCTCACCTGTAACAAATAGGTCATCCACATACAAAAGTAGTATCACTGGATTGCCTTCCTCAACCTTGTAGTAAAGGTTGGAATCCGCTTTTCTCTTGGTAAAGCCCAAACTGGATAGAAAGTTGCTTATCCTACCATACCAAGTCCTAGGAGCTTGCTTCAAGCCATATAAGGCTTTCTTCAACCTGCACACATATGACTCCCTATCATGTGTCTCAAAACCGAGTGATTGCTCCACATACACTTCCTCCTTGACTACACCATTCAAGAAAGTTGTCTTGACATCCATCTGGTGTATCTTCCATTTCATCACTGCAGCCAGAGCAAGTACTAATCTGATGGAAGTGTAACTGGCTACAGGAGCAAAATTCTCTTCATAGTCTATTCCCTCTTTCTAGGAGAAGCCACGAGTTACAAACCTCGCTTTGTATTTCTCTATGCTACCATCTGCAGCATGCTTGATCTTATAGATCCATTTGGAAGTCACAACAGACTTCCCTTCAGGTCTTGGGGACCACATCCCAAACATCATTCTTCATGATCGACTGGTACTCTTCGATCATTACTACATCCCGGATCCTGGGAACTTCAAATTCTTCAATATCTTTAATAGATAGCTTTGTTGCTGGAACAAATGTTGTAGTCCTTCTTTTGTATGTGATGGTATACGATCTTTCCTACAAGAGAAGTTAAATTGCATGATTAGAAACATCTCATAGTTTTCAGAACAAATTCTTACACATAAAGACATATGTCATACAATCATGCAATTATTTTAGCCAATGCTTCAATACAACATTTATCCATGTCCCGTAACTTTCTAGATGCCTTCCAATCTCTACCAGAACATTGTTAAGAGTGTGCACAACTCCCAACATGTCAGCAAAGAGGTTTCATTCTAGATAAGTAGCAATGGAATGTTGTACAGTACCATAGGCCACTTACCCATTACTTGCATATTAGTAGTATCTTGTTCATTAATGCAACTTTTTTAATATGCATGATACACAACCTAAGTCTATGAACATAAGTATATTCATCATTGAACAATATTTATTTAAACAATCAAATATACAAGAAATGACAATTCAAATACTTATCTTTGTTTGTTTGTTGGCTGGACTCCCTCTCAATCTTTGCTTCCTTGTAGGAACTACTGGAGTGTGCTCCCTCTTGATCTTTTGCTTCCTAGATTACCTGTCCTTCAACTTATATCCATCCTCGATCACTATGCATGCTTACTAGTATCATCATTGTGTTATCCTCGAGATCTCATACATAATCATACATTCATTAGTATAATCTTAATACCATCAAAACACAATAATATTAAACATGTATAGTCATGATCATTTCAAACATAGATAATAAGCATTAGCATTCAAGGTTTCAGGAAAGACTTCTCTTACTCATGCATATTCATATTTGACCATAGAACTCTTCTAGTTAGTCATATCATCAATCAAGGTAAGAGACATAATATGCATAAACCCTAGATTACTCAAACTTGTACCTTCATGAGTAATCATTATCAATCATACAAAAGTATAAGATCCTTACACAGGGTAGGATTCTAACTTGATATAGGAAAAACATACCTAGTCATCATATTTGCTAGTTATGACTAGCAATGTTTTTCTTGTTCTCTTCAATGACCTACATAACTCATAAGTTAACCATTGTAGAACCAAATTATACATACCTCTATGTGATCCATGACTATGGATGAGTCTTTGTCTTCATGTCACTATGGTCTTGATCTAGGACTTGATTTGTACCTTCATGTTTGTTGGCTCGGTTTTGCAACCAAGCTTAGTGCTATGGGCACCTACTAACTAGTAGTAGCAGTTTCAATAGAAATAAAAACAATAAACTAAATAAACAATACTTTTCATGGATCTAAGCAAGAATCTAAGCAAATAATTTAAATATTTCAAAAATCAAGAACAAGAAACATAAGAAATAATTTTTGTATTGAAAAGTGGGGGGCAAGCAAGTGCTTGCGATATTACCTCCAATGGTGAAGGTTGATGTTGAGCAACTCCCAAGATGAGTAGCTCCAAACTCCAATAGGTCTCTTTCTCCAAGGTTGCTCCAATGGCTAAAAGTGCTCAGGGGAGATTTCAGCAGCATAAGGATGAGATAATGGAAGGATGTGAAATGAGGATCCCCTACCACCTTTTTATAGGTTTTGGTGGTGAGGAATACCATTTGTGGTTTTGTGGAAACCAATGGTATTGACCAACATAGTTTAGGTATTTTTCCCTCCTTTTTCCTTTTTTGAATAAAAATAATATTTTAATTCCCTTTTTAATATTTTTGGGAATTTGGACCCTTTTTGAGGGTTTTTTATGATTTTCTTGGAAAAATAATCTTTTTTAATGGAAAAAGGGGTGTACTAAGGTCTTTTGGTGACCTTTTGTTGGTTTCAGAGGCTCAGATGGTGGAAAAGTGGACAAATGGGTCATGTGAGTAAGGGAATGAGCTAGTGAGCACTTTTTAGGTGTTAACAGATTGCCCCCTGATGTGTGAGGGCAGGAGCTCATCGTATGGACGATAGACATCATAGTTCTTTTGTCCTTTTTCTGGGTTTTAGGGGAGAGAAGAGACCGGTTGGAGACTGGAGCCACGGCCCTTGGAAGCTGCAAAAACAAAAAATATTACATTGCCTCAATATGAATGAGGTATAATCTCTGATAAAGGACGAGGCGGGCATTCCCATGCTCGTATCAAGACATATACAAAACAATTAGTCCCAAGAAGGGGGATATAATACGTAAAGAAATATACTGGTACATCATAATGGTCCAGAGGGGACATGATTGTGGGATATACTCATGATCATGACTGATCTCAATAACTGATACACTGGAATAACTGTGGAACTGCTGAAACTGAAGGTGTCCAACATCTGTAGGGACTCAAAGACTATGAGTCATCTCTGAGAATTAATGTAACTGTATACTCAAGGGAGTATGAAACAGGTGTAAATCTGAATACTGTCGCCATGCGCAACCCGGATATCCATAGAAAAAGTGTAACTGGTGTTATCCATAGGAAGACTCTCAAATGTGGAGGAGTCAGGAGGTATCCGGGGTCTTCGACTAATAACTAATGGACCAATACCCTGTGCGAGTCTCAACGATGCGATCAAGGTGTTGAAGTCGAGCATGTGAGAAACAACCATTGGGAGAGGTACTGAGGATTTCTCTCGAAATGATTCGTAGGCACTCATCATAAATGGTAATGAGTCCAAGACACAGGGGCCTCTAGGTCTATCCTCTGGAATCAATGTGGTTGTCGTCGACAGAGGGAGACCAGCAACTAACAAGGCAATGATGTTTCCTTGCTGGGAGCGCGAGGTGTAAACTGAAGTGATGTAGTACTGCTGGTAGGACTGACATACTTGTGGGGATGGGAAATAACTGGGTCGAAAAATGGGTAGACTCAAACTTCCTTTGTTCAGAGCATGATGACATGGTTGACCTGGCAGCGTAGGGAACTGACTTGTAGGTGTGGGGATCATCTTTTAGGGACTGAAGGGTATGTACTGACTCTGGGGGGGTGAAGCTGATGGTAGCTGTCGAGGGAGTTTCCGGGTGACATACTGCAGAATACTCTGAACAAAGGCGACCAGAATGGGGAAGCTGCTATGTGAGTAGATATGATCTGTCGTGGCGCCAAGAGGTACCATTGATTCCTTCTTCGTAGTTTTAATTAGCTCCAAGAAGGGATAAAAGTGTGCTCTGAAATGGTACGGTCCTGTGGATTGTGTGAGCCCAAGATGGCTCATGCTCATGGTTTCTTTCATGTTTAGAGAGTCTGAAAACGGTAAGTGGACTCTGTTGGTGTTTCTTTTTCGTAAGTTTAGTCTCCAAGGCCCGAAAAAGGATAAAATGATGCGGATGGAGAACTCTTCTAGCCGATGTGACTAGAGTATACCTTTTTCGTAATTAGTCTACGAGGTCCGGAAAAGGGGTAAACTTATACCAGGTAGACGCCCTTTCAGATACGTTTATCGAGCATGAAAGGAAGCAAGATTGCTCGGCGATCTTTTCATTGTTTTAGGAGTCAGAAAAGAGCTTAACAGAAACTCCCTAAGTGCCTTTTTCGTAAAAAGGGGTTGCTCGGCCCGAAAAAGGGATAAAATTATACCGAACAAAAAATGGATTGATGAGGGCGAGAAAAGGTCTCAAGCATCGTCATCAGTGCGGAAAACTGGATCCGGTGACATAAAGATTGTCGAAAACGGAGAACGACCGATGTGGCACGCAAACCGAGGTGACGAGGGGGCGTGGAAAAAATGCCCGGAAAATCTAAAGGTGAGGGCGAGAAATGATCTCTAGCATCATCAAGAGCGCGGAAAACTGAATCCGGCGATATAAGACACATCGAAAATGGAGAACGGCCGATGTGGCACGCAAACCGAGGCGACGAGGGGGCGTGGAAAAAATGTCCGAAAAATCTAAAGGTGAGAGCGAGAAATGATCTCTAGCATCATCAAGAGCGCGGAAAACTGAATCCGGCGATATAAGACACATCGAAAACGGTGAACGGCCGATGTGGCACGCAAACCGAGGCCACGAGAGGGGCTAAAAAATGGTCAAAAAATGACCCCATGAAAAACGGGAAACGGAAGGAACCTTTATGAAGTTCTTGCTGTGCTGATCCCAACGGTACCAACGGTTTGAGAAATGGACTTCGTATGACACCGTAATGGTTGTTTGAAATTTGTGGAATTTCTATAAATAGGACGTGGGGCCCAATATGACATGTCATTGTTACGGGCGAGTTTGATAGAGCAGTCAGAGCTATTTCTCGATTTCCGGGAGATTTCACCGTTGGTTTTTGATTTAGCGAGTTGCAGGTAACTCTATTCGCCTTAACCTAGTCAATTATGTCTTTTTTATTTGGCGGTGGGCCCCCGAAGGCCGCGAAACTCCACGTTGACTCTCCAACGTGGAACCGCGCGGGTTTCGGGGCGGAACCCGCGATGAACCGCGCGGGTTTTAGACTCACAGTCGCGATGTTCATCGCGACTGTGAGGTCGGAACCCGCGATGTTCATCGCGTGTTCATGGGTGACAGTCGCGATGTTCATCGCGACTGTCTGGACGAAACTCGCGATGTTCATCGCGAGTTTTTTCATGGAACCCGCGATGGTCATCGCGGCTTTTGTGGAAAAGCCGCGATGGTCATCGCGGCTTTTTGTGAAAAAGCCGCGATGGTCATCGCGGCTTTTTGTGAAAAAGCCGCGATGGGATTTTTTCTAAAATTTTTACGCTGGGGCTAAAATTTTCTGTGTTGTCTTGGCAGGATGTTGCGGAGGGCTCAGTCCGTATGGCGGGAGAGAGAGATCGATGCCGAGATTATGTTGAGGATCGAGAATGATGGAGGGGTGCGACAGACCTTAGCCATGAGCGGACTCTTGAAGTTCGCTCAGATACCTCCTATCCGTTCAGTGAAGAGACTCCTGAACCAGCTTGTGCAGTGGTGGGTGCCGGCAGAGGGTGCCTTTATTATTGGTGGTGAGAGGTTGGAGATTACTCTCACTGATGTGTATTTTTTGACCGGTTTGCCTCGCTTGGGTGAGGTGGGTGATATTTCTCCGAGGTTGCCTCCAGGTGTGGATATGGAGGACCTTTTGCAGACCTTCTGTGTGGATGACGCTGTTTTGGTAAACAGCTCTATTAGCCTGAAGTTCCTACGTGAGTGGGATATGCGGGCTGTTGGTGCCTGTGTTCTGAGGGTTTTGGGTGCTGCTGCACCACATCGTATGTCTGGGGGGCAGACGATGATGGTGGACTCCGTTCTACGGGGTACTTACTACGCTTGGGCTCAGATGTTCTTGGCCGGTGTCCGGAGAGATCTGGACAAGGCCGTGAGAGAGGGAGGTGAGTTCTGTTACGCCTCCTTTTTATGCTGTTTTTTCTTTGAGCGGGTGCCGACCTTACGGCCACATGTACCCGTTCGTGCTGGTCTTCCTAGCGAGCCTCGTATGATGAGGTGGGGGCAGATGATGCCCCGTGCTGGCGGTGGTATCCGTGGCTTCTTCACAGAGGACTTTTACCAGCAGTGGGAGCAGATGCCACTGGTGATCGAGGACTATCCATACGCTGGCATGGACTACCGGGGAGATCCAGAGATGCCACGTGCCCCAGGACAGGCCTGGAGCTTAGACGGTATGTTTTTGTTTTTATGTTATGTTATATCGTATGTATTATGATTGATCATGATGATATCTGTTGTATAGTATCTGATGGTTTTATTTTCTTTGTGCAGATATAGGTCCAGTACCACCACCTGACTATGTGGGTCGGCAGGGGCGGGCGATGGTGGTTGCTCGTCCCCCAGTACCTGTACGTCCTCCTCGTGGTGGAGGGTATGCAGCCCGTGGGCGAGGGGTTGGCCCTCACGACGATGCTATAGATGGTGTCCGGCGGACTCTAGCCCGGATCGTAGATGGGCTCCCCGAGGATGGCTGGAGGGACCTTGATCGGGACATTTTGCAGGGATGTCTAGGTGCGCCGCCTGAGTGGCAGTCACTTCTGTTGAGGGCAGCGGTGTTTGTTGCGAGACACGGGGGTGGTAGAGGAGATGCTCCGGCAGGGCCGGCTCAGGGGAGGATACGTCTGAGGGACGATCCAGCAGGGCCAGCAGAGCGGCGAGTTCGGGGTCGTCCTGACCCGGCTGGGCCGGCGGAGGTGGAGTCGGAGGAGGAGCCGGAGGAGGAGCCTGAGGATCCGCAGGATCCAGATGAGCAGACGTCATTGTTGCCCCCAAATGCTTATGAGCATATGGGGAAGCATTTTTTATATGACAGATGTATTTTTTTGTATATCGAGTGCTGAGGGCACTTATGACATGTAGACTATTTGGTTTGTATATATATGTGGATATATATTTTGGGATATATTGTCGTGTATGCACGTGGATGCACATTGTCTTTTTTATATGCCCGTGGAGGCACATGTTATGCACGTGGATGCAGTGTATTTATTGATTTATGTATGCCCGTGGAGGCACTTGTTATGCACATGGATGCATTATTTTGGTTGTTTTTATGCCCGTGGAGGCACATGTTATGCACGTGGATGCAATATTGGTTTTTGTATATGCCCATGGAGGCACATGTTATGCACGTGGATGCAGTGTGTTTGTAGATTTATATATGCCCGTGGAGGCACATGCTATGCACATGGATGCATTATTTTGGTTTGTTTGTTTTTATGCCCGTGGAGGCACATGTTATGCACGTGGATGCAATATTGGTTTTTTTGTATATGCCCATGGAGGCACATGTTATGCACCTGGATGCATGTTTGTTTATGGATATGACATGATGTGATTGGTGTGCCAGTCGAGGACACTGTTGGCCATATTATCTGCTACACTATTGAGGTGTCTTGGGACATGTGTGAATGTAATGGATTCAAACTGTCTAACCATTTGTTTAGTGCGCAGGAATTTTCTGAACAGACATGGATCGCGTACCTGGTAATCATTGTTGAGCTGGGAAACTAGGAGCTGTGAGTCCAAGAAAATGTTGAGGTGACGTATGCTCATCTGGAGAGCAGCGGCCAGGAGACCGGTCACGGCATCGTATTCAGCTTGATTATTGGTGGCGGCACCTAAACACACTCCATCAATGTGAATTAACTCATGTGAAGGGGAGTATATTACCCAAGCTGCGGAGGCGAGATTGGGAGACCAACGGCTTGCACCATCAGCGAAACCGACATGGCAGAGTGGAAGAGGCTCCATCTGTGGTCATGCAGAGAAAACAAATATTTAGGTTTTTTGAAAATTTTTTGGGAAAAAATGTATGCCTATACTAAAATGGACGATGGTGTCCATGAGATTTTCTATGGGTAAAATTTTTTAAGGTACAACCCGTTGCGTGGGTTGCGTAAGGTGTTGCCTTCTGAATCGGTCAGAATGTATGCCCCCTGCCCGAGGCAGGTGTGTATGATGTAGGGGCCTTGCCACATAGACACGAACTTTCCCTTTCCGGTTTTATCATGAGCTTGATCGTAAGCGAGGACAAGGTCTCCCTCTGAAAAGGTTCTTGGGTGGACGCGTTTGTCGTAACTTAGTTTCGATCGTTGTTTAGCAGCTTCCATGTTTTGAATGGCGGTGCGCCGATCTTCATCGGCCTGCTCTAGGAGCAGTAAACGTTGCTCGATCGGGGAAGTATCCGGTAGGAGTTCAACGGCGATGGTTAGAGCAGGGATCTGGCACTCAATAGGGAGGACAGATTCGACACCGTGAACTAAATGGAAAGGGGTAAAACCGGTGGCGGTTTTGGTTGATGTGCGGTAGGCCCAGAGTGCAGGGAAAAGCATGTGATGCCAATTGGATTTGTGATTGTCTACAGTACGTTGGAGAATGGTCTTCAAGATTTTATTGATCGCTTCGACTTGGCCGTTTCCTTGGGGATAGTAAGCGGAAGAGAAATGGTGTTCGAATTTCAACATGGTTGATAATTCCTTCCAGACGGCATCTTCGAAGTGAGAGCCGTGGTCAGAAACTAGCTGCTGTGGTATTCCGAAACGAGCGATAACATGGTTGAAGAAAAATCGTGCCGCAGTGTCGGCTTTGCAATTATAGGTTGGCATGGCTTCTGCCCATTTGGTGAAATAATCTACGGCCACAATGATGTGTTTGTGACCGCCGGCTGACGAGGGATTGCAGTCGAGGAAGTCTATGGCCCATTTGCAGAATGGTCCAACAGTGATGACTGGATGAAGGGGGGCAGGGGGGGTTCTTGCCTTGGGGGCAAATAGCTGGCAGTTCTGGCAATGCTTGACTGCGGTGATGCAATCTGTAAACAATGATGGCCAAAAATAACCGGCGCGAATGATTTTCTGGGCGGTAGCCATGCCGGAGAAATGGCCTCCACAGGCACCGCTATGACAATCATTAAGGACTTGTTCTGCCTCGCTATGGGATAGGCAGCGGCGTAAGATAGTATCAACGCCTCGTCGATAAAGTACATCCCCAATAAGCAGGTATCGGGGGGCATGGTGTCGTATGCGACGGCGTCCATCACGATCGATGTGTGGTCGGAAATTTTGCGTACGCAGGTAAATCAATATGTCTCCATACCAAGGGACGTCAGACGAAATGACGAATATCTGCTCGTCAATCAAGTCCGTTTGGATGACGGGTGATGTTGAAGAGGATGGGAGATCTGTAATGAGGTGAGCAAGCGCGAGGGCTTTGGTGCTCTTGGGGGTCTTGAAAGTAAGGTCATATTCCTGGAGGATAATGACCCATTTAGCGACACGACCTTGAAGGAGCCGCCGGGTAAGGAGGTAGACCATGGGGTTGGAGTCGGCGACAACCGTGGTATGACTAAGCAAAATATAGTGTCGCAGTTTTTGCACGGAAAAGACTACAGCTAGTGCTAATCTTTCCTCATAGGGGTAACGTAGAGGTGGGCCAGACAAGGTCTGGCTGACGTAATAAATCACATGCTCTTTGTGGGAAGCATCTTCTTGGACCAAAACTCCGGACACGGCATATTCGGATGCCGAGACGTAAAGGGTGAAGTCTTGGGAGAAATCCGGTGGGGATATCAAGGGGGCTTGTGTGAGAGCTTTCTTGAGGGCTTCAAATGCCGTGTCTGCTTGTTCGTCCCAAACAAAGGGTATGTGGGTACGAAGCAAGCGTAAGAACCCGTGGACTTTGGTGGCATAATCAGGGACAAAGCGCCTAAGAAAATTGGACCGCCCTTGCAAGCTCTGAAGCTGTCGAAGCGAGCGAGGAGGGGGGAGTTCTAAGATGGCTTTGACCTTCAGGGGGTCGACAGTGATCCCATCTTGGGAAACAATGAAACCCAACAACCGGCCCGCTGGGACGCAAAAGACACACTTGTGTGGGTTCAAGCGGATTTTATATTTGCGACAACGCAGGAAAACTTGCCGGAGGTCGCTAAGGTGGTCTGATCGTTTTTGGGAACGCGCTGTGAGGTCGTCAAGATAGACTCGCAGGATATGGACTAAGTCGTGAAAGCAATAGGTCATGGCTCGCTGGAAAGTGGCACCAGCGTTTTTAAGGCCAAATGGCATGACGCGATAGGCAAAGGTGCCCCATGGGGTGGTAAAGGCAGTCTTGTACTGATCCTCCTTGCGGATGTGGATCTGGTTATATCCGGAAAAACCGTCCATGAAGGATAGGACCTCATGGCCCGCACACTCATCAATGAGTTGGTCAATGAATGGCGTGGGGAAATTGTCTTTTGGACAAGCGTGGTTTAGATCGCGGAAATCAGTGCATACTCTAAGGGTGCCTTGTTTTTTGTTGACAGGAACGGGGTTCGACACCCATGTGGTGTACGGAATAGGGTAGATGAAACCTGCTTTTCGAAGTTTTTCGACTTCAGCCTTAACAGCGGGGAGCTTGGCAGGGTGAATAGGTCGCTGTTTCTGACGAACAGGGGGTACTTCGGGCCATGTATCGATGTGGTGTTCAATAATGGCGGGGTCGAGACCAGGCATCTCGGTATAGGACCAGGCGAAGACATCGCGGAACTCCTGAAAGAGCTTTCTGTACGCCTGAGTTTCTGCTTGAGTGCAAGATGCGCCCAGCGAGATGAGCTCAGGTTTCCCTGGTGTTGTGGAAATGTCTATCTGGATAGTGGGGGAAATGTTGGACATGTTCCCTTCTTCAAAGGCATCTGGTGCTGGGATGGGGTCCTTTAACCAATCGACCTTAGCAGGTATGAAGTCTTTCGACTCGACTGATAGCTGGTCGGATGCGGTGGAGGTAGATGTCTCCGGTAGGAAGTACGAGCGATGATGCATGTCATCCCAAGGGTAGTCGGGTGCAGTGAGTGTCTCCAAAATCTGCTCGTCAGTACTGAAGTAATTAGACCATAAATCGAGGGGTTCTGGTTTGAAGGTTGTCGAAATCATATATATCGTATTGACTTCTTCTGACGAGGATGATGGTGGAGGGTGAATCTCCTCGATAAGGGGAGGAGATATCTCTAAGTCGGCATTGTTTAACTCGTACAACGCTGCTCTATAGTCAGGTAGATCAGGGCAATGGTGAGAGTAGTGGCCGTAAACACTGCATATAGCACAAGGATGGTTAGTGCGCAGTGATTTGTCGCGAGGCTGTAGAGGTGGCTCTAATTTGACTACTGGGATTCCTATGTCATCGTCCAACATATTCATATGTTCTTGGAGTGCCGGTAAATGTGGGCATTGGTGAGTTGGATGGCCAATTTCATCGCATAATGAACATTTGGGGGGAGCTCGAAACACCGGTGGGGGTTTGGCTGCCTTAGGAGGTGGTATGGCAGTGTAGGGTTGTGGACCTCTGCCCCCAGTGGGCTTAGGCAGGAGAGGGGGATCGTTTGGCGCCGAAGCAATCGTGAGACCAGGAGGAGGTTTCATTGACGACGAAGGAATATTGAGGTTAGGAGGGGGTGTCGTTGCCGACGAAGGGATCACGACGCCAGGAGGAGGCTGATTTGTGGTAACAATAGGTTGTACCGGTTGGAGGATGACGTCTGGTGTCGGTAATCGAACGGGAGGCGGAATATACCACACGGGTAATCCCAATGTTAGCCCGGGTAGGCTAAGGGTAGCCATAACCGGGGCGCTTACTACACCCGAAGGAGGAAATAGGAAGGGGATGGTGTGGATGGGTGTAACACCAATGTGACTGGGGATCAATGGTGGTTGACCGCCGGATGTTTGCGTATTCTGCGAAACAGTACAGAGATTTGCGACCTGGGTCTCCGGTGACGGTGGTGGGATGGCCTGGAATGTAGAGGTCATTGGTGTATCCGAATACAGTCCGGGTGCCACAGAAGACACAAAGGAGGTAACTGCACTAGAAGCGGGTTGTTCAATCATGGGGAGAACATTCTCCGGTGCTGCAGGGGCGTTGGGGTCATAGTAGGTGAGTTGGTCAATTTTGACCACGCGGCCCTCATGGGGGAACATCATGGTGCGGAAGACGGAGGAGGCGACCGCTTTCATGGCATACATGTAACTGCGGCCAAGTAAAAGGTTATAGTCCAGCTGGGCGTTAATGACCTCTATGTCGATGAGCACAGTCTTCCCACCTAATTGGATGGGTACCTTGGGTAATAAACCTTGAGGTTGAGCTGACCGGCCGTCGTAGGCCCGCAATGTAGTGGTGGATTGCTGGAGAGCAGGGGAGCCCAACTTTTGCCAAACAAAAGTGGACATGACGCATGTGGAGGCACCCTCGTCGATGATACATCGATGGATGACAAGATTCCGAATAGAAACGGAAACTTGGACTGCTATGGTAGAAGGCAGCCGTGGTTCAGATTGGTCTAAATCAAAGGTCATCAAGTTCGAATCATTTGGGTCAATCGCCCCAATGGCGGAAAGTAAAGTCTTGCGCTGAGTAGGACAGGTTTTTAAGACTTCTAACGCAGACATGGCTGCGGGAGATTGAGCTAAGTCATCTACGATGTTGTAATTGGACGCAGCCCGTGCATTGGGGTTGTTGTTGATTCGGCGAAGGGGAAAGCGAGGTGCTTTAGAAGCGCCATCGAGTGGAAGCTGAGGTATACGCAATGTCTGATCAGTGGGATGAGCATTAGTATCCTTTTCAGCGGGGGGGGATTCAGTAGTCGGTCCGTATTGATTTCGACGGGTTTGGATATTGACGTCAGCGGTGGACATCATCAATAAGTGGTGGGTGCCTGAATCAAACATGGGTTGATCAGGAGCTGTGTAAGTTATTTGTTGTGGTTGCACGTTGCCCTGTTGGGGGGCTAACGGCTGGGTGTTTACCACTCCCTGTGTTGGAAAGGGGTTTTGGAGAACCAGAGGTTGTTGTGGAGGTGGTGGGGGGTTGGGTGGTGGCTGAGGAGCCGCCTGCCCTTGACGATGGGCGTCATTTGTCCATAGTTGTCGAGCTCGCTCGAGATGTGGGCAAGCGTGGGTATAGTGGCCATAGACACCGCAAATGGAACAAGGATGGTTTGTCCGTAAATTAGCATTTTTAGGTTGCTTAGGTGGCCGATCAGGATTCTGATGAGCGGGCGCCGCGTTATTGTTTTGCGGGGGCTGGGTAGGCTGTGGAGCTTGGTTGCGGTTTTGATTGTTTCCACGGTTGCGTCCTCTTCCGCGGTTGGGTTGTCCACCCTGGTTGCGTTGGTTATTTTGATATTGGGGCTGTTGTTGTTGTGCGTACACATGCCCTTGATCATTGGGGGGATTCTGAGGAGCCGCAGGTGCGGGAGCAGGTTGCGGTGGATAGTATGCAGGTGGAGCTGGAGGTGGTCCAGTTGCCTGTTGGGGTTGTTGGTACCCCTGAGCTGGTGGAGGTGTGAGGTTAGCCGGTGCAACCGGTTGTGGGTAATGCATGGGCTGTTGTGGAAACTGCATGGGGTTTTGTACCGTAGGTTGAGCATAGTATGTAGGAGGTACATATGCTGATGGCGCTTGGCCATAACAATGTTGTGGACAAGAGGGTCCATGAACATGATGGGTCTGGTTTGTTGGAGCATAAGAAGTTGTCGCTCCGGAACTGGATGTAGCCCTAGAAAGGTCTGGGGCGGGCATGGTGCTCACCATACTGAAAGGTTTTGCTTGCGGTGTAATTTGGCCAATAATGCCATCAGCGGCATGGGATGCCCCCGGTGTGTCACCGCGTGCAGAGTCACCTCGTGGGGCGTCAGGTATGATGGTGTATAGGTAACCTGACTGGGCATAGATAAGGTCAAACTGTTGGGCCTTAAGGATGGCCTCCTCTTCAGACTGGGGTCTTTCGGATGCTACATCCTTCGCAATGAGAGGAAGGAGGGATTTAAGGAACCAGTCTAAAAAGATTCGGTCGTCTAATTTGATCTTGCATAGGCTTCGGCGCCGACGCCAATCATGGATATGGTCAGTGATGTGCGTGGCCGTGTTCTGTCTGCAAGACAGTAGGATTTCGACGCCCGCATCATAGCGGACCGGTAGCTGAAAGAACTGCAGGAAGGTCGAGGCAAGGGAGGTAAATGTGGAATGCGTCCCATGGGGTTGCTCGATATACCATTTGGCTGCAGAGCCAGTGAAGGTGCGCTGTAATAAACGGAGGCGGACAGAGTCGTCCACTATGGAGTTGGAGGAACACCATAAGTGAAAAGACATGATGTGGTTCTGGGGGTCTTCTCCGGCCTTTCCCTCAAACTTAGGGATGTCAGAGGGAAGCTTAGTTGGCATATGGGGCCAAGCAGGGTCATGCCTGATGGGGTCATTTGTGAGCCTAGCTAAATCTGGCAGGTTGAGACTTGCCATGTATGGTAGACTAGCGGATGTGGTGACCGGAACCGGGACCTGCCTAGCCATTGTGGTATGGTGTAGGGGTCCAGTAGCGCCTATAGGTATGCTAGGTATGGAGGGTATGTGCCCTCCAAAAGGTGTGGCCTGATATGGGTTAGCACTCCCAAGTGCAACTTGGGTTACACTTGGGTTAGGAATCGCACTAGGGATTCCTGGTATAGCACTACCGAGTGCAATATGGGTTACACTTGGGTTAGGAATCGCACTAGGGATTCCTGGGATAGCATTCCCAAGTGCAACAGGAGTTACACTTGGGTTAGGAATCGTATTAGGGATTCCTGGGATAGGGTTTGTGGAAACCGAAGGGGGTATGACCCCCATGTTGGGCATGCCCATGACAGGTGGTGGTCCTGTGTTAGGCATTCCTGAATGTGGAGTGGTACCCATATTGGGCATACCCAAGGGGGTGGATGTTGTCATGGATGGTATTCCCGCAGAAAGGTCTGCTGATGTCTGACCTATGGTTAATGTAAATTGTGGATCATCTGGTGTTCCAGACATAATTGTGGTTGGTGGTAACTCTGTGGGGTTTTCGGATTCTACCTCCAAATCAAAGGTGAAGTGGGGTATGTCAGAATCGGATGACCGTCTAGATGATCGACGATGTGTCGAATCAAGGGATAATGCTCTGCGTCCGTGACGTGGAGAGACAAGTGGACTAAACTCTGGGAGTTCGCCCTGTAGACGACGAGAACGTCTAGAATTCTCAATGGTGAGAATATGTTTTTTATGTAAAAATTTGTTTTAAGTATCAGGTGGTGATATATATGTAAAAGACTCAAAACCCTAATGCAACCAAGGGTGCAAAAAGGGGAGTGAAAAAAAGAAGGCTCACATGCCAAAAAATCAATCCTCAAAAAATGCACTTATTCTAGCAGCTGTGCTACAATAAGTGGAGGAATGCAACAACCGGTCAGAATACCAACATGCAAGCGGCTCCTAGAAAAAATAGGTGTAACTAGACTCAAAAGGTGGTAAAGATCATGCAAACACCTAATCTAAAAGTATTGTGACTCAAACAGACGATATCCCCTGCAAGGTGATGAAATCCAAGTCAGACAATATGAATGTAGAGACAACGGCTAGATATCCCCCTACCGGGAGGGACACCGGGTAATCAATCCTAAAAAGACAGGCTACTAGGATACTCCGTTCATGACGCGTCGAGAAAAGGTAAATCTGCCGTTTGGTCCTTTGATCGCAATATCCCAATACAGGGATATCCCGAGAACTGCGAATGGTAGCCCTTCGGTTACTGAATGGGTTTCGGTATCCCACTCAGGCTTCCGGAACCATCCTCGCGACTTCAACCCTCCTAGGGGAGAGGCCTTCCCACAAACCGGTTGTGACCGCGCCAAAAAGTACTAAGAGATTTTAGCTCCCTAATTGGACAACTTCTATGTCTCAGATGTATGAACTGAGGGGTGTTATTGGAACACCTATCCCCCCAATACTACCTAGCTACAAGAATTCTTTTCGTGTTCCCCAAGTGGGGTTAAGAGTGTGTTCAAATTAGGGTAAGTTTTAAGTCTTAGTTCAATTAAGTGATCGTGTGAGTGCACGTGAGGTGTTGTAAACTGAACTTGAAAAAATTAAATGCTTTAAGGGAAATTTTCAAAAAATAAAGGACTTTTCGAAAATACAAAGCAAATATTTAAGACTTTTTTTTTTTTACTAAAAGGAATTAATGTGCTTTTCAAAAAATAACTCAAAAAATAAAGGATTTCTTGGATTTATGAAAGCAAATAATAAACTCCTTTTTAAAAGAAATAAATGGATTTCTTCGTTTCAATAAAAAATTGCTAAGGGCAAGATTCTAAAGAAGTAAACAAGAAAAAATTTGAATCTAGATAAAGAATGCAAAATGAGTCTTTCTTTCACTTTCTTGAAAATTTTTAAAAAGATTTCTAGGTATGCACTTTTAAATAGTAAAAAAAAATATTTTTTTTTTAAATCTGTAAACTATGCAGAATTTAGTACTGTAAAAAATGTGCTATGGGCAGAAAGTACAGTAAAAAATATTTTTCAAAATCGGGATGGCCGAATGAAAAAATTCAGCCCCGCGGGTTTTGGACGAACAGCCGCGATGGGCCGCGCGGGTTTTGGCCGAACAGTCGCGATGGACCGCGCGGTTTTTGGACGCACAGTCGCGATGGACCGCGCAGGTTTTGGGCGCACAGTCGCGATGGACCGCGCAGGTTTTGGGCGCACAGTCGCGATGGACCGCGCAGGTTTTGGGCGCACAGTCGCGATGGACCGCGCAGGTTTTGGGCGCACAGTCGCGATGGACAGCGCGGAAAAAGGCCGCGAAGCCGCGGTGTGCAGCGCGGAAAAACACAGAAAAGTCGCGATGGACCGCGCGACTGTCTGGAAAAAGGCCGCGATGGACCGCGCGGAAAAATGCAGAAAAGTCGCGATGGACCGCGCGACTGTCTGGCAAAAAGCCGCGAGGTGGAAGCCGTGCACGGAAACCGAGAAACAAACGCGAAAATTTAAAATTTAGGGCTGTTTTTTGGGGCCAAATCTCAGAACAGCAATGGATCTGCTGTCTAAGATGGCAGATCTATGGATCTAATGGTTAAAAACTCATAAAAACTAAGATTTAATGGCAAAGCTAGAGATCTAAAGTTCAAACGAAAGCGGAGTCGCCAAAAACTGTTGGCTCGGTTTTGCAACCAAGCTTAGTGCTATGGGCACCTACTAACTAGTAGTAGCAGTTTCAATAGAAATAAAAACAATAAACTAAATAAACAATACTTTTCATGGATCTAAGCAAGAATCTAAGCAAATAATTTAAATATTTCAAAAATCAAGAACAAGAAACATAAGAAATAATTTTTGTATTGAAAAGTGGGGGGCAAGCAAGTGCTTGCGATATTACCTCCAATGGTGAAGGTTGATGTTGAGCAACTCCCAAGATGAGTAGCTCCAAACTCCAATAGGTCTCTTTCTCCAAGGTTGCTCCAATGGCTAAAAGTGCTCAGGGGAGATTTCAGCAGCATAAGGATGAGATAATGGAAGGATGTGAAATGAGGATCCCCTACCACCTTTTTATAGGTTTTGGTGGTGAGGAATACCATTTGTGGTTTTGTGGAAACCAATGGTATTGACCAACATAGTTTAGGTATTTTTCCCTCCTTTTTCCTTTTTTGAATAAAAATAATATTTTAATTCCCTTTTTAATATTTTTGGGAATTTGGACCCTTTTTGAGGGTTTTTTTATGATTTTCTTGGAAAAATAATCTTTTTTAATGGAAAAAGGGGTGTACTAAGGTCTTTTGGTGACCTTTTGTTGGTTTCAGAGGCTCAGATGGTGGAAAAGTGGACAAATGGGTCATGTGAGTAAGGGAATGAGCTAGTGAGCACTTTTTAGGTGTTAACAATGTTAGCGGATAACATTCTCCTCATACAACACCACAGTGCATTAGTATAATCATAATACAATCCTAATCAATGAATGTCTTCTATCATGCATTCATACTTTTACTAGGCTGATAAGACAAGTCTAAAATTAAACAAGATTGTTACTAAACTCAATAACATGAAGACAATCATATTATAAACTTAATCATGAACAGATTTCAAAACATGCCTGTAAGTCATACCTGTCAGATTGCTTGTAGTAGTTGTTGTTGTTGTTCCTTTTGTTTTTAGGACAATCAGAGGAAAAGTGTCCTCTTCTTGGTATGTGTTGTGAGAGCTTGATCTTTATTCCCCATATTCTCTTCTCGAGCTATAATCCGAGCTTCTTCCTGTGAGCATTCTTCCCACAGCTTACTGAAAGAGATAAGTTTCTTCCTAGCACAAATTCCTTGGATGAAGGAATCCCATGACCTAGGAAGACCATTAAGAGTGTTCATTACCACTTCTCCATTCTCTATAACTTCTCCCATAGCTTCAAGTTGTTATTTTATCTGGGAGACCCTTGAGAAATAAGACTGCATGGTCTCCGCATTCTGGAACTTGATATTCTTCAATTGATTCCTTAAGGTCATCTTCCGATTTCTATTCTTCCCTTCAAATAGCTTGGTCAAGGAATCAAACATCTCCTTAGGTGTCTTCAGAGATGACACATGTGGCATGAGATGGTTTTTTATAGAATCAGCAATGATCCTTTTAGCCTTGACTAAGTTCCTCTTGTGTAAGGCCTTGGCCTCTTCTCGCTCTAGAACTGGAACCTCTTCACTTGTGTAAGTGTCCAACTCATTCTCTTCTAGGATTAACCCAATCCTATACTTCCAGGATTGGAAGTTATCAGCCCCTTCAAGCTTATCCTCAAGCTTGGTGTGGTGAGACATTTTTAATGAGAAACTTCCAACTTTTGCAGAAACCCTAATTTCCGACTTCACTGGACAGGACCCCAAACTAGGGTTTGATTTTCTCGAAGCTTCACCCAACCAAAAAGTTCGATCCAAATCTCTAAACTTCGATTTTTCCAAGGAGCTTCCAGCCATGGTCTTAGATTTCATAAATTCCTATTTTTGTGGAAACCCTAAATTTTTAGGGCAAAAAATGAAAGTGCCCAGAATTGAATTCTGATTGGACAGAAAGATGCGCCTTGCTGAGGAGAGTCAATCTACCCTACTGCCTTTCCAAAATCTGTGGAGAGAAACCCAAAGACAAGAATCCCTAGCTTCCGCAATTACACAGTGTCTTCTTCTCAGGTTAGCTCTGATACCATGTTAATTTTGAGCATCAATTCAATATGATCTAGGATCTTTACTAAGAGAATAACATGTAAAACATATCAAGCATATCAATCACAACAAGCAATCACAAGAGACAATAGTGCACATAGTTTCCTTGGGGAAAACCATAAAGGTGAAAAACCCCAATAACTTCCTCAGAGATAGATAGAGCAATGATACAAAACCCAAGCATAAGAGATAGTCTCCTAGCAGCAGCTTCTCCTCCTCCACTAGTGTGCCACTCTCCAATGAGAGTATGAGTGAGAATGTGAATGATCAAATAGAGTGCCTCCCACACTCTATTTATACTTGACTTGACTTTCCTAATAACCTTTACTAGGTCGGCCTCAACTTAACCACATAACATAATGCTGACAGGGCCGACCCCCAATAGGGTGGTCTAATAACCCATCAAGTATAAGTTACGACACTTACAATATAAATGATGAAACTTCCGTATAGAGGAATAATAACATCTCTATAGGAATACAATATACATATGTGAGATGCATTCCGAAGTTACAAATACATCAACATTGATAAAGAGATGCAACCTGTATATTCACACATTGGAGGTAGATATACTCGAGGAAAAATTTCAGGAACAATACTAACACCTATGATTGCAGAATTTCTAGATCTAGAACCATCTGCTAGTGTTACCCCTTAATCTATTCTTGGAATATTTGTTGACAAAGCTCCACCTTCAATTCAGGCAATTCTTGACGAGATATACAGGGAAGTATAGGGTGAGCCTTCTGTTAACCCAATTTTTGAACCATCTCTTTCAAATTTAAGCTTGAACACCATGGGAGATAATGATTAAGGGTCAAATGATGGAGGAAATGAGAACAAGGATCAAGATCCAGGTGAAACAAATTTTGGATTCCGTATTCTAGATAATACAAGAGGTATTTCTATGAAAAATTTCCCTCCATCCATCTTGCCTCAGTTTCATGATATGCATACCGAATACCTTGATGCTTTTTTATTCGAATTTGACATCTTATGTAGAATTCATAATTATAATCACGATGGACATAAAATGAAATTATTTCCTACAACATTAAAATATTATGCACTCGGGTGGTTTATCGGGTTAGCAAATGACTCAATCACTACATTGAATTATATGAAATGATCCTTTCTCAAGAAATATCATGATTATTGTAAGGATAGGAATTCAAAAGAAGATATTTTAACTATCCAGCAAAGAGAGGACGAGAGTTTAGAGGATTTTGTGGAAATATTTTTATATAATTTACAAAAACGTAAACATATAGGTTTGAATGAAGATACAATTAGAACCCTCTTCTTAAGGGTATTTAGGGATGAATTAATCGATGTTCTGAATCTAATGGGATCAGTGGATGTGTCCCAATTTCCTCTTGCAAAAATCCATAATTTGTGCAAAAAATACTCGTGAAGCAGGAGCAAAGCTGGAAGACTTTGAGACCCTCTGTCCCAAGTGATCAAATCAGCCACCAGAGGATTTTCATGAGCTGAAATTGGGCATCTACTGGAAAATTTCAAAACAAATATCTTGGGACAAATTGCTTCACAATTAAATATTTTTGAAACCAAGAAAAGACAAGAAAATGAAAATGAAGAAGATGTTTTGTCAATTTTTTGTGCTAGATGTAGGAGGAAGCATCCTCTAAGGGATTGTCCACTTGATAATGTGTAGGTTTGTTCCCTATGTCCAGAAAATGACTATACAGACAGGTGTCCTTTGATTCTCGAATTGATTGTTGTTTACAATGGAGGAGATGGCGCTGATGAAACCATAAATTTTGTGGCTCAAAATAATCCTTACAAACCTCGTGGAGCACCAGGTAACTTTAATTCACAAGATTCTATTCCATTTAGAGCTCCTTATGCACCCAATGCACAATATTGGAAAACTCATGCACCATGGGATTGTTTACAAAACCCAAATCAACCTTGGAAATAGATGTGGAGAGGAACCAATCCTGGAAACATGTCATTTTATCAAGCTCCTCAGCAACAATATCCTTTTCCACAGTAGTAATACTCTTATCCATCATAGAAACCATATTTTCAGCAACAAAATCCCCAACCATACCTCATTCCTCAACAATATCCTCATCATTTTATGCAACAAAATCCATAAAATTAGCAAACAAATCCATCCTAGTAGCAGCAATTAGTCCAATCAAAACCTTTATCTTTACCACTGAATCAACCACCCCCTCGGCCTACCCAAATACCAACCCATCCAATACCAAATCCAAACAATAAGGTAGTTCGGTCAGTTGGCAGCACTGAACTCCAAATTTTTCCAACTTATGCAGGTCAGTCGAGGTTTGGAAAATTACTTAATTCACCATCCACAATCATTATAGAAGAAACTGAAAACGCAGAGAATGAAAATAAAAAATACCCTCCTGAAAAATATGGAAAAGTAAATCTTGAAAAACAAATCTGAAAGAGAAATTGAAGTTACAACAAGATCCTTCCTTTCATATAGATATAGTAGTTCCTACCAAAATCCCTCCTTATCCTAAAAGGTTCGTGTTAACACTGAAATTGTCTTTAGGTTTTTGTGTGTTTTTCTTTAATGTTTATACTTTATCTTCTTTTTCATTTTATTTCATTTTGAATTTTAAACCATTTTTTATTGTCTTCTAATCTTTTATCCTATAGTTATGACTTTAATTGATTTGATTTACCCTTGATGGCTTATTTTATGTAATATTTCATTTCGAAGTCTTCAAAAAATACTAACTTAAGTATTTTCTAAAGTTATATCCAAAGTCGAACCTTTACTTTTGAGTTTATATGTCAAAGTTGCATATTGAGTTATTCCCGTGGCGCAAGGTCCAAATTCTGTACTCTAGCACGCTGCAGGAATCCCAAAATTATGAAGATTAGTGGATCTTCGATGGAAGGACTTGGCCATTGCATTTGATGATGGAAGAGGAGCTTCCGAACACCTATTCTCCTCATTATGACACATGTATGAACTTATTGTGATTACCATTAGTAATTTCAGGGTTTAAGATGCCACGATCCCAGATTTGGGGAATTTGAGTTTCAAAGTTAAAGACGCGTAGATGTTGAATTTTTTCACCCCTAATTCAGTTTGAAGAGAGTAAATTGGTGAAATTACAGTGAAATATGGGTAAGAGTGTCTAAGAAGGCTTTAAGAAGAAAAAGAGATGCATAGTTATGCTCTGTTTTTCCCTGTTTTAGTCATTGTAATTGAGCACCTATTACGAGGCAATGGAGATGAATTTCAGAAATACCAAAGATATTTTTTTCCACCATGGATTCATTCACAAAAACCTATCTCATTTTTGCAACAGGTGTCATCGTTTGAAAGATTCGAATTCATCTTTGTGGCCTATTTTCCAGGGTTTAAAATATTTAATAGTTTCCTGTTTTAGTCACAAATTTTCGGCACGTATTCCAATCAATTGGAGAGGAATTTGTAAGAACCAAGAGAGTTTTTTGTTCTTCATGGACTCATTTAAGAAAACCTCTCTCAGTTTTAGTACAACTATCATGGATTGAGAGATATGGAGGCGTTTGTGAGACCCATTTTTCAGAAAATTCGCCAAATTTCCTTCAGTCCGATTTGCTATTTTTAGTTAATTGTCTTTAAAGATTCGAGTTAGCATGTAACTAATTGATGTAATTGTTTCAAAGCTTGACCTAGAAGGTAGTTATGGAACTACTATAGATTTGTAATGATAAAAGGAATACAAGTATGCAGTTTCAGGGTTGGATTTTTGTTTCAAGAAACATTATACAGTGAAAAGCTTTGGATACATTTTTAGACTAATACACATATCTCTTATGTAAGTTTTTAAAGATTGAGATTGGAATATATACTTATAAGCCATTTTATCTGATTTTACTGTTTTGTCTTTGATCAATTTGATTACTCAACTAGTGATTTCATTCCTTGCTTAAACTTTTATTCATGGAGTTCTCATGTGTTGTGGATAAAGTAGTATTGTGTTTGTGAATGTCTTGGCTTATATTTAATCTTTGAAGTATTAAATATCTCATTTCTTTGATGTGTTACATGATTTAGTTTCTGTATGAGTTTGTATTTGTTTGAATGAATGATTATTTTCTTGGATATGAAACTCTCAAACCAATAAACTATAAAAACAAAACCCTATTTCATGCTTGTTATGTTGAGATTGTACTAGCTTGCCCCTCTGTAGTCTAGGGACAATTTCTAGCACAAACAGTTCGCTATTGAAAAATCAATCCATGCTTATGATTATGATCTCTTAGATGAGATTAGGAATTTTTGTGTCTGAATCCCTTTATTACAAGCAATTAGACACATACCCATCTTTACACGGACAACCAAAGAATTTTGTGTCAAGAATCTAGGAATGAAGAGGAAGGATCCTCCTATCATCAAATTGGGAATTCATTCAGCCGAAGTGTTATGTGAAAAAATTGTAATTGGAAAATATGTGGATGCTAGCAATCCTGTAGTCATTGCCCACATTAGATATGTTCCCATATCAAACACACTGATAGATCAAGGGGTTTCTATAAAAATAATGACCACGTTGACTATGGAAATTTTACAGCTCCCAAATATTCAACCAACTCCCATAGTATTGGAACTAGCAGATCATTCCAAGGTTAAACCTGTAGGTGTATTGGAATGCATTGTTGTTTCCTTGGACTCGGGAATATCCTGTTGAATTCTTAGTTATTGCACCAAAATCTATTTCAGGAGACCATCCCATGATCCTAGGACAACCATGGTTGGCCACATCTAATGCTCTCATTGGCTGTAGGTCAGGAGAAATGACCATTTTGTCAAAAATATCACTTTGTACCCCCCAGCTCAAACTGTAGCAAAAAATATTATATGGCTAGAGGATTTGTGTGGAAATGAAAATGAATAATGTATTCATCCCATTCTGACAATAGAACATGTAGTGAATATGAAATATAATACAACCGAAAATCTGGTTAATAATTGCATCTCTAATCCAGAATTTTCTCATAATTTTGAGGAGCAGAACCCATTCTTCGGGAAATAAAGCCTAGATTATCTTTTGGTCCCTGATTTTCAAGAAATTTGCATAGTAAGGGACTTACATTTATCCTTCCAAGAAGCATTAAACTCTGTTTCTAAATATCTAGTCAAAACAATTGAAATTATGCCTGGGAAAATCTAAACATAAATTATGAATTAGAACACTCACAGGAAATTGAATTAATTTGGATTTTGCAGAAGTATCATGAATCCTTTTCCTCGGAATACACCGACATGAAAGGAATACACCCTGATACTTGCATATACCACATTTACATCCAGGAAGATGGAAAACCAATCAGACGACCTCAAAGAAGGATGAACCCATCCCTTAGGGAGATAGTTAAAACAGAGTTACATAAATTGTTGGATGTTGGTTTCATTTATCCTATTTCAAATATTTAGTGGGCTTCACCCCTTGTTATAGTTCCCAAGTAAAGTGGAAAGTGGTGAGTTTGTATTGACTATCGAGAGTTAAACAAAGCCACCCTTAAAGACTATTTCCCTCTTCCATTCATTGACCAAATTCTGAAGACATCACCAGGGAAGAAATATTTCTCTTTCCTGGGTGGATTCATTAGATACAATCAGATTAGGATTTCCCCTAAAGACCAAGACAAAAAAACTTTTACATTCCCTTGGGGGACCTATGTGATAATTTGCGGGGATCTAGCAACTGTAACAATCTCACAATCAAACTCTCAAGATTATTTGCAAAGAAGAAGAGAAGCATGCACTCAATAATCACTCATAAATAAAAAATAATGAACAATAATAGTATCATACAATGAATAATGAATGCAAAGAATGTCATACAATAATCTATGATGAGGCATCATATAGGATTCGAATTATCCAAGTAGGGCATTCGAATCTGAGCTCAAAGTCTAGCAAGAATAACTATAGAGACATCATCCAGTCGGTAGTATTAGTCATAAATGGTAAGCGTCATCCAAGTGTGTCCAATTGAGTCTAACAGAAACATCTAGCCATAAATCAGGGAATGGAGATTCCAAGTGGGCTGCATGAGGTTGTCTAAATCAAAGTCTAGCTTGGATAACAATGGAGACATCATCCAATCAATAGTATCAGTCATAAATGGTAATAGTCAGTGAAGTGTGTATAACTAAGTCTAACAGGACCATCTAGGCATAAATCAGGGAATGGAGACTCCAAGGGGGGTGTATGAGGCTGTCAAATAGTCAAGTGGAACTCCAGAACTAGCTAACTAGAAGCTACAAGCAGTCAGTATGAGAAATCAGTGGAAGAACTACTCAATCAATGCACTAACTGAATGATAACTCCCGGTAGGTGAGATAAGGCACCCTAACTGAGTGATAACTGAAGGTAGGTGAGTCAAGGCGCTCTAACTGATAGTGGTAGGTGAGAAAGGTGCGCTTTCCATGCAAAATAGTCAAGAAGGGTGCATCAGGTAGGTAGGAGGCCAAATGGGGGCTGTAGACAAGCTCTGGAGAGCTAGAAGCGAGTTCTAGGTGCTGGGAGACCACCATGATGATGACTGGATGCATGCAGTGGCATGCAAAATACGAAAATGATGGTGTGAATACTCCAACACCCCCCGCGCAAGCTATAGTGTGAGATAATAACCGAAAATAGAAAAACAGGTCCCTGGTGACTAAGACCAAAGGTCACCCCGTACAATCAATCTAAATAAACTAAGTGAGGAAAGAGGGAAAACCCAGTGGGAAGAAAGACCTCCCTCAAAATAGACTGAAGGATGCTAATGAAGCATATCATCTCTCACCCCTGAAGGAGGTAAGTGTCCTTCTTTCTCAAAGAAGGATCGGTAGATCCGAAATGGATCAGGAATTTCACAAGGATGAATCCTCATGTGAAAACTTTGATCTGGCAGATCGAGGAGTAGTGGTTTCCCATCGAAGAAGAGGATCCGTAAAGTAAGAAGAATGAAACCTCTCATGCTAAAAATATGATCTGGCTGATCGGGGAGCAGTGGATACCCATCAAGGAAGAGGATTAGCAATGTGAGAAGGATGAAACCTTCCATGCTGAAAATCTGATATGGATGATCGAGGAGCAGTGGCTGCCCATCGAGGAAGAGGAAAAATAGGTGAGATATCTTCAGGTTCTTGTGGATTTGGATCTCTCATTCGCTCATCATCATCAGTTTCTAGACCTTCTGGTTCCAGCATTCTCTCATCATCATCTCCATCTTCAAATTCTGAATCTGAAATATCATGTGAAAATGAATCACCACATCCAAACTTTGAATCTGAAATCTCATGTGAAGAAGAAAGTAAAACTGGACCCTCATCACATGCAAACTCGGAATCTGAAATCTCATAAGGAGAAGCAAGTAAAAATGGCTCATCATCATATGCAAACTCTGAATCTGAAATCTCATGAGGAGAAGCAAGTAAAACTGGGTCATCATCACTCGAAGGAGGAACATATCCAAAAATGTTGATGTCATGAAACTGCTCCAGAATATGCATGTAGTCCTCTTTTGAACTATCATGACTGTAATCAATATCAAAAGAACTAGATGATGATGGATATTCATTAAGATCAAAGGAGGATGCAGTAGTGGAGGCCCATTTTGAAATAGGAGTTGGACAAATAGGTGCTATATCTTTAGGTTCTTGTGGATCTGGATCTATCGCACTTCTTCAAGAGTGCTATTTTTCTCAATCTCTTTTGGTGTATCTTTTCCCTTTAGGAAACCTTCAAGGGTGCCATGAGAAAACTTGCCACTTAGAATACCATCAACCACATTCTAAGCTAGCTTGTAGTTGAGATGAGATAGTCTACTATATTCATGATTATGAGAGCGAAGAGCAGACTCCTTTGAGAGAGGTAAGAAGTGTGAAAACTCATAGAGTTTTGTCTCATGATTTGCAACTCCTTTTGCAATGATTTCCCCTCAAACCATGTGTTGTACCTCGACTTCATATGGAGTAAAGATCACTCTTTTGGGCTCTCCAGTATGAGTCATTCGATACACTGAAAGGACATTAGCTGCAAGAGAAGGAACATAAAGCACATCAGAAAAGTGACCATGATCAAGATCGATTCTTCCAATCCCCTGAGAGGAGACTTCTGAATCATTGCCCAAATTGAAGGAAGGGCCAATAGAGCTTTCGAAACTAGAGAAGAGATCTTTGGAGGAATCCATGTGGCATGATGCTCCTGAATCTATGATGAAGGAAGAATCAATTGATGCACTTGCTATGAGAGAATTACATCTTTCTTTGCTTTCAGATCTAGAAGATTCAGTATCAGGATCTTTCTTTCTTGCACATGCTGGTACAGGAAGATTATTCTTCTCAAGTAACTGAGCCATCAAATCTATAGCTTTCCTCATACAAGAACTCTCAGGATGGAAACCTCTAAGACAATAGGTGCACATGGATCTTTTCTTCTTAGAATGCTTGGTCTTCTTTGAGTTCGAAGCCCCATATGACTAGTATGGACTATCTGTAGGCCCAGTACCATTCGATCTCTTGTCAGAATTATTTTTCCTTCCTTTACCATTCGCTCTCTCTGTAGTTGTAAGGGATGAATCCAATTTGGGTTTGATCATTCCCATGGAGATCAACTTCTCTTCCTCTTGAGTAAGAGATTGGATGAAGTCATCAAGTGAGGGAAACTTCCATTTTGGAATGGACAACTTAGCTGATTGGAAAGTAGAGACAAAAACTAAGAAATTTGGCCCCAACTTTGAGAGAATGGGAAGTATAAGCTGCTTGTATTCTTTCACTATCTCATATCTTTTCAACTATGATATAAAGCTTTTGAACTTGGTGAGGAAGGCATTGATAGATTCGAAGCTGTCAGGACTCAAACATATGAGCTCATTCTCCAATTTGTGTCCTTTCATATCATCTTTCTGTCAAAAAAGAGATTCGATCTTGTCCCAAACCTCTTTAGGATATGTAAGATAGATGACATGGAAGTGAAGATCTTCAGAAATTGAGAGAAGGAGGAGGCCAATTGCTTCATCAAGCCTATCCAAGTACTTGGACTTTTCAACTGCACTGAGAGGTTCTACCATCGTTCCGTTGAGTATTCGGGTGAATCTCTTTGATCTCATGAAGAGAGCCATCTTGGATTTCCACTCAACATAGTTGGAAGATGTGAGCTTTAGATCCATCTGAATAGAGAAAGTCGAATAGTTGAAGAAGATTCCGAACAGGTGAATAAACCTGCAAAATAAGAGAATTTTTTGCTGATGGAGAATGCTACACTTCGATTGAACACTACCTTAAGGACACTTGGAACATAGACTAAGTCCTTCACACCTGGCTAGACCTCACTGGATTTCTCCAATGAATTCAAGTAATAGCACCAGGATTTGTTGTGGAAACTCAAAGGCTTCTGGTGCACAAGTGAAAGATAGCTGCTCAAAGAAATGTTGCAAATGTTGCTGCTACAATGGCTGCAATTCGAATAGCTGCTGACTGCTTTGATACCATCTGATAATCTACAGCAATCTAGAAACTGTAACAATCTCACAATCAATCTCTCAAGATTATTTGCAAAGAAGAAGAGAAGCATGCACTCAATAATCACTCATAAACACATAATAATGAACAATAACAGTATCATACAATGAATAACGAATGTAAAGACTATGATACAATAATCTATGATGACACATCATATAGGATTCGAATTAGCCAACTAGGGCATTCGAATCTGAGCTCAAAGTCTAGCATGAATAACTATGGAGACATCATCCAGTCGGTAGTATCAGTCATAAATGGTAAGAGTCAGTCAAGTGTGTCCAACTGAGTCTAACAGAACCATCTAGACATAAATCAAGGAATGGAGACTCCAAGTGGGCTGCATGAGGCTGTCTAACTCAAATTCTAGCTTGGATAACAATGGAGACATCATCCAGTCAATAGTATTGGTCATAAATGGTAATAGTCAGTTAAGTGTGTCTAACTGAGTCTAATAGAACCATATAGGCATAAATCAGGGAATGGAGACACCAAGGGGGGCGCATGAGGTTGTCAAATAGTCAAGTGGAACTCCAGAACTAGCTAACTAGAAGCTACAAGTAGTCAGTATGAGCAATCAGTGGAATAACTACTCAATCAATGCACTAACTGAATGATAACTTCCGGTAGGTGAGATAAGGCACCCTAACTGAGTGATAACTGAAGGTAGGTGAGTAAAGGCGCTCTAATTGACAGTGGTAGGTGATAAAGGTGCACTTTCCATGCACAACAGTCAAGAAGGGCACATCAGGTAGGTAGGAGGCCAAATGGGGGTTGTAGACAGGCTCTGGAGAGGTAGAATCAAGCTCAAGGTGTTGGGAGACCACCATGATGATGACTGGATGCGTGCAGTGGCATGCAAAGCATGCAGATTTGCATGCAGGAATGCAAAATACAAAAATGATGGTGTGAATATCCCAACAACCTATGCCTATAGAGTACTACCCTTTGGATTGTGTAACGTACCAGCTACTTTCAAAGAGATGTGCTTGGTATTTTCCCCGATATGATCCATCAATGTGTGGAGGTGTACATGGACAATTTTACTGTCTATGGGAACACTATTGAAGAAGCCTTACAAAATCTTGACAAGGTGCTAGCTATATGCCAAGAAAAAAACCTTGCATTAAGTAATCAGAAATGCAATATGCTACTAAATGAGGGCATAGTTCATGGGATTCACATATATTTTTTAAGCATAAAAGTAGACCTAGCTAAGATAGAGGTGATTGTCAACTTGGCATCTCTTGCTAATCAGAGAGAACTAAGAATTTTCCTGGGTAATATGGGCATTATAGGCACTTTATTCATAATTTTACAAGAATTTCCTAACCCTTGTTTAAGTTGCTTGAAAAAAAAGTTGATTTCTGTTGGGATGATGACTGCCAACATGATTTTGAATTTTTTGAAACAAAATTTGTCATCATCCCTTGTATTAATAGGTCTTGACTAAAATATACCTTTTCACATTTGCATAGATGCCTCTGATTCAACCATTGGTTATATTTTAGTCTAGAGAGACAACGATATGGCTTATGTTATCTATTGCATCAATAAAAAATTAACTCTATCTGAGTTGAATTATATTGTTACAGAAAAAAAAAAAAAAAAAAAAAAAAAAAAAAAAAAAAAAAAAAAAAAAAAAAAAAAAAAAAAAAAAAAAAAAAAAAAAAAAAAAAAAAAAAAAAAAAAAAAAAAAAATTCTTGCAGTTGTATATGCTATTAATAAGTTTCGACATTATATAACTGGTTATGATTTTTTTGTGCATACTGACCATTCTACAATTAGGTACCTCATGAATAAGCCTATCACTAATGGCAGGGTCACAATATGGTTGTTGTTACTTCAAGAATTTAACATTACTATGCTAGACCAACCGGGAAGGAAAAATCAGGTTGCATATTTTCTTTCTCGGCTATTGAACGAAGGTGAAGTTGTTCCATTAGAAGATAATTTTCCTAATGAAAATTTGTTTGTTATATCTAGTAAATATCCTTGGTTTGCTGATGTGGCTAATTATGTATATACAAGGATGTTACCTACCCACTTATCTCTTAGAGAAAAGAAACAAATCATTAGAAAAAGTGCATCTTACTCTTGGGTTCAGCATGATTTATTTTACACTGGTTGTGACTTTGTTATTCGTAGGTGTGTCCATGAGGATGAAATCTTTGATATTTTAAAGGCCTGTCATGATGACCCTTGTGGAGGCCATTTTGAAAACAAAAGTACATCATATAAAGTTTGGCACAAGGGATATTATTGGCCTTCAATCTTCAAGGATTCCTGGAACTACATGAAATCATGTAATCAAGCTGTCAAAGAATGGGAAAGCTTATAGTAGCTGATGAAATTCCCTTGCAGCCTCAAGTTCATTTTGTGCCCTTTGAAAAATATTCCTTGGACTTCATCGAACCATTTATCCCTCCATAAAAAGGTAAAAGGTACATTTTGGTAAGTATTGATTACGTAACTAAATGGTCTAAAGAAAAATATTTGAGTCATGCAACTGAAAAATATGTGGTAGATTTTATTTTTTGAAGACATTTTTGTAATATTTGGTGTGCCTAGGGAGATATTTGTTATAATAGTATTTTCCACCTTGGTGCCTCATATCAACCTCATCAGTATTCCATGACTGAGACACTCAGATTCTACCTTGATTACGTGCATGATTACCTCAGTTTTGATCAGTTTACCTCTAGGATCACACCTTGTTTTCTAGCAACCTACGATCCAGCCCCTGGATCACAACTTTTCCTTTAGAAAACTGCAATTCGAACACATATTTCCCTATTCTGTGGGTGTGACCTCGATGTATGACTTGATTTTTTTAGGAGTTCCAAGGATATCACGATTGAATGAGTTGGATCCTTCACAGCACAAGCTTGGGAACTCACAACAGTTTCAGGTTTCCTAAGTTCTAGAAGTCTAGATCCTTCCTCTCTTTCTCCTCCATCGATCTATAAATACTGTGAGGATCAAATCACCCCATCTATACTTAGGATATAATTTATTATGTGTTTTAATGTTTTCCTAGGTGTTCGACTAGGTTGTTGGCCAACTTGGCATACTTGACCCACTTTCATGTGGTAGTTATCCACTCTAGAACCCTCAGTTGTTTTTATTCCTACTTCAACTAAGTTTTACTTAGTAAGAGCACTCATAATACTTTTATCATGCTTTGTCCTACTTTTCTGCTCATAAAGTAGCATGTTTTACTTATGTGATGGATAAGGATAAAGCAAGGGTGCTATGTTGATTTAGGAAAGTTAGCATCTTTTTGGCCACCACATCCTCCCTGTTTTCCTCCACAAAATACATCATCTTACTACTTTTTGGTCACTCATAGGCTTCCATATATGATTTGGTGAATTCGTGACCTCCTTGCATGAGTTGGAAAGATGATGTTTCCTTAGATGGGTATTTTTGCTAGTTGTAAGCCTAATTGTGAAGCAAATAGAATTCCTCTATGGGATTTCGAATATCATCCATTTGTATATATTTGAAAAGCGATATCAGTGCCTAAGCTTGACTACTACTCAGTTATACAATAGAGATTTTATTTGTGCATCTATTATGTCTCATTTTTCAGTGTTATGAGCAATCTTGTGTAACAACATGTGAGGGATTTTTTGTGTTGCAAAGATCTACCTATGATCATATTTTCACAAATAGAGGGCATGTCAAGGGTAAAAGGGGACCCAATAAAAATAGTGATTAAAATTTTCCCAATTGCAGAGAGATACACTTCCTTCCTTTAGACATCATCATTGTGAGATCCCAACCTTTGGTGACATAGGCTAGGAGGAGGAACCAAGGTGTAATGTACCTGATCCCGAAACCAAGATCACGAGCACATGTAAACCCAAAGGAAGGTTTAATAAATGATATTAAGGTTAAACAAAGGCTATGATGGCATACCATCAATCCAATTAAATCAAACATACAACCTTTAAAATAATTGCAATAGTTTAAAAACAATTATATAATTCTCCAAGAGCTCATGCAGATGCAACACCATGCAAGCATGACAATGCAACCATATTTACAAAATTTAATAAACTTGGACCTTATAATTATTAAAACATTAAAGGTGACCATAATCAACCCAATAATTCTAACTAATCATATTTATAGAATTCTTTGCAAACTATTACAAACTAGAACTTTCTGCCATAAAACTATGCAATTTATGGCACTCCCGCGAATCCAATTTATGACACTTTTATTAACAGTTTTTCATTAATTATAAGATCAAGTATGAATTTAAAATATACATAAATTTAATAATTAATAAAAAAAAGTACAGAGTATCCATCTAAACCCCTAACTCGGACAAGAAATCAAATCTACAAATAGCTATATAAATCACTACTGGATCATCCGGCAAGCATCCAAATCTCTACAAAACCAATTGTAAACTTTAAATAAAAATCATAACATCTATATGTGGAATTATACATACACAAATGGCATACTATAGAATTCATATACATCCATAAAACATCAGATATTAAAATATCCAAAGAAGCTATCAATTCAATCTAGTTTCCAAGCATAAAAACCCATCAACTAGTGATCAAAACTCAATAATTTCAACTGTAGAATCATGGAACATATATGATCAGCCATGGAAGGTGCACTTGCAGAGCATTATATATAAAATAATACATGATTAAACATATTTCAATTTTCCCTTAAGATCATATATCCAATAAAGGAGAAAAAAACCAATTTTCCAAGCAAGATTGCTCAACTAGAGTTCCAGAAACCAAGCAATTTCAACTGTGAATTCATCTACATATATGATCAGCCATATATGGAACATTTATAGATTAATATACAAAAAGTAACCACATAAATCACATATTTCAAGAATCCATCAAGATCAGATCTCATAGTCAAGTAAAATGTACAAGTTTCCAATAGTTAAACCATCAAATCTACATCTAACCATTGATACAACTACCATGCTAATAAAAAATAAACAATTCGGCTATGGGAACAATGGAAACATCATATAAACATATGAATTTACATCAATTAAACCACTTATCTTAATAATGTGAAACTGGCATCAACCGGACCACATTCCACCCAGCCAAAGGCATTGCCAAGCCAGATCTGACTTTGAGAGGACACCCTCAAGCTGAGGCCACAGATCCATAGCATAGGTGCACTCAAGGATATCCCAAATATCAGTTTTAGAATCCACAAATCAATTCATCACCACCTTATTTATCCTCCACCCCACTACCAGGTGCAATGGTAATCACTTCACCCCCTAGGTTCCTTAGGACATTCCCATTCACCATCGGGATTTATGTGCAGGTCCAAGATAGAGACAAGCAATGGACACGGAGGAACTATACCAGTGTTTTTCAGGATTTCCATAAACACCATACAATATCACAGTGCTTCAAGCACAAGGTTCATTCACATAGTAGAGAATACATGGCTTCCCAAGCTCATAAGATTACTAAGCTTTCAACATCAATAGAATGAACAACCAATAGTAAATCAACCATAAAAAACCATCCAAAAATAACCCCCAACCACGTATATCAAACATGGATTTATAGACCAAGGAATTTAAGTCTAACTCAATGGGGTCAAATCAAACCAAGGTAATCCAACTTGAGTCAATCCAAGGGGGGTAACTCAACCATAGGAGGTTAACTCTAATCCAACCCAACCAATTTGAATTTCAAGGCGAGTGACTCCATTCCACTCCACCCAACTCAAATTCATGTGTGGACACATCATCTATGAATAGGAATCAAAATTATTGAGGTGAGGTGTCACACAAGCCAATGCATCTTCCCAAATAGAAAAGGATGGGTTACACAAGGAGTTATCCAATTTTTTAGGTGTCCAAGATAAAAATTGTAAGTGAGGGCACACTTGTGAAAATAGGAGTTACAAAACCAAGTGTACCCACCAAAAAGGAGTTACAAAACACCAAAGGGCTCAAATGACAAGTGGAATCCACCCAAGCACCCACTAAATCATGAATTAGGATCAATAGCACCAACATAGGCTAAAATAATCAAAAGTTGGGTCCATTGTACAATGTCTGGGTGATCATCAACTAATAAATCCACCAAGGCATAAATATGGACAAAGCTCAACCAAACAATATGTAAAGTGATAGGAATGTCCCCATTCCACCTCACATTGTGGATCTAGGCCTCCCATACTCTTTTGTGGTCTCCGGTGTGCCAGTTATTTTTATTAATTAATTATTTACAAATATAATAATAATAATGTCTCTTGGTCCTTAAAGACCCTTGTCTTGGAACCTAGTGCCACAATAATAAACAATTACAATTTTCATATGTTTGGGGCTTAACACATGGGGTATTAAATTCCCCTCCCCCTTAACAATGCATCATCATCAATGCATAATACATACATGCCTTTACAAAAGGATAACAGACATGCCCATACATGCCTCATAAAGATTACATATTTCTAACTCTCACAGACATGCCCATACATGCCTCAGAAAGATAACATATTTCTAACCACAATACCTCCCACTACATCCTACTTTCATGTCTGTCTCCACTGCCTAAGGGAGAACTAGGACTAGTAGAGTGGAACCAAGGAGGCAAGGGTGAGTCTTCAATCCCCGTTACAGGGTATGTTGGTTGTGGAACCTGATCTTCCAGTCTCATAGACGATGTTGTTTCAGTCGTGTTTGTACCCCAGGTTTGGTTATGATCCCCGCACGCGCAATGGGGGGTCCGGGGGGTACGGGCCCATGGTTTTGGGTATCCCATGGTATTTTCCCATGATATTTCCCCTTTAAAAGGAAGACATTGTAATACGGCTGTGTAATGTATTGTAGCATTGTAAATATCTATGAGATCGTGTAAGAGAGATTGAGAGAGAGTGAAGAGGAAGTTGCAGTGGATGTGTTGTGGGTTTTATCCCTTCATTTGCTGGATGGTATAATAATAAGGACTGGAAATTTCTGTGTGGACGTATCCCATCTTGGGTGAACCACGTTATATTGGTGTCTCTCTTGTAATGTGTTTGGGTAATTTATATTTGCATCTTGTTTATTGTTCTTACTCTGCGATCCTGTTTTTCTAATAGGGTCTTCAAACCTCATTACAAGGCCTTCAATATTCAACAAAGATACATCCACGTGAAAATCATATTTCATTCACTCATATGATTAACATTGGGTATAAAAATATGTGATACATGATATAAAGATATCCTTCTACAAAGATACTTTCTTCACATTGCAACAACCACATGGTTCGCATCAAATATCTATCTATATATATATATATATATTGTTCTTTCAATAAATAAAATTATAATTAATCACATGAAATATTTCAAAAATACATGAAATCATAGCATGAAATAAATTTCTTTTTATTCCATTTCACTCTACTTCATCTATGATACATGAAATACATCAAAAGTACATGAAATCAAAACAACATTCTAACCAATTTCAAATTCAATTTCAAGCATGCATTAGGTACATATTCTAAGTTACTTGAAATGCATGAAAAACATGTGAATTGCATTAAGATACTTTTACAGGTAATATATTTTCCAATAAATATGCATGAACTATCACCCAGATACCTTCCAACAAAGATATAAGAAAATACCACAAGGATACTCTTATATTAAAAGAGATACTTTCAACAAGATCATCAATATAAAGATCACAAAGGTACTTTATGCACTTTATTATTTCATTATATATTCATTACATTATTATTATATATATCAATATACATATATCATTTACACATTTCTCATAACCTCTTCTATTCACCAGTGAAACACTCACAAAAATAAAATCACAATAACAATTAATCAATAATAAGAGAATTACTAGAATAGCACATAGCCATTCTTACCTTTCAAGTGGCAAAGCATGCCCATACATAAAATTATTCTCTCAAGATAAGCAATAAAGTAAATAGGGAGTACATTTCCCATTAACAACATTCATATTAGTAATAGTAATACTACATCATCTTTATATATATACACTAATACATACATAAAATACCTCACAATTATACTTGTAATTATTCTATTATGCTATATATAATATATTTATCTAAATTATATACACATTACATATTACATATATCTCATATGTTTAATCATATATATACACACTATTATTGATATGTCATTATATATATATGTCATTATATGTACACATCTGTATACATCTTACATCATTATATATATATATATATATATATATATATATATATATCACAATTAATACTATAGAGAGAGAGAGAGACACTAACCTTATATACCATATATATGCAACTCACTACTCTGATCACATATACTTACATCATCAAATTTAAATACACTATAATACACATATACCACTATATATACCAATATATACTTCATAATACTATACAACATATAAGATACTATATCATATCAATATATATAATCAAATATGTCTATGATATACCTACTTCATCACATACGTACACACTTATACATATAGTATACATATTCTGTAAACAATTAAAGACAACTTTTCCTAGTTTCCAAATTTTAATTTCAAAATGTTTCAATTTCAAAATATCAGTTTCCAAGTAGGAGTGCAACTTTAAAGGAGGTATGCTCACAAAATTTTCTGAGACATTTCATAACTCAATTATGCACCCATATCATACCAAAGGTTTGAAAACCTGAAAAATCAATCCTTCTGAAAACTAAGTCAATCGTACCCGTAAATCAATCGTACCATAAGAAGCATTTCCATATTGATAAATTCAAAGAGCAGTAAAAGAGGAAATGCACGATGAACAAGCATCAACCAATCAAGTCACGGAATAGTAAAAGAGGCAATGCACAAGCATCAACCAATCAAGTCATTGAACAGTAAAAGAGGAAATGCATAAGCATCGACCAATCAAATCACTGAACAATAAAAGAGGAAATGCACAAGCATCGTCCAATCAAATCACTAGACAATAAAATATGCAATGCAATGTGAACATGCACCAACCATTCAATCTACTGGATCATTAGATATGCACTACATAGTACTCACCAATCAATCTATTAAGTAGTAAATATGCAATATTAATTAATTCTAAAGCATACAACAAACTGATATTTGAAGTGAGGCTTTTGATTCTTCCATTACACAAGGGAGGTTAAAATTCTTTCACAAAGGACATTTACGAATTCCAAATGCACATATACAAAATATTTATAACTCTGTGGACGGCCCAATAGCCGCGGTGTTAGAACCTAAGAGTTGATACCACTTGTAATGTACCCGACCCTGAAACCAAGGTCATCGACGCATGTAAATCCAAAGGAAGGATGAATAAAGGTATAGCACAGCAGATTAAGGTTAACAAAAGGCTTCGATGGCATACCATCAAGCCAATTAAATCAAACATACAGCTTTTAAAATAATTGTGATACCTTAAAAACAATTATAAAATTCTCCAAGAGCTCATGCAGATGCAACACCATGTAAGAATGACAATGCAACCAGATTTACAAAATTTAAGTAACTTGGACCTTAGCATTATTAAAACATTAAATATGAACATAATCAACCCAATAATGATAACTAATCATATTTATGAAATTATTTGAAAACAATTACAAACTATATCTTTCCGCCATAAAACTATGCAATTTATGGCACTCCCGTCAATCCAATTTATGACACTTTTATTAACAATTTTGCATTACTTATCAGATCAAGTATGAAGTTAAAATATAAAACCATTTAATAATGAATAAAAACAAGTACACAGAATCCATACACATCCCATAACTCATGCAAGAAATCAGATCTACAAATAGCTATAGAAATCACTACTGGATCATCTGGTAAGCATCCAAATCTCTGCAAAACCAACTGTAAACTTTAAATAAAAATCATAACATCTATATGGGGCATTATAAATCCACCAAGGGAACACTCAAGAATTAATATACATACATACAACATCAGATATTAAAATATCCAAAGAAAATATCAATTCAATCTCGTTTCCAAGCAGAAAAAACCCATCAACTAGTGATCAAAACTCAGTAATTCCAACTGTAGAATCATGAAACAGATCTGATCAGCCATGGAGGGTACAATTTCAGAACACGATAAATAAAATAATACATTTCTAAACATATTTAAAGTTTCCATTAAGATCATATCTCCAATAGAAAATAAAAACACCAATTTTCGAAGCAAGATTTTGGAGTTCCAGAAACCAAGCAATTTCAACTGTGAACTCATCTATATATATGATCAGCCATAGAGGGAACATTTACAAAGTAATATAAAAAAATAAACACATAAATCACATATGTCAAGTAGCCATCAAGATTAGATCTCATAGTCAAGGAATATGTACAAGTTTCCAACAATTAAACCATCAAATCTACATCCAACCTTTGATACAACTACTAGGCTAATCAACAGTAAATAGTTCAGCTATGAAAACAATTGAAACATCGTATAAAAATATGAATTTACATAAATTAAACCACATATCTTAATAGTGTGCGACCAACATCAACTGGACCACGTTCCACCCAGCCAAAGGCACTGCCAAGCTAAATCTCACTTTGACAAGCCACCCCCGAGCTGAGGCCAAAGTGTAATATTTTAGAGCTAGGATAACTCAACAGTAGCATACCTCACTAGAAATTACTCATGTAGTGAAGAAAGAAGAAGAGTAAATGTTGAATCAATAATCACTCATTACACAGAAAATGGAGGAAAATTGTCGTATCATACATCAGTTGTAAGTTGGCACTCTGTAATGTGAATAATAACTGAATACAATTAATGAGATTCGAATGCCAATAAGGTCATTCGAATTATCCTCAAAGTGTGGCTTGGATAGCATTGGAGACATCATCTAAACCAGTGGCAATGGTCATAAAAGTCAACTAGTCAGTCAAATGAGTCTAACTGAGTCTAACTGAGTGCATGGGCACTGATGTAGGGAAGGAGACTCCAATGTGGGTGCATGAGGAGCTGTCAGTAGTCAGTAGAGCTCAAACTAGTCTTAGTAGGTGCCTATCTAAATGCTTCAGTCAGTTAACTGATCAATCATCCCCTGAATCAAGGAACTGAGTCATCAACCAACTAACTAACTGAAGTAACTCCTAAATAGGTGGAAGAAGGCGCACATTTGCTCCAGTGATGAAAAAAATGGCACATCAGTGGCTAGGAGGGATAAATATGAGCAGAAACAGGCTCTTGAGGGCTGCAAAATAATGACTAGGTGCTGGGAGACTGCCATACTAATGATTGGATGCATGCAATTGCATGCAGATTACTGGATGCATGTAGAATTTCATGCAGGCATGAAAAATACAAAAATAATGGTGAGAATATTCCAACACCCCTCTGCACGCTATACTATGAGGTAGTAACTGAAAACTGAAAAGTAGGGCCCTGGTGACTGAGACCAATGGTCACCCCATAAAAAAATCTAAATAATAAAAGAGGAAAGAGGGAAAACCTAGTGGGAAGAAATCCCTCCCTCAAAATAGATTGAAGTATGCTAATGTAGCATATCAACACTCACCCCGGAAGGAGGCAAGTGTCCTTCTTTTCCAAAGAAGGATCGATCAACCTGAAATGGATCAATAATTTGAGAAGGATGAAACCTTCCATTCTGATAGCCTAATATGGTTCTCCATTGATCAGTTGGATCACCAACAAGATCTCCAGAAGATCTGAGAGTAGTGGTTTCCCATCTCAAAAGAGGAGGATCATCAATTGAGAGATCATCAGGTTCTTGTGGAACTGGATCTCCCATTCGCTCATCTTCTGAATTAGTTTCTAGATCTTCAGGTTCTTGTGAATCTAGATCTAGCATTCGCTCTGCATCATCATCACTCTCATATTTTGAATCTAAACTGTCATGTGAAGAATATTCACTCTCTTGGAGCTCATCAAGCAGTGGAGGTGTAGTAGGAAATCTCTCTTGCTCAACAGGATGTGCATCATGAAGAGGCCATTCCTCAAACTGTACACTCCTATCAAGAAATGTAGTCATAGTAGAGGGATAAAGTGGCTTGTAGGCCTTTGCATCCAATACATATCCCAACATAATGCACTCTCTTCTTTGTGGATCTAGGGATCTCCTTTTCTTAGTTGGAATCATTTCCCATGCTCTGGATCCAAACACTCGAAGATGAGAAACATCAGGTTTAATGTATCCCATCCATGCTTCGAAAGGAGTCATGTATTTGATTCCTTTGTGAGGAACTCTGTTTTGAAGACAGGAGGCATGGTTAATGGCTTCTGGCCAAAGACTAGGGTCCAACCCTTTCGACTTTAGCATGCAGGTGGCCATTTATTTCAATGTTTTGTTCTTCCTTTCAGCAACACCATTCTGTTGTGGTGTATAGGGAACAATATGTTGCATCTCAATGCCCTCTTCAGCACAAAAGGTTTGAAAGTCACCCTTGATGTACTCACCTCCATTGGCAGTGCGAATGGCCTTGATCTTTCTATCTGAAAACTTTTCTACAGAAGACTTGAAAAACTTCAAGAATCCAAATACTTCTGACTTTAATCTAAGAAAGTATACCCATGTAAATCTGGAATAATCATCAATAAAAGTAAGAATATACCTTTCCTTGTTCAAAGTTAGATCTAGAAATTGACCTGTAACATCACTATGAATCAGATATAGAGGATGAGAGGCTCTCCCTTAGAAAACTTTATCTTTGGCAGCCCTTCAACCATCTCTTTAGTATGCATGGCTTGCAAGTATATATAGTTAAGATGCCCAAATATTTCATGCCACGATCTACTCTCTTCATTTGCATGAGTGTGAAGAGAAGATTGCTTTGAGAGAGGTAATAAGTGGGAGAACTCATACAGTTTTGACTTATGATTTGCAACACCTTTTTCAATGGTAGAACTTGATACCATGTCTTGGATTTCGACCTCATTTGTAGAGAAGATCACCCTCTTGGGATCTCTAGTATGGGTCATCTGATATACTGAAAGTAGATTAGCAGTGAGAGTGGGGACACAGAGTACATCTGAGAAGTATCCATGATCTAGTTTGATTCTTCCAATTCCCTCAGAGGAGACCTCAGAATCATTCCCCAACATAATGTATGGTCCAACAGTAGCTTCAAATCCAGCGAAGAGATTCTTGGAGGAATACATATGCCTAGATGCTCTAGAATCTATGATGAAGGAGGATTGAGTTGATGCACCTGCCATGAGGGTATGACATCTCTCTTTGTTCTCAAATCCAAATGGTTCACTCTCTTTCTTTCTAGCACATGCAAGTACTGGAAGATTATTTTTTTCAAGAATTGAAGCCATGAGATCTATGGTCTTCTTCATACATGATCTCTCAGGGTGATATCCTCGATTATAGTATGTTCACTTGGATTTTCCCTTCTGAGTGTGCTTGTCCTTCTTAGGATTCGAGGCTCCATCTGACTATATGGGAGCCTCCTTCTTCTTTGTATCATTTGACTTTCTATCATAAATTGTTTTTTTTTCCTTTTCCATTCGCTCTTCTCATCTCAGTGGCTGCAGGAGTTGAATCCAACTTGGTTTTTATCACTCCCATGTGTACTAGATTCTCCTCCTCAAGTTTGAAATATTGGATGAAGTCTTCAAGCGAAGGGAACTTCCATTTTGGAATGGACAATATTGTTGACTAGAAGGTCGAAACAAACACTAAATAATCAGGTCCTAGCTTCGACAGAATGGAAAGGATGAGTTTTTTTTCTTCCTTCTCAATCCCATACCTCTCCAACTGTGAAATCAAGTTCTTGAATTTGTTGAGAAACTCAGTGATAGTTTTGAAACTGCTTGGGATCATGGAGATGAGCTCATTTTCTAGTTTATGCCCCTTCAAATAATCTTTCTGGCCAAGGAGGTGTTCGAGCTTGTCCCAAACCTCCTTTGGAGTCTTCAAATCGATAACATGAAAGTGCAAATCTTCAAAAATGCTAAAAAGAAGCAGTCCTACTGCTTTATCAAGCTTGTCTAAGTACTTGGATTTATCTACTGCACCAGTGGGATCAACTACAGATCCATTCACCATTCTGGAAAGACTCTTCGACTTCAAGAATATGCCATTTTAGCCTTACATTCGAAGTAGTTGAATGAGTTCAACTTGAGATCCATGATACTGAAGAATTCAAAGCTGAGAGAGGGAGATTCCTGCAAAACAAATGAGAATTATGAAAAGAAGATTTGTTGCAATTCGAATTAAACATTGCCTTAGGACACTGAGCACATGTGACTAAGTCCTTCACACCTGGCTAGAACACACTGGATTGCTCCAGTGAATTCAAGGCAATAGCACCCGGATTTGTTGTGGAAACTTAGAGACTTCTGGTGCTCAATGAAAGATAGCTTCTCGCGGAATTGCTGCAATTCGAATAGCTGTTGTCAGCTCTGATACCATGTAATATTTTAGAGCTAGGATCACTCATCGATCACTCATAAGTAGCGGACCTCACTAGAATTTACTCATGTAGTACAAAAAGAAGAAGAAGAAATGTTGAATCAATAATCACCAATTACACAGAAAATGGAGAAAAACGGTTGTATCATACATCAGTTGTAAGCTGGCACTCTGTAATGTGAATAATAACTGAATACAATGAATGAGATTTGAATGCCACTAATTTCATTCGAATTATCCTCAAAGTGTGGCTTGGATAGCATTGGAGACATCATCCAAACCAGTGGCAGTGGTCATAAAAGTAAACTAGTCAATCAAATGAGTCTAACTGAGTGCATGTGCACTGATGTAGGGAAGGATACTCCAATGTGGGCGCATGAGGAGCTGTCAGTAGTCAGTAGAGCTCAAAATAGTCTCAATAGGTGCCTATCTAAGTGCTTGAGTCAGTTAACTGATTAATCATCCCCTGAATCAAGCAACTGAGTCATCAACCAACTAACTAACTGAAGTAACTCCTAAATAGGTGGAATAAGGCACACATGTTCTCCAGTGATGAAAACAAGGGTGCATCTGTGGTTAGGAGGGATAAAAGTGAGCAAAAACAGGCTCTTGGGGGTTGCTAAATAAGGACTAGATGTTGCTCGACTGCCATATTGATGACTAGATGCACACAATTGCATGCAGATGACTGGATGCATGTTGAATTGCATGTAGGCATGCAAAATACAAAAAATATGGTGAGAATATTCCAACACAAAGATCCACAATAGATGTGCACTTAAGGATAGCCCAAGTATTAGTTTGAGAAGAAACAAATCAATTCTTCACCACCTGCTTTCTCCTCCACACCGCTACTAGGTGCAATGGAAATCCCTTCACCCCCTAGGTTCCTTAGTACATTGTCATTTACCATTAGGATTTATGTGCAGGTCCAAGACAGAGACAAGAAACGAAAATGGAGGAACTATACCAGATTTGTTCAAGATTTCCACAAACACCATACAAGATCCAGTCCTTCAAGTACAAGGTTCATTCACATAGTAGAGCATACATGGCTTCCCAAGCTCATAAGCTTACCAAGATCTCAACATCAATGGAATGAACAACCAAGAATAAATCAACCATCAACAACCATCCAAAAAGAACCCCCAACCAAAGAGATCAAACATGTATTTATGGACCAAAGAATGCAATTCTAACTCAAGGGGGTCAAATCAAACCACGGTAAGCCAACTTGAGTCAACCCAATTGGGGTAAATCAGCCACAAGAGGTTAACTCTAATCCATCCCAAGCAATTCAAATTTCAAGGAGAGTGACTCCAAGCCACTCCGCCCAACTCAAAATCATGTGTGGACACATCACCCATGAAGAGAAATCAAAATTAGTGAGGTGAGGTGTCACACAAGCCAAGGCATCTTACCAAAATAGAAAAGGAGGGGTTACACAAGGATTTATCCAACTTTTGAGGTGTCCAGGCTAAAAATAGTAAGTGAGGGAGCACTTGTGCAAATGGGGGTTACAAAACCAAGTGTATCCACCAAAAAGGAGTTACAAAACCACCAAAGGGGCTCAAATGACAAGTGGATTCCACGCATGCACCCACTAAATCATGAATTAGGATCAATAGTACCAACGGAGGCTAAAATAATCAAAAGTTGGGTCTGTTTTAAAATGTTTGGGTGATCATCAACTAATAAATCCACCAAGGCATAAATACGGACCAAGATCAACCAAACAAGTTCCAAAGTGCTAGGAATGTCCCCATTCCCCCTCACCTTGTGTATCTATGCATCCCATACTCTTTTGTGCTCTCTAGTGTGCCAATTATTTTTATTAATTAATTATTTGCAATAATAATAATAATAATGTCTCTCAGTCCTTAAAGACTCTTTTTTTGGCACCTAGTGCCACAATAATAAACAATTACAATTAACATATGTCAAGGGCTTAAGAAACGGGGTATTACACAAGGAAAGTCCCTCATCATGATTCAAGGTAAACTCACTTGATGTATTTATTCTACTATTATTTATATATACATGATGATGGTTTCCTCCATTCATGGTGTTCTCATAATAATACATCATTGAGCTAGTTATTTCATTGATTAACGATTAGATTAGATCTATCTTCTTTCATGCATAATTGAAAGGTTTGAGAAAGGTGTTTCCTTTGTCTCTTTGTGTGCAGATAGCAGGTGTTTATAGGTTGGAGAATAATATATATAGGGACTACACCAGCTCGGATATACAAAGGAAAACTCTCAAGTTAAAGGTACATTATCACCAACTATTCCTTTACGTGAATGCATGGTTAAAAGAAGACGAACAAGTGGAAACTATTGGAATATTCCTTTATTGTTTGTCTTGCGTATTGGTCACACATAAGGGAGGTATCACTTATCCATAGGAGATATTTTGTCCGTAACATAATTAGTGACTCCAATGGGGACCAATTATTGTTGAATGTTTTCCTTGGATTACCTTATCCTTTTTCAAGTTTGATTCTTGATTTGCATTTGTTTTCATTCTCTATGGGCACCTAGGCAATGGTCCCTTCCAAATCTCTTATATTTGTGGTCAAATTTGTGTTTTTTGTTTCCACACTACACTGGATCACATCTTTCTATCAATCACAGATCAATCCAAACCCTTCGATCACATGTTTCCTTCTTAAAAAATTTCATCCATCCATTTGATTGTGGGTTGTAGAGCCTGGTGCTCATGATCCATACTTGCATACTGCTTGTCTGGTGTGACCCACACATTTATATCGTAGGTTTCCTTCTTGCAAGTCATGATCCATCCCCTGGATCGCCCTGTCTGCAAGTGCGGTTTGAGCCTGTAGGATTGGGTTTTTGAAATTTTTTTGCACTTGACCTTGGTCTTCTATTGAATTCTAGAGTCCTTTGAGGTTACATATAAGCTCCCACTCCAGGTGGTTGTGTTTTGTCTCGGTATAGAATTCCTCAAGGTGACACCTCCTCGCTAAGATTCAGGTCTTCGACATATGTCACATGTTCCCTTCCCTCATATCTGAACTTGACTTGCGACTGTTCCTCTCGGTTATCTTCTTGTTAAGTGGTAACCTTAGTGGCCTTTATTTTTGGCTCATACCTAGGTTACTACGAGGGGGAATTCCTTGTGGTACCTGAGGAATACATCCAACACTCCTTCGAAGGCCTTTGGGAGGGTACCAGTCCCCATTGATGGTGCTTGGCCCCACTGCAGGACACTGTGAGGAGTTGTGAGTAATTTCTTCTCCATCCTTTAGCCATACTTGCTCGATGAGCAAAGCTACTGGGAATTAATCCCCCAATAACTGAGTTCGAAGGGAGGGTAATTTTGCTTGTTGTTGCTTTAGGAATTTTTGTAGGGAGTGCTCTTTGTTGTTTGTTGACTAGTTGGACCATAGTTTGAGTCATTTTTTATTATTGGTGATATTTCTCTTATCATCATGGCTGACAAAAATGTACACCACTCACAACGCTTACATGGGGATTCTCCTAAGTTTGAGGGTCCACCAGTCCAACGACAGAGGTTTAATCCTTTGATCGAGTTACCTACCATTGCAGATTTTAAATCCCATTTAGCTTATACACCACATGCACAGTTCCCACACTTGGAACATTTCACCCCACCTGAAATTGAAATAATCGAAGAGGGTCAAAACTTCCATTACAATCCACCTTTAACGGATCTTCATGATCTTGTCTTAGTCCACGTAGGGATTCTTCCTTCTTCCAAACTTGTCGTGGGAATCAAGGCTCACCATACAATATCGGGAATGGGTGTTCCATCTAGTCTTGGGAGGTCCACCACAAGTGTTACAAACTCGTAGGGGGAACCCGTAGGTAATTCCTCCTCTACCCCTATGTCTAGCACACTGGTGGTAACATCATTACCTCCCAGGGTTAGTAACCCATTTGTGATCTTACCAGCAAGGAAACATAGTCCTATCACACAAGTCTCATCATTCTCTTCGTCCTTGGCTCCAAATACCACTATTCCTATGCTTCATACCACTCTTCCAAATCCATCTTTCATGTTTAAACAAATGACCACTCACTCCAATGTCGAGACTAGCATGCTTTCAGGATTTATCCCTAGTTCTGTTAACCCCTTGGCGATTTTTCCTTCTAGTTGAAACTTACCTATTGGAACTAGTATTCCTACCAATGCCAACTTATGGGGGGCCATGTTACGTCCTAGCCTCCTGTTGTAACTTTGCTTCAATTCTTGGCCTATCTACCAACATAAGTCCATTATCACGGGGCAATGCATTTGGATTTTATTCTTCAACTCCTAGTGCTAATGTTGGTCATTCCATAGACCAAGGGGGATTCCAAAACTATCCATTGCATTCCCATAATTCCTTTTCCAACACGAGATTTCCATTTTTGGAAACTTTGAACTTACCTGACCTCTTTAGGATGACGAATGATCCTATTTTTCATCAACCCCATTGACCATCCATACCAGCCAAGATCCCATCAAATATCCCTAAGTTTGATGGGAAGACTGGAGAGTACCTACAAAATCATGTGATGACATTCCATTTTGGGTGCTCATATAATTCACTTGTTGAAGATGGAATTCAATTGAGGTTTTTCCAACACACTTTGACTGGCACAACAACCAAATGGTACATTGATATGCCTAGTGCATCTTACCATGAATTTAGTTCTTTGGCCATGGATTTCCTTACCCACTTCCAGTTACCCATATGCTATGAGACTAGGACTAAACTCTTGACATCCTTGCGTTAGAGTGCCTCCACCCATATATCTATTCATATCCATGAATGGAGAAAGAGGCGGTGCTTGATTCGCGTTGAAATACCAGATCAATTTTTAGTTGATTGGTTCGTGAATTACTTATTACCGCCCATTTCCAAAGATGTTTCCATGTCAGGCACAGTTACTAAAGATAAATTCATTTTAAAATCCCAACAGCTGGATTTGATTTACTCTCAATATCGCATGGTGTATGACATTATACCTCATGTTCCTCATCCTTCTATAGATCCTCAACGACATCCTCTTGTTCCCCATGATGATGGATTGATGATGGATGTCTCTACCCCTTCAACAAGTCACCTATCCAATCAATTGAACAAGATGTCAATCACTTCCCCTTTGTTCATTCCCTAGCCTGTGGCCTCCATGCCACTTGTCCCTACCCAAACCTACCAAGTTAATATGCTACAACTAGTTCAACCGAGAAACACTACACAACAGGGGGGGGGGAATAAAAAAAAATCGTAAAAAAAAATAATGGACAAGAGACCCAAACCCAACATACTAATGCTCTTTCTAAAGAGGAAGGGGGTACAAAGAAAAATCCTTACCAATGCTTCATTTGCAAGGTTGACCACCCTACTCACCTATGACCTCTCATGGAGGATTTTCATAAATATTTGGTGCAACATGGAAATTCATCCCCACCTGATGTCCTTACCCACCCCTTCCCTCAAAATCAACAACAATTGGTAACTACACCTCCCACACCCTTGCAATGGGTCACCCATGATCGCCAACATTCTGGGGGATCCTCATCCTATTAATGTAATTGTAACTTCGGAAGATAGTCACTTGTATTTTATTTGTACTTCTGACGGAGATGTTTATTCCTCTGGTCGGGGATGTCATTATTACATTTGGTCATGTAAATTCATTGAGGTAAATCCTCCTTTGTAAGTTGTGGCAATAGATCCCCTAAGAGTCAATTAGAATAGGGTCATTAAGTCCCCTAGAGAATTCGACCCAATAAGGTACAACTGGGGTCGACCTAGTAAGTGAAAAGGTCAAGTGAAAGATAAAGTATAAATAGAGAGTAGATCTCTCTCATTTGGACATCACACTCACTCACAGGTTCGCATTAGTGAGAGAGAGGACAAGTTCGCATAGGAGGAAAAGAAGAGGAGCTGCATAAGAACATCTTTTTTGGGGGGTTTTACTTTTGTGATATTGTATTGGTGACGGTTCTATCTCTGAGGAAGTTGCGGGGTTTTCTCTTTATGGTTGCCCCGAGGAAATTCTTTGTGTCTATTGTGTTATGATGTGCATGTTATTCTTTTAGTAAGATCCTAGATAAATATTGATTAAAAGTAGAAAATATAACATGGTATCAGAGCTAACCTGAGAAGAAGACACTATGCAGATGCGAAATCTAGGGCTTCTTAATTTTTGGAATTCTCTCCACAGATCATCAACGAAAAGAGGCTAGGATAACTCGCTCTAGGAGGGAACATCTTTCTGTCGAAGTAGAATTCGATTATGAGAATTTTCATTTTTTGGCCCGTCACTACTGCCAGAGGAAAATTAGGGCTTCTCACAAATTTGGAATTTTGGAGTGCAATTGGCATAGGAAGGTGTGCCTCTCCAAGATCAAAATTTTGGTACCAAGATTGAAATTTTTGAGTGGGTGAAACTCCCAGAAATTCAAACCCTAGTTCGAATTTGGACTAGAAACTGTAGAAAACCAAAAAACCAAAAAAGCCAGAAACTGTAGATCAGAATTTCGCAAGTCAATTTTCAAGGGTGAAATTTTGGAATCTTCAAAAACCAAGTATACCAACATACTCGCCTCAATCAATTGCATCCATCTGTCCAACCATAAGTTCCAAATTCCAAGTTTGAAAATTAGGTTTTCTTTGACAAACCCTAGGCCAGCTCCAGAGCCAGTTTCAACAACTTAAATTGGTAAGACCTAAAAGATTTTCTATTTCCATTTGAATTTCTCATTAAAGATGTCTCACCACACCAAGCTTGAGGATAAGCTTGAAGGGGTTGATAACTTCCGATCATGGAAGTATAGGATTGCACTTGTCCTTGAAGAGAATGAATTAGGCACTTATGTGAATGAATAGGTTCCAGCACCAGAGGGAGATCAGGCTAAAGAATTACACAAGAAGAACTTGGTTAAGGCTAAGATGATCATTGCAAATTCCATTAAGGATCATCTCATCCCACGTGTGTCATCTTTGAATACACCCAAAGAGATGTTTGATGCCTTGACCAAGTTGTTTGAAGGGACGAATATAAATCTAAAGATGACCTTGAGGAACCAAATGAAGAATGTGAAGATTCAAAATGCAGAGAACATGCAGTCATACTTTATAAGGGTCTCTCAAATAAAAGAGAAACTTGAAGCTGCGGGATAAAATGTAGAATATGGATAAATTGTGATGACCACCTTGAATGATCTCCCTAGATCATGAGACTCTTTCATTCAAGGGATTTGTGCTAGAAATAATTTAATCACATTCAGTAGGTTGTGGGAGGAATTCTCACAAGAATAATCTCGACTTGTAGCTCGATAAGAGAAGATGGGATCAAACAACGATCAAGCTCTCACAACACACTCTAGGAGGAATAATAACAAGAGGGAGCACCATCACATTAAGAGGGAGAAACACCACCACCAAAGTCAAAGGGATAACTTTAGAATATCCAAAAGAGATCTATCTAACGTTAGATGTTATACTTGTCATGAGAAGGGACACTACTCCATAGATTGTCCCAGAAATAGAAATGGCTCCCACAACAAGAAGACAAACAAGAAGAGACATCATGCTCACACCGTTGAAGATGATGAACCCGCAAGGAAAAGAACCAGAGAAGAAGAAAGAGAAGATTCTTCAAGTGATGAAGAATATGTATTGTAATGAAGGTAACCAATTACAAGGGTTCATTCAGAAGGTTCCACCTCATAAGATGAAGCTAGAGATGACCTTCAATATTACATGAAAGGAGTAGGAAAAGCTCCTACAAATTTGGACTTCATAAACAAATAAGGATCAATGCTCTATGGAATCGTCTCATCCATTTCAGCATTGATTAGAGTGCAGAATAAAGGACACACAAATTCTACTCCAACAAGTGTAGAATACTTGCTCAACATTTCTAATCGTAAGCAAGGAAGGTACAGGACCTCAGAATCAGACGATGAAGAAGAACACTCCATCAGAGACTCTAGTAGTTCCTGCAAGGAAGCAAATATCAAGAGGGATTCCACCCAACAAACAAACAAAGATAAGTATTTGAATTGCCATTTCTTATATATCTATTTTTTTAAATAATATTGTTCATTGGTGTACATATTTATGTTCCTAGATTTAGGTTGTGTATTATGCATATTAGGATATTTGCATTAATGAACAGTATACTACTAATATGCATGTGATGGGTAAGTGGAATATGGTACTGTACAACATTCCATTGCTACTTATCTAGAATGAAACCTTTTTCTTGACATGTTGGGAGTAGTCCACACTCTTAACAATGTTCTGGTAGAGATGGAAGGAATCTAGAAAGTTACGGGATATGGATGAATGTTGTATTGAATCATTGGCTAAGATAATTGCATGACTATATGACCTATGTCTTTATGCGTAAGAATTTGTTCTGAAAACTATGAGAAGTTTCTAATCATGCAATTGAATTTAACTTGTAGGAAGGATCTACAAAAGAAGGATGACAACATTTGTTTCGAAGAACAAAGTGACGAAGACTCAGCATACAACATATCCAGAAAACTACCTATTGAATGCATTGAAGAACCTGGAGTTCCTAGGATCAAAGATGCAGTAATGGAAGAAGCAATTCCATAAGATAATGAAGATCGCAAGATGGAAGAACCACAAGAACTTGTAGATCCACCTCATGAGAAGAACTCCCACAAAAGGAAACCAACATGGGTACAAGAAGCAATAAAATATGCAGAGAGGTAAGGTGCTCAAGAGGGATGCACAGAGAAATCAAGAGACCTAGGCCATACTCCAGTTATGTATCCTTGTTGTGCAACATCATTGACAAGGAACCTTCCAACTATGAGGAAGCGAAAGAGAAGAAAGAATGGAAGGATTCCATGATCGAGGAGTACCAGTTGATCATGAAGAATGATGTCTGGGAGGTAGTTCTGAGACCAGAAGGGAATTCTATTGTGACTTCTAAGTGGATCTACAAGATCAAGCATGCTGCATATGTTAGATTTTCAGAAATTTCAATCTGATCTAGGATCTTAACTGAGAGAATAACATGTACAACATATCTACAACATATCAATCATGGACACAATAATGCAAGCACACAAGAGACACAGAGTTTCACCGGGGAAAACCAAGAAGGTGAAAAAACCCGCAACTTTCTCAGAGATAGATAGAGCAATGATACAACCCAAGCATAAGAGATATACTCCTAGCAGCAGCTTCTCCTCCTCCACTAGTGCACCACTCTCTAATGAGTGTAAGTGTGAGTAAGTGAATGATCAAATAGAGTGCCTCCCACACTCTATTTATACTTGACTTGACTTGCCTAATAACCTTTACTAGGTCGGCCTTAACTTAACCACATAACATAATGCTGACAGGGCTGACCCCCAATAGGGTGGTCTAATAACCCTTTAACCCACATGAATTATACAGGGCCGACCCCATCAAGGTGGTCTAATAACCCACCAAGTATAAGTTACGACACTTGCAATATAAATGATGACACTTCCGTATAGAGGAATAATAACATCTCTATAGGAATACAATATACATAGGTGAAATACATTCCAAAGTTACAATTACATCAACACTCCCTCTTAACTAGGAAGGTATTTCTCGACACAGGTCTTCTAGCACAAGTCTTCTTCTCTAGATCATCATCACTGGATCATTGTCATCAAATCATCGTCATCGTCACTACTGCTGCTATCTCAATCAATCTCTGAACTACTCGTCATAGGAAGTTCTACAGAGCCAACCCTTTTTCATACTAAATGTAGTCCCACCACCTATAGGTCTTCATCATCAGTGGTCATACTGTGGATCCCAGGACTAATTATGTGCATCAAAAAAACTCCGAAAGAGCATCCCAGGCCTTTTACGAGCACACGGCTCAACCTATCGGATCTCCCAGTATCTTTTACATGTGACTGTCACAAAACCTTAAAAGAGTGTCTTACCCAGCAAGATCTCTAAAGAGCATCTGAGGCCTTTTACGTTTCTAGCACAACCTGTCTAGATCTCCAAGACTTATTACATGTGACCCCTACCACAAAACCTTAAAAGAGTGTCTTGCCAAGAAAGATCTCTAAAGAGCATCTGAGGCCTTTTACGTGACTAGCACAACCTATCCAGATCTCCAGGACTTATTACATGTGGTCCCCACAAAACCTTAAAATAGTGTCTTGCCAAGCAAGATCTCTAAAGAGCATCTGAGGCCTTTTACGTGACTAGCACAACCTGTACAGATCTCTAGGATGTATTACATGTGGTCTAGCAAAACCTTAAAAGAGTGTCTTGCCAAGCAAGAGCTCTAAAGAGCATCTGAGGCCTTTTACGTGACTAGCACAACCTGTCCAGATCTCCAAGACTTATTACATGCTACCCTTTCACAAACTTTCCACGACCACGGAGTATCAACCTGATACTCACCATACATCATCCTGATGTACATCATCACATGATCAACCTGATCATCATCATAGCATCATCCTGATGCATATCATCTGGAGCAACATCCTGAAGCTCGTCATCCATGATCGTCCTAATCATACAATGCACCCACCTGATGCATACCAAGTATATACCTGATACATATCATCATACATGATCCACCTAATCATACAATGTATCCACCTGATACATATACAGATACATGATCCACCTGATCATATAATGTATCCACCTTATACATATCAACATACATGATCTACCTGATCATACAATGTATCCACCTGATACATATACATATACATGGTCCAACTGATCATAACAAACATTCAACATGATGCATATACATATACATGATCTACTTGATCATAACAAGCATCCAACATGATGCATATACATATACATGATCTACCTGATCATAACAAGATTCCAACATAATGCATATACAGAGCAGTAATTGGAGCATCGTCCTGATGCTCATCACATAACGCTTATATCCATAGCCATGGGAAGGATCCTCCTCTCACCATGCTTGGAATGGCTCCTGCAAATGTGTCCATCACTTCTTCCTCGAAGTGTCATCAATCTGAAGAACACCAAGCCTCTCTATGAAGTACTCGAACTTCACTCTGGCTAGTGGTTTCATCAACACTTCCGCAACCTGCTCATCCGTCGCAACATATAGGAGCTTCACTGCTCCTCTCTACACCATATCCCTAAGTGATATTTGATCTTAATGTGCTTCGACCTGTCATGGAACATCGGGTTCTCAGATAGCTTCACACAACTCTGGTTGTCACAAAAGATACCAGTAGCCTCCAATGGGAGATCAAATAGCTCAGACAGTAGCTTCTGAAGCCATACTGCCTCACAACTAGCCGAACAAGATGCAACATACTATGCTTCGGCTGTACTCAGTGCTACGCAGGACTGCTTCCTACTAAACTAAGAGATCACACCTGATCCCATACTGAAGCAACACCCAGATGTGCTCTTCCTATCTGCAGCACTGCCTACCCAATTTGAATCAACATAACCCTGTAGGTTAAACTTTTGTTTCGCATCATACTTGAGCCCATAATCAATTGTACCCTTCAAGTGCCTCAGAATATGCTTTATGTAACGTACCCACCCTTGGACCCAGTGCAAGGAAGGGAACCTCATGCCATTCTATGGGGATTTTCATAAACTCAGCCATATTCATTAGATTCACATCCATAAAAGAGATGTGTGCAGATGGAAATCAAACAAACATGCACAGCGGAAATGGACTCATCCACACACATATTACATGACTGTTATTCAATTTAACATAGTCAACAAATTAACACATTTGCAGAAGTAAATACATAATAAAATACTCATCTTGATGCAATGCTCTCCCAAACAACTAGCTATATCGCTGCAACGTTCCTCCCAACCGTAGGTCTCTGCCTAGCCTGTATTATTTCAGCACTCAGAGACCACCCCCTAGATGGGCATGATATCTACAAGGAACTTGGGACTCTCAAACCCTGCACGGCCAAAGCAATGGATACCCATCTCAACCCCAACATTCTTTTACACACAGTAGCTCAAAACTGGCATGGATATATAATTCAACCATGGATTCACAGAATAGGGTCTATAGGTTTTCCCCAAAACGTGGGCACACCAAAACGAATTGTGGGAAGAGGGAATCAACCTCAGGGAAGAAAACCGATTCCTCCTACAGATGTATGAGCATTTAGTGGGCCAAAACGGCCTCACTTAAACCCCAAATCATTTCCCCTCTCTTCCCCACTATTAGACACAACAAAAACTCCCTTCCCAGCTAGGAGAACGAAGGTAAACACAGGAAATTCATGGAGGGAAATGCCCAGGTAGCTCCAAACTCGTGAGAGGGAAAAGCTGGTTGATGGGTAATGGCTTGGGGAGCAATTCATGGCTCTTTTCTTGCCCAAGAAGCCAAACACGAATTTCCATGCAGGGTGGCTTGCCCATACTCGAATTTGGACATCCATACCTCCCATTCCCCAAGGCATTAACTACCTCAACCAACTCTTGGGAGAAATCAATGATTGGGTACAAAAGTCAACAAGGTTAGTTGAGGGTTCATGGGTTCTCTCATTGACACTTGGCTTGACTTGATTGGCTCAAGGGTTTGAATATTTCCCTCCCAATTTCCTTGTAACATCATGCCCCCATCTCTTGTTGCATTGTGTAGCTAGTTGTGGGATTTTGTATTAAAATGTATATTTACAATTCCCATGGTTCACTAGCACATGGGTAGCATAATATCAAATACTTGCCTCTTCTAGATCGAGCGTTCACTAGTGGGGCCTTGGCCTTGAGCTCCACGCTAGGAATCATACATAATATGCATACATTATTTACATTATAGCCCAAAATATTATAAGGTTCAAAATGGGGGACGTGACATTCCCCTCCCCTTGGAATAACACCGTCCTCGGTGTTCCAATACCTAGGAATACATACACGCTATATACATGTCCAAAATTCACAAAATATGGCAGGTATGTCCTGCATTTCACTCTTTTCTTGGGTTTTCGGGTTCAAGTCCTTTGGCTTTCACAAACTGCTCCTGCTGGCTGGGACCTTCTAGCTCGGCATGAGGGCATTGTTCCAAAACAATCCCTTCCCTTTCTTTACCTTCCCACTGATCTACAAGTCTGGAAACTTTATGGCGACTACCCTCTTGATGTTCCATTGTTGGGCAGTTGCGGAGGCAATGATTTCCTCCACATCCCCAACATTTCATTGGTTGCTTTACCTTTTCCTACTCGATGTCCTTTGAATCTTCCCACCTGGAACGTTTCTTAATCAGACGATTGGATGAATGCTTCTTCATGGATCCACTTTCCTTTCCCTTACTGATTGCTCCCATAATTCTTTTTACCTCTTTTTATAGACAAATAGAGTCCTGCAAAACCTTATGGTTCATCTCATTCTGTTGCCTCTGTAGCTTGAGCATCTCTCCAAGATTTTCTTGGGTTCTGGAAATTGTTTGAAGAAGACTTTCAACCAACTCTAATAGCCCTCAGTCTACGGCCATGGTCAATGGAAACAACTGACCACACTTTGCTTACTAGCAACACTTTCTTTTGCTGGCTGCAACCAATTGTTTCCCCTTCTTACCTGTGAAATTCATCATGGAAATCCTTTGTTAGGACAATCATAACATAAACATTAAAATCAGTCAATTATTTTCCCAATTGACATGGAATGTCCATGCTTTATTCATGGGACTTCCACACTTTTCATGCTTTTCCAACATACACATGAACTCGTTCATGTTCATCCTTTCACAGGAAATTTACTATTTCAGCATTCACAATTCATTTCAAGCAATTAAACACAATCTATTTTCAGCCATGACATGCACTCAACAATCTTTTGTTTTATAAATGCATCAATCGAAAGGAAAGAGAAGAGTAGGAGTTTCTCTCTCTTAGTCATGTTATATTATGGAGCTACACCATCACTGTGGTTTCATGCTCCTTAGTCTCTTTCACTTCAATGTGAATGCTTTGACTTTCCTTTTTTGGCTATGACACTTAGTTTCTAAGGTCTGTCTAAGGATTTTCAACTAGGAACCCTCCTCCATAGTTGCCTAAGAACCTTTGGCAGCTAGGATCCACTCGTGTCCACCAGCACCATCTTTCATTACTGCTCATACTGAGCTCTTTAGGACGGTCACATGTCCACATGCATCTCTAGGATGCCTTCATAATCCTTGCTTCCAGCAATACCTACACTCAAACATTGAATCAATTCACATGTTTAGTTCATTTTCATAGAGTTTATCTCTAAACAAGAGTTTAGGAAATCATAACCAAATCATATACACACGTATATTCATAAGCAAGAAGCGACAAGGTAACCAAATACTTATTTGTATTGGATGTCTTCACTTTATTCCACGAGATCCTTCTTTGATTTGCAAGCCTTGGATTTTCCATGGACATAATTATGAATGTTGGGCCAACACGTAGGCTACTCCACAATCATTCGAATAGGCAATGCCAGGCCAGTACGCCGACTGGGTTCATCAATCATTTCCTTTAGCAATATGCTAGGCTAGTGCTCTGACTGGTTTTATCAATTGTTTAAGGGGTGTTGGGACAGCGTACACGCTACTTTACCATATCAAGTAGTTAATGCCCAACTAGTCACTCTCTGGATTTATCAAGAACTTTATAGCGTTCAACCAGCTACTCCCTGGATTTCTCAATAATTTATATCGCCCACTCATTTACTCTCTGGATTTACCAGCAATTTATATCGCCCACTCATTTACTCTCTAGATTTACCAGCAATTTATAGTCTTTCAAGGTCTTGCCTTCCTGCAATGACCAAGGTTTCCAACAAAGAAACAATAGTGTATCAGCTTAGCTATTAGAAGACTTATACCTGAAATCTTCATTATTTCAAACAAGACATAAATGAAAACAAATACTTATCTGTATTGTGCGTTTCCCCTCTGGTCCACAGGGTCCTACTTCGCTTTGCAAGCCTTGGAATCGCCTATGGACTTTGATGTAGTTAATGCTTAACCAGTACATCTCCCCATCTGATGGATTTACCAAGCATTTGGTGGTTCCCAACCAACCCCATACCTAGTTGGCCCTCTCTAGTGTCGAGCCAGCACATTCGTCTAGGTCATCGACCAATAGAAGGAAACTGCACCACCTAACCATTATAGGTCAAGGTTCTACTATGGATCCATAGGCATCTCAAGGTTTTCAGTCAGTCTTGGCACCCACCCTCCTACTGCTGACCCAACAGGCATCTCAGGGTTTTCAGTCAGTCTTGGCACCCGCCCTCCTACTGCTGACCCAATATAGATTTTATGCCTTCACCAATGTCACCACACCTTCTTGCATGATAACCCTTCACACACACATCAAGTCTTCATTCGTACAAGGACGTCACTCCTTCTCTTGTGCAAATCGGTGGTTCCTTTTAGGAACTTTATAGGTGACTTTCTTGACTGTAGGTTAACATGGCCCCACTCACATAAGGATGATACCCCTTTTCACTACACAACTCCTTGGGTTTGTCTATCCCTTCCAGTATTATTTAGTGTGAGCATAGAAAGGTTGCCAATTCCTATACAGTCCTTCTGTATACCCTTCTTCACTTTGCCTCTTAATGTGTAGTACCAATTGGTATCTGTGTAGGATGGAAACAAAAGAAGGATAAGCAGGCTTATTAGTATTGCTTTGTATCCGCATTCCATAACATTCACTATCAAATATTGAAACACCAGGAATGCATCCATTCCCTTAGGGTGTAGTCAATATTAACAACCCTATCATGACCCGCCACCAGAAAGGTGTGCACCCCCTTTCAGATGTGAGCCATGTAGGCCCTAATCATACTCAAGCAGTCTGAAATGATATAAATAAAGTAGAGCATGCTCTGCATATTAACCCTAATAATTTAGATATGCATGTTCTTATCTAGGGTCACAGAATACTCATTCTTTTTGCAGATGTATCTTTTCTTCATTTGCAAAGAATGGGGCTCCCTTCTCTGAGTCAACAGTTCTTCGGTTTTCCACCCCAATCTTTCCACGTTCCATAAACCACACATGCCTTCTTGGCGTAGCTTTACCATCTCACTCTCATGGTTTTCAATCATACAACTCAGCTGAGATGTCATTCTTAAAATATGAAATGGTGTTTCACCCGAAACCCATTTTCAAAGCATGGGGTCCTTCCCATGGAGTTTGGCTTCTGTAGGTCATCACACATGGTCTCCCTGCAATGTGTCTTCCTGGCACATTTATCAAATAGCCAAACAGTCAGCAGCATTTAAAAATAATCATTCAATGGCATTAATAATTAAATTCAAGTATGAATTTGCAATTATGTTCTCTACAGAAATTGATTTGCTTAGCCATGAGTCTGTTCTCATATTGTTTGGCTCTTTCTCATAGTAGATTCCAATCTTCGTCATGGACTTACCCACATTTTCCATGCCCAAAACAATCTACCTGAAATCTGAAACTTCAATCAACCAAACATATTGTGAGTATCTGTGCATATAATCCTTTCATTGCTACAATAGTCACTGAAGTGATCTCAGAATTATAACAATCAATAGTTCAAACACCTTCAGTTGTTAGCATTTGAGATGCAATGAAATATATGTATATATCTATATATGCATCGTTATCATAAATAAAATTGCAAGACATGGGTACACTATTTGTGCAATTTAAATAAATTGTAAGTACTCATTACTTCACATTCCATGCAATCTCTGTCCTTCCACAGAGCACTCTGGTAGCCCATCATCATGTCTACCTTCTTCATGCAATTTTTCTCCTGTATTCATAGCAGCTCATGAAATTCTCTCAGTATTAACAATGGTTCACCATTTCATCTATTATCTAAATGCATTGAAACCTATACATATCACAACCGTGCATTCTCGCAATGCATCTTAACATGTGCACTTACACATATGCATGCACATTCACAATATTTACATAATATTTTAATGTGCATTCACTCAATGCATAAACCCTCAATACAACCTTGCATTAGTCCATGAATACTATGCATTCCAACATATTGTGGTCTAACCATGATTATCTCATATGGCATATACTACAACAGGACCATAAGTCATTACTTGCTTTGATTGTTAAACTCACAACCAACATACACAAATGGCATGATATAATTTCATATGAATGCATTAAGGTTTCTAAGAAACTATAGGGTGTGAGGTTCCTTGCCTTCACTTACCCACTCCTGACCATACTTGGTAGGTTGACATTCACGTTCAGGCACTCAACACCACATGCAAACCAAATCAACATAGTTTAATCATAGTTGAAGGGATCTTACCAAATCCTCTTTCAACATCCATGCACTTAAGCACAAATATCTATTACCTTTATGGCTGTCATTAACATCGTTTGATGTTACCTGATCAGTTGGCCTCTTACCAAGGCTTTACAGTCCTTTTTCCAACCATGCTCATAGATTTGTCGCACCATCCTTTCTTCATAAGGTTTTTGTTTTTGGTCATATACAACAACCATCGTCCACATCCTTAATCATGCTTCGGTTGTCTTTGGTCCTATAACCATTGCAAACACGACTAGTTATTTAATAACCACCATAATCATCTTTAAGTGGCTCATTGCATATGCCAAACCTCACTTCTTACCAACATGCAATATCATATACATGTATGCACAAACATTTTCACATTCACAGTGCAATGTTTATCAATATGCCATCTAGTGCATATTTATTTCAGCTATCTAATATCTTACATTTTCAATCATGCTTCTATGGTCTGATTCATACAATCATTATCAACAACATTACTGGTGATCAACCATAAGCAATACCATTAATGAGCTATTGCATGTGTAACTTCACTATTTTATCAATATGCAACATCATGCTCATGCATACGCAATTCACATGCATTATGCAATGACTCTCTAATCATGCCCACTAATTCATATGCATTATTCTCTTGCATTTCCAGCATCCCTATGCCATAATTTCCAGTATATAAAACTTAGGAAATAAAAACACAATAGAAAGAGAGGAGTTAAGGAATTCTCCCTTCCCAATTCCTTATCATGACATGGAGTTCCTCCTCCACATCATAGCTGATCCTTTTCTTAGATTCCCTACCAAGCACGCAAGGAATCATTAGTTGTCATTTCTCACCAAGTAGCAATTTAATACAAATGTAAAGCATTCTTAGTTGCTACTTTGCAAGCATGCAATTCCTATGCTATAACAAAAATAGTTAAGGTGAGAAGCTTCCCTCTTTATCAGCATTGTCTTACTTAGCTCCCATAGAATATTTCTCACCATTGACGATGTCTCAAGGGGATGACGGGGGTCAAGGGGGCTTGCCCTCTTGTGGCACCCTTGAAAACAGTTGAAATTCTCTATTTCGGTGGACTTGGCAATTCTCTTCCGACCCATTGCGGACAAACTTGTTGATATCTTCCGGTTGAAAACTCAGCTTTTCCTTCCGTCATTGCAGCGGAAACTCGCCAATTCCTTCCGACACTATGGCAGAAACTCACCAATTCCTTCCGACATTGCGGCAGAAACTCACCAACTTTTTCTGTTGTTGCGGATGAACTCGCCCATCTCTTCCACCGTTGCGGAGCAACTTGCCCATCTCTTCCGATGTTGCGGAGCAACTCACCCATCTCTTCCGATGTTGCGGAGCAACTCACCCATATCTTCCGTCGTTGCGGAAAAAACTCGCAAGTTCTTTCCTCAAATTTTTTGGACCAACTCATCGAGTCCTTCTGCCATTGCGGAGCAACTCACTGAGTTCTTCTGCCGTTGTAGATCGACTCACTGAGTTCTTCCGCCGTTGCAGACCAACTCACTGAGTTCTTCCCCCGAAACTTTTCCTTCGTTTTCGGTGAACTTATAGATTTTTTGTCGATTCGTTGCGGAACAACTCACCAAACTTCGCCGGCAACTTCGGTGGAAACTCGCCGACATAGTTAGGCAAAACACTTAGAAAATTTTTGAAATTTTGAAACTTTTCTTAATGGTCTGTGCTAGGCAGGAAGCATACTTACCTCTACAAGCTGTGATAGCTATCCCATCAAAGCCCAATGCTGCAACCAACAGCTCTGATACCAAATGTAATGTACCCACCCTTGGACCCAGTGCAAGGAAGGGAACCTGATGCCATTCTATGGAGCTTTTCATAAACTCAACCATATTTATTAGATTCACAGCCATAAAAGAGATGTGTGCAGATGGAAATCAAACAAACATGCACAGCGGAAATGGACTCATCCACACACATATTACATGACTGTTATTCAACTTAATATAGTCAACAAATTATCACATTTGTAGAAGTAAATACACAATAAAATACTCATCTTGATGCAATGTTGTCCCAAACAACTAGCTATGTCACTACAATGTTCCTCCCAACCATAGGTCTTTGCCCAGCCTGTATTATTTCAACACTCAGAGACCACCCCCGAGATGGGCATGATATCTACAAGGAACTTGGGACTCTCAAACCCTGCATGGCCAAAGCAATGGATACCCATCTCAACCCCAACATTCTTTTACACACAGTAGCTCAAAATTGGCATGGATATATAATTCAACCATGGATTCACAAAATAGGGTCTATGGGTTTTCCCCAAAACGTGGGCACACCAAAACGGATTGTGGGAAGAGGGCATCAACCCTAGGGAAGAAAACCGATTCCTCCTACAGATGTATGAGCATTCAGTGGGAAAAAAAAACCTCAATTAAACCCCAAATCATTTCCCCTCTCTTCCCCATTGTTAGCCACAACAAAAACGTCCTTCCTAGCTAGGAGAACAAAGGTAAACACAGGAAATTCATGGAGGGAAATGCCTAGGTAGCTCCAAACTCGTGAGAGGGCAAAGTTGGTTGATGGGTAATGGCTTGGGGAGAAATTCATGGCTCTTTTCTTGCCCAAGAAGCCAAACACGAATTTCCATGCAAGGTGGCTTGCCCATACTCGAATTTGGATAGCCATACCTCCCATTCCCCAACGCATTAACTACCTCAACCAACTCTTGGGAGAAATCAATGATTGGGTACAAAAGTCAACATGGGTAGTTAAGGGTTCATGGGTTCTCTCATTGAAACTTGGCTTGACTTTATTGGCTCAAGGGTTTGAATATTTCCCTCCCAATTTCCTTGTAACATCATGCCCCCATCTCTTGTTGCATTGCGTAGCTAGTTGTGGGCTTTTGTATTAAAATGCATATTTACAATTCCCATGGTTCACTAGCACATGGGTAGCATAATATCAAATACTTGCCTCTTCTAGATCGAGCATTCACTAGTGGGGCCTTGGCCTTGAGCTCAACGCTAGGAATCATACATAATATGCATACATTATTTACATTATAGCCCAAAATATTATAAGGGTCAAAATGGGGGATGTGACACTTTACAACAACCGGGTGAAAACCTCTGGGATCCGTCAAGAACTGGCTCAATGTGTTCACCGCAAAGCAAATATCTGGTCTAGTGTTCGTTAGGTACATCAAGGACCCAATCATCTGCGATACACAGTGACATCAACTGGATCAGATGAAGCATCACACAGAAGCTTCAAGTTCGATGCCATAGGTGTGGCCATGGCCTTGCAGTCCATCATCCCGAACCTCTTCAGGATCTCTACTGCATACTTCCCTTGTCCAAGGAAGATTCCATCTACACTCTGCCACATCTCCATGCCTAGAAAATAGTGCATCATCCCCAAGTCCTTCATCTCAAACTCGGCAGCAAGCTTCCTCTTCGTGTCGACAATCAGTCTATCCTCACCTGTAACAAACAGTTCATCCACATACAAAAGTAGTATCACAGGATTGCCTTCCTCAACCTTGTAGTAAAGGTTGGAATCTGCTTTACTCTTAGTAAAGCCCAAATTGGATAGAAATCTATCTATCCTACCATACCAAATCCTAGGAGCTTGCTTTAAACCATACAAGGCTTTCTTCAACCTACACACATATGACTCTCTGTCATGTGTCTCAAAACCTAGTGGCTGCTCCACATACACTTCCTCCTCGACTACACCATTCAAGAAAGATGTCTTGACATCCATCTGGTGTATCTTCCATTTCATCACTACATCCAGAGAAAGTACTGATCTGGTGGAAGTGGACTTGGCTATAGGTGCAAAAGTCTCTTCATAGTCAATCCCTCTTTCTGGGAGAAGCCACGAGCTACAAACCTCGCTTTGCATTTCTCCATGCTACCATTTGCAGCATGCTTGATCTTATAGATCCATTTGGAAGTCACAACAAACTTCCCTTCAAGTCTTGGGACCACATCCCAAACATGATCGATTGGTACTTCTCGATCATGGCATCCTTTTACTATATCCCGTATCCTGGGAACTTCATATTCTTCAATATCTTCAATAGATAGTTTGAACTTCATTGCTGGAATAAATGTTGTAGTCCGTCTTTTGTAGGTGATGGTATATGATCTTTCCTACAAATCAAGTTAAATTGCATTATTAGAAACATCTCATAGTTTTCAGAACAAATTCTTACACATAAAGAAATATGTCATATAGTCATGCAATTATCTTAGCCAATGCTTCAATACAACATTTATCCATATCCCGTAACTTTCTAGATGCCTTCCAATCTCTACCAGAACTTTGTTAAGAGTGTGCACAACTCCCAACATGTCAGCAAAGAGGTTTCATTTTAGATAAGTAGCAATGGAATGTTGTACAGTTCCATAGGCCACTTACCCATCACATGCATATTAGTAGTATACTGTTCATTAATGCAATTATTCTAATATGCATAATACACACCCTAAGTCTAGGAACATCATTGAACAATATTATTTAAACAAACAAGTATGCAATAAATGACAATTCAAATACTTATTTTTGTTTGGTTGTAGGGTGGACTCCCTCTCAATATTTTCTTCCTTGCAGGAACTACTGGAGTGTGCTCCCTCTTGATCTTTGCTTCCCGGATTACCTGTCTTTGAACTTATATCCATCCTCGATCACTATGCATACTTACTAGTATCATCATTGTGTTATCCTCGAGGTCTCATACACACATTCATTAGTCTAATCTTAATACTATCAAAAACATTATGATTCTAAGTAATCTTAAACATGTATGGTCAAGATCATTTCATACATAGATAATTTATCAGAATTCTTTTACTCATGCATATTCCTATTTGACCAAAAGACTATTCTGGATAGTCATATCATCAATCAATGTAAGAGACATAATATGCATAAACCCTTGATTACTTACATTTCTAACTTCATGAATAATCATTATCAACCATACAACAGTATAAGATCCTAACACAAGGTAGGATTCTAACTTGATATAGGAAAAACATACCTAGTTATCATATTTGCTAGTTATGTCTAGCAATGTCTTCTTGTTCTCTTCAATGACTTGTGCTAGTAACCTGCATATATCATAGGTTAAGCATTGTAGAACCTAATTATACATACCTCATAAGTAGAGCTTCTATGTGATCCATGACAATGGATGAATCTTTGTCTTCATGTCACCATGGTCATATGTTATTGAACTAGAACATGATTTGTCTTTCTTGATGTACCTTTCATGTTAGCGGACAACATCAACCTCATACAACACCACAATGCATTAGTACAATCATAAGTATCAAAACCCTAATCAATGAATATCTGCATTCATAATTTTATTAAGGTGATATGACAAGTCTAAAGTTAATCAAGAATGTCATAACCTTAATGAAGACAAACATACCATAAACTTAATCATGAACAGATATCGAAACATACTTGGATAAGTCATACCTGTCGAGATTTCTTGTAATCTTCTTATGTAAGGCCTTAGCCTCATCTACCTCTGAAACAGGAACTTCTTCACTTATGCAGGTGACCAATCCATTCTCTTCTAGGATTAACCCAATCCACTGGATCTGGAGCTCGATTAGGGTTTGTCAGGAAAACCCTAAAAATTAAAACTTTGAATTTCAAACTTCTGAAAGGATAGAAAGATGCACCTTGATGAGTTGATCAACCTGGTATACTCAGAATTCAAAAACTACAAAGTTTCACCCCTCAAATTTGCTTTCAATCTTCCGGATTCACTAGGGAGGACCCTGAATTAGGGTTTGAGTTTCCCAGAGCTTCACCCAACCAAATAGTTTGATCCAAAGATCTAAACTTTTATTTTTTCCAAGGATCTTCCAGCTATGGTCACAGATTTCAAAAATTCCCATTTTTGCAGAAGCCCTAATTTTCCACTTTTCCGATCAAAGTCTCGAACTAGGGTTTGATCAATCCCGGCCTTCTGCCGAACCAAAAAATATGATCTTGGTCTCTAAATTTCTATTTTTATGAGTAGCATTCAGCCATGGTCTCCGATACAAAAATTCCAACATTCTCCGAAACCCTAAATTCCCGGAACCATGAATGAAGGTGCTCAAAATCCAATTCTGTTTTGACAGAAATATGTACCTGATTGTTTCTAGTGCAACTCCAAAATTTCAGATCTATAGGGTCTAAAAATTATTATTGTGATAGCCTGACCTGTTATCTTTCCAACCCCATAGGTCTGACCTCAAATGGATTCTCTGAGAGAGAGTTATGCCAAGTGTCACAACGTGACCTTTTTATGGGATAAAACAGGAGAGCGAACTTGTACGGAGTGCCACGTGTCATTGGTTCAATTTCGGCCTCTAAAAAATGTACCTATGAAAGTACAGTCTGTTCCCTACCTGTCACATTTTACGAAATTTCATTTGGAGCTTCCTAGCCAAAGTTGTGACCTTTTTTCCTAGGTCACCTTTTTATGACTGAGATCTAGAAGAGGAAGAAACCCTAACTTGTACTGATCATAAATCACAAAGTACAATGAAGTAGAGGTTGTCCTTTGGACACAAGGTACATGGGGATCTTATCTTCGACCTGTAAGATTTTAAGATCCTGAAACCTCTCCAAAATGTATTTATAGCAAAAGTGCTACGATGAGTGTTTTTTTTTATATCAAGCCCTAGCTTCGCAAGTGCAACAAGTGTCATAAATGCCATACCATGCCTTCTTTTAGGCTAGCTCTGATACCATGTTAGATTTTCAGAAATTTAAATCTGATCTAGGATCTTAACTAAGAGAATAACATGTACAGCATATCTACAACATATCAATCATGGACACAATAATGCAAGCACACAAGAGACACAAAGTTTCACCGGGGAAAACCAAGAAGGTGAAAAACCCCGCAACTTCCTCAGAGATAGATAGAGCAATGATACAACCCAAGCATAAGAGATATACTCCTAGCAGCAGCTTCTCCTCCTCCACTAGTGTGCCACTCTCCAATGAGTGTAAGTGTGAGTAAGTGAATGATCAAATAGAGTGCCTCCCGCACTCTATTTATACTTGACTTGACTTGCCTAATAACCTTTACTAGGTCGGCCTTAACTTAACCACATAACATAATGCTGATAGGGCCGACCCCCAATAGGGTGGTCTAATAACCCTTTAACCCACATGACTTATACAGGGCCAACCCCATCAAGGTGGTCTAATAACCCATCAAGTATAAGTTACGACACTTGCAATATTAATGACAACACTTCTGTATAGAGGAATAATAACATATCTATAGGAATACAAACACTTCCGTATAGAGGAATAATAACATCTCTATAGGAATACAATATACATAGGTGAAATACATTCCGAAGTTACAATTACATCAACAACATATGGAAGCATAGAGAAACACAAGGTAAGGTTTATGGCATGTGGCTTCTCCCAGAAAGAAGGCATAAATTATGAGGAGACATTTGCACCTGTATCCATATACACTTCCATCAGATCAGTACTTGCATTGGCTGCAGTGATGAAATGGAAGGTACACCAGATGGATTTCAAGACAACATTGTTGAATGGTGTAGTAGAGGAGGAAGTGTACATGGAACAACCACTCGGATTTCAGACACATGACAGGAAGACTCATGTGTGCAAATTGAAGAAGGCTTTGTACGGATTGAAACAAGCACCTAGGACATGGTATGGTAGGATGGATATTTTCCTGATGAGCTTGGGATTTACCAAGAGTAAAGCAGATTCCAACCTTTACTACAAGGTTGAAGTGGGAAATACAATGATACTTCTACTCTATGTAGATGACCTGTTTGTAACAAGGGAGGATGGGCTCATTGTAGATACGAAGAGGAAACTTGCCGCAGAGTTCAAGATGAAGGACCTGGGTATGATGCACTATTTCCTAGGCATGGAGGTGTGGAAGAATGCAGATGAGATATTCCTTGGACAAGGGAAGTATGCAATGGAGATTTTGAAGAGATTCAGAATGATTGACTGCAAAGCTATGGCCACACCTATGGCATCGAACTTGAAGCTACTATGTGATGCTTCATCAGAGTCAGTTTATGCCATGATCTATCATTATATGATTGGGTCATTGATGTACCCAACGAACACAAGACCAAACATATGCTTTGTTGTGAACACATTGATCTAGTTCCTGATGGATCCGAGACAAGTTCACCCGGTTGCTGCAAAGAATATATTGAGGTACCTAAAGGGTACAGTTGATTATGGGCTCAAGTATGACGCGAATCAAAAGATTAACATGCAAGGTTATGTTGATTCGGATTGGGAAGGAAGTGTTGCTGATAGGAAGAGAACTTCAGGATGCTTCTTCAGTATGAGATCTGATATGATCTCTTGGTTTAGCAGGAAGCAGTTGTGCATGGCACTGAGTACAGCCTAAGCAGAGTATGTTGTAGCTTGTTCGGCTAGTTGTGTGGAAGTATGGCTTAGGAAGATACTATCTGATTTGTTTGATCACTAGTTCGAGGCGACTTGTATTTTCTGTGACAACGAGAGTTGTGTGAAGTTGTCCAAGAACCCGATGTTCCATGACAAGTCGAATCATATTGATATCAAGTATCACTATATCGGGGATATGGTGCAGAGAGGAGAAGTGAAGCTCCATTATGTTGCAATGGACAAGCAGATAGCCAACGTTTTGACCAAGATTCTAGCCAGACTGAAGTTCGAGTACTTCAGAGAGAATCTTGGTGTTCTCCATATCAAGGTTCCTTCCAAGAGGAAGTGATGAGTCTGGAAGACGCAGATACACATGGGACATTCTCTCATAGTGGTAGGAAAGTCCTCCTATGTTGGTAGATGTAAGGGTCGGGATTTCCCGAATGGTGGTAGGAAATTCCTCCCATGTCTGTTGATGTAAGTGTCAGGGCCTTTCCCAAATGGTGGTAGGAAAGTACTCCCATGTCGTTTGATGTAAGTGTCGGAGCATTTCCCGAATGGTGGTAGGAAATTCCTCCCATGTCGGTTGATGTAAGTGTTGGGACCTTTCCCGAATGGTGGTAGGAAATTCCTCCCATGTCAGTTGATGTAAGTGTTAGAGCCTTTCCCGAATGGTGGTGGGAAATTCCTCCCATGTCGGTTGATGTAAGTGTCGGATCCTTTCTCGAATGGTGGTAGGAAAGTCCTCCCATGTTGGTTGATGTAAGTGTTGATCCTTTCACGAATGGTGGCAGGAAATTCCTCCCATGTCGGTTGATCTAAGTGTTGTGTCTCACATGCTAGTAGGAAATTCCTCGCATGTTGGTAGACTAGGTCTCGTATGGTGGTAGGAAATTCCTCCCATACTGGAGACATTGTGATTTGCATCTAGGATGTGATCCGTGTGACAGTGAGATGATATGAATACAATGAGGCGACAATAGGAGACACGGGTGTTTACAGAGGCAATGTAATGACTGGTCCTGGGATGTACTTACTTGATGGCTTGCTCGCAGAGATGATGAATACCTACATGAGGGCTAGGCCTACATCCATCATGAAAAAGGGTTGGCTCTGTAGAAATTGCTATGACGAGTAGATTCGAGATATGTCACCAATCGATGATCGACATGATGATGATTGCAGCAGGGACGATGATGATCCAGTGTTGTTGATGATGTTATAGTATTGATGATCCAACGATGAACATTTGTGTCCAGATGTGTTGATGATTGTGTCAGGATAATACCTTCCTAGTTAAGAGGGAGTGTTAATGTAATAGTAACTTCGGAAGATATTCACTTGTATTTTATATTGTATTTTATTGGTACCTCTGACGGAGATCTTTATTCCTCCGGCTGGGGATGTCATTATTACATTTGGTCATGTAAATTCATTGAGGTAAATCCTCCTTTGTAATTCGGGGAAATAGATACCCCAAGAGTCAATTAGAATAGGGTCATTAATTCCCCTAGAGAAGTCCTCCCAGTCAAGTACAACTGGGGTTGACGTAGTAAGTGAAAAGGTCAAGTGAAAGATAAAGTATAAATAGAGAGTAGAGCTCTCTCATTTGGACATCACACTCACTCACAAGTTCACATAGGAGGAAAAGAAGAGGAGCTGCAGAAGACCATATTTGTTTTGGGGTTTTACTTTTGTTATATTGTATTGGTGACAATTCTATCTCTCAAGAAGTTGGGGGTTTTCTCCTTTATGGTTTCCCCAAGGAAATTATTTGTGTCTATTGTGTTATGCTATGCATGTTATTCTTTCAGTAAGATCCTAGATAAATATTGATTAAAAGTAGAAAATCTAACACATCCAATGCATTTTTGTTCTTGTGTGAGAAAGAAATCAATTTGCAAACTCGCTCTAAAAGATATGATGCTTCTTAAAAGTGTCTGGTCATCGATGAATTTATTTGTACACAACCCGACAGTTATATCCATATTGAGAAACCTACTCTTGACCTCATAACCCACCTCCCCAAATGCTTATTTAAGAAGTCCAACCTTCTACCAAGCATTTTCCATCATTACAACAATGTTGAAGATTTGGCACAATCTCCTTGTGCCATGTCATCCCTAGAAGTGCTCCAAAGTTGTCTTGGGAAAAAAAAGGCATTGTTGAACGTCATCAATGATTTTGACCTATATGATACCAATGTTATTTCTTTCAACTTGGACCGGATTACAACAAGGCACCCCCCTCAAGTGGCATTCCAAATCCAAATTAAGTCATAAGGGATTACTATTTATCGCACTATTGTGGATGAGGGAACCTCTACTTGTGTGATTTTTGTGTCTCACTAGAAAGATTTGGGTTCCCCCACTTTGGCCCCTTATCCTTGTTAGGATATTCCTATACTCCATCCTAATCCTACCAGCATTTTCATCCTTTTCATTTTCAGTCTTGCATGCATTCCTGCATGCATCATGCATTTTGCATGCATTGCATGCATCCGCATGCTGCCCAGTCATCAGGTTGATACCTCCAGCACCTAGTCCCTAGTCTTCCAGCACTCAGGAGCTTATTTCCACTCAGATTGAGCCCTCCTATCCAGTGATGTGCCCACATATCACCATCCACTTGACAAAGGTGCCCTTCTTCACCTACCAGTCCAGTTGTCTTCAGTTAACTGAGTTCTCTCTTTGATTTTAGGCTTGACTCACTCTTAACTAACCTTACCACTCCGATGGACCTCCAGTGTGACTAGACTGCTCATTCTGACTTCAGTCAGCTCCTCATGCACCCTCCACTGAGCCTCCTTCATTCAGTTAGTGTCTCCATGTGCCAATTACACTCAGTCACACCTACCACACTCAGTTAGACTCGGTTTAACTGATGGTTGACAATTACTTGTGCATTGATGACTCCACCGATGATGAGATAGACTTCTAGTTGTGCTTTGATGACACTCCAATGATCTTTTGATCACTCCATGAAGGCTAATTCGAATTGCCACCTTGGCATTCGAATCCTCATGCATTGTACTACTTATTTGTCCATATTGTGATTAATGAATTAGAGTGTGTGTGAAGTATTTTTGCTTCTATCCGAGTTCTACTATATTATTATTATGTTGCTCATCTTACTGCATTGACCACTCTTAATCTTATTCCTAAATTCTTTCTTGTGAGGTATACAACATCTCTTAGATCGGCCGTGAGGATTTTCACATGGTATCAGAGCATGTTGAGAGTATTGTTTATCTCCATTCCTGAGAGTTTTTTGCAGGTTATTATCAATATTTCGAGTGTAGCAGTTTCTGCATTTTTTGCAGCAGTAGCAGTTGTAGACTTTTCTATTGTTTTTGCAGGTCTTCTACAGCTTCCATGAATTCAGAAGAAATCCCTCCTCTTTCTCCACTCAACTATGATGAATGGAAACCAAAAATGATAGCATATTTGAAGAGCCATGATCTCTTTGATTATTGTTTTGAAAGAGAGTTCGAATCCTCTGAAGAAGAGAATGACTGGTTAAATAAAGGTGACAGTGTCTGTGGAGACATGATGCTTGCTATGTCTCGATGCATCGTACACCACTTCTTTTATGTTGAATCTCCAAAAGATCTATGGGCCCACCTGGATGAAATATTTGGTAGACAGAATGAAGGAATTGGTCCAAACCCTTTCGAGAGCAAGCAAAGTGATACATTCGCCCTCCTTGATGATCTCATTGATCATGAATCAGTATCAAACATATCTCATATTGAAGTTGTCCACAAAGAAGAAGAACTTGCAGATTCTACACTCATGCTCCAAATTTCTTCTATTTCGAATTATGTGCCATCTCACACTCTAGAAATTGAAGAAGGTCCTAAATCCTCTCTTGCACCAGAGTTTGTTGGTTTGCATCATGATCTATTGAATGTTTCGGAGGTAAAATCAGCCATTGGAGGTAATGCATTCGCTCTCCTTGATCACTCACCTCTTATGTACTACTATATGATCATTATTTCATGCTTTCAGAAAGTTATTGAAGATAATGGCCATTGCCATTCGCTTGGGATAATTTCTCATGCATTTACTGGTTTTGATCTCACCTCTAATGGTTCAAAGGAGATCTCAAGAAACTATGATTCAAGTCTTGGATCTAATTTGGATTCCAAGCAAACACTGATATTTGATGGCCATTGCCATTCGCTTGGGATAATTTCTCATGCATTCAATGGTTTAGATCTCACCTAAAATGGTTCAAAGGAGATCTTAAGAAACCATTCTTTGAGTCTTGGTTTTGATTTGGATTCAAAACATTTACTATTATTTGATGGTTCTTTTTGGCATAATCTCACCCATGATGGTTCGAAGGAGAAGACAAAAGACTATCTGCACATTCATAGATTTGATCCTACCTCAACTAATTCGAATCATAGGTTCAAGGATCATCCTCATACTTTTGGATTTGTTCTCATCACATTCGATCTGAAGAGCAAGTACAAGCACATGCTTTCTGAGCATGATCCACTTCTTCCCAAGAAGAAGATACCTCCAGACATATGACCAAGCATCACACCTACTTGAGTTTGGAGCATTTATTTTTGTGTGTGCCTTACAGTCTATTTTGAGGGGGGGTATTTTTCCCATGAGGTTTTCCCCATTTCCTCAGTTTATTGACTATTATTATTTCATTGTATTGGGTGACCTTTGGTCTGAGTTACCAGGGCCCAGGATGGATTAAGGGGGAGTGTTAGGATATTCCTATACTCCATCCTAGTCCTACCAACATTTTCATCCTTTTCATTTTCAGTCTTGCATGCATCTGCATGCTGCCTAGTCATCAGATTGATACGTCTAGCACCTAGTCCCTAGTCTTCCAGCACTCGGGAGCTTATTTCCACTCAGATTGATCCCTCCTAGCCAGTGATGTGCCCACATCTCACCATCCACTTGAAAAAGGCTCCCTTCTTCACCTACCAGTACAGTTGTCTTCAGTTAACTGAGTTCTCTCCTTGATTTTAGGCTTGACTCACTCTTAACTGACCTTACCACTCCGATGGACCTCCAGTGTGACTAGACTGCTCATTCTAACTTCAGTAAGCTCCTCATGCGCCCTCCACTGAGCCTCCTTCATTCAGTTAGTGTCTCCATGTGCCAATTACACTCAGTCACACCTACCACACTCAGTTAGACTCAGTTTGACTGATGGTTGACAGTTACTTGTGCATTGATGACTCCACCGATGATGAGATAGACTTCTAGTTGTTATTTGATGACACTCCAGTGATCTTTTGATCACTCCATGAAGGCTAATTTGAATTTCCACCTTGGCATTTGAATCCTCATGCATTTTACTAATTATTTGTCCATATTGTGATTAATGAATTAGAGTGTGTGTGAAGTATTTTTGCTTCTATCCGAGTTCTACTGTATTATTATTCTGTTACTCAGCTTACTGCATTGACCACTCTTAATCTTATTCCTAAATTCTTTCTTGTGAGGTATACATCATCTCTTAGATCTGCTATGAGGATTTTCACAATCCTACCATGTTGCAAGCCTTTGACGGACATTCATTTCAACCAAAAGGGATGATGTTGGGTTTTCCAATCAAGTTAGGAGGGAATCCTATCAATGTAGACATAGAGGTTGTTGTTTCACCTTTGGATTACAATATCTTACTGAGATTGATTTGGTCCTATGCTATACATGTGGTTGTTTCCATTGTATTTCAATTGATTTGTTTTCCCCATCAAGGGAAGGTGGTTACAATTGACCAGTTGGATTATTGCACCACTGATACGAGGGTCTCTAATAGACAAAACATTCCCCTTGTTAGTGCTTCCAACTCTACCATGACAAGTGTGGGTACTGGGATGTTTAAGGATTCCTCCCTTATGGTTACTTTTTTGTTACCCCCTTTGCTTTGCTATGTTGCTTCATCCCCGATCCCTGCAAGCTTATTGATCCTTGTGGGATCATCGTTAATGGAGCATACAAATGCTTATGTTCCTCCTTCTGTGAAATTGCCCACATAAGATCCAAAGAGATGATGTAAACCTCACTATGAAAGAATTTAGGAAGAAGAGAGAAGCAATAGAACATAGATCCAATAGAGGCAGAATAATTACACACATTACATTAATCAGAATAGTAACCGGGTAAATATACAATGCTGAGCATGAGGATTCGAATTCACTAGGTGTAATTCGAATTGTCCTTCATGCACAGATCCATAATCAGTGGAGAGTCATCAGTGCCAAACTAGGAGTCTATCTCATCATCGGTGAAGTCATCAATGCACAAGTAGTGATCAACCGGGAGTCAAACTGAGTCTAACTGAGTGTGGTTGGTGTAACTGGCACATGGAAGCACTGATATAGTGAAGGAGACTCAGTGGGGGCGCTCATGGAGCTAACTGGAGTCAAAACAGTCTATCTAGTCACACTGGAGGTCCAAAAGAGTGATAAGGTCAGTTAGGAGTCAGTTAATCCTTAAATCAAGGAAGAACTGAAGATAACTGAACTAAACTGGACTGGTAGGTGAAGAAAGGCGCCCTTATCATGCAATAACTGAAAAGAGGGCGCACTAAGCTCTAGGAGAGCTAAGACTGATCCGAGAGAAGCTCCTGGGGCTAGTTTGGCAAGGGCTAGGTGCTGGTGCTGCAAACCCTAATTGCATGCAAACCCTAATTGCATGCAAAACCCTAATTGCATGCAAAACCCTAATTTTGCATGCAGGACTGAAAATGTCAGAAATGTTAGAAGGACTAGGATGGAGTATAGGAATATCCTAACACCCCCCCTTAATCCATCCTGGGCCCTGGTAACTAGGACCAAAGGTCACCCATACAATCAATGAAATGATAAAAAGAATACTGCCTCAATTTTTCTTTTTCTTTTTTTTTGTGTTTTTATATTTTTGAATAACTCAAGGAGCCATTACTCTAAGCAGAAAAGAAGCAAGCTTTCATCAGTGAAAACTTTGCAAAGAGACTTGGTAAGCTAATCCTCTGTAAAGTGCGAATGCAAGTGCTAGAGAATGTGTTGAATGTAGCAAGTCTTTCAGGAACCTTTTCTGTCACTGGAGCGAATGTATCATGATGAGTTTTCCCAAGGAATGGAAGAGTAAACCCCATCATCATGCTGAATCTCTCATGGAGAGGTGGATGGCATAATGCAAGGTTAGCATGTTGCTGAAGTCTAGTAGTTCTGTAAGCAAATACATCATCAACTGTGTTCTTAGTAGTAGCAAGGACTGTGTGAGAACATGTTTCTCTTGAATCTGGACTAAGAATAGGTGTTGGTTCTGAATCTTCTTGAACTATGATCTCAACATCAAAATCTTGATCTTCTTCCTCACTAGAATAGGAGTCACTGGAAGAGAAGTCACTGTGATCCTCATCAGAATCTGAAGGGATAGTTGGAGAGAAGGGCATGAAGTGGGAGAACTCATATGCCTTTGAGGCATGATTAGCAATCCCATTCGCTATAACCTTTCCAGTGGAGATTTCTGTAATCTCTACTGTGTCTGGACCAAAAATCACTTGTTTTGGAGATCCTGTATGAGTCATTTGATATACTGATAACAAATTAGCTGTAAGAGAAGGAACAAATAAGACATTTTTGAACTTACCATGCTCCATATGAACTGTACCCAAACCTTTGGCAGAAATCTGAGAGTTGTCTCCCATGTGAATGGTAGGCCCATCTTGGAGATCCAAAGAGGAGAAGGATTCTTCTTGTGCCATCATGTGGTTGGAAGCTCCAGAATCTATGAGGAGAGCTTTTGTCTTTGAAAAACCAGCCATCAATGCATGACAATCATCAGATCCACTTCCAGAATCAGACATCTTTGCTTCTTTTGGAACAACAATTTGGTTTTGTTCAAGAAGCTTGGTTAGAAGATCAATCTTCTTATGCATGCAGGCATGCTCAGGATGGTTTCCTCTCTTGCAATAGGTACAATTTGGTCTCTTTTGTTTGTCATTCTTGGATCTTGAAGGTTTCTTTCCTTTGCCTTTTTGTCCCCCTTTATCATTCGCTCCACTTGATTCACCAGCCAATAGAGCTAGATCTCTGGAGGTTTTGATGGCACCCATTTGAAACAGTTTGTTCTCTTCTTGAGTGAGAGCCTCAATGAAGTTACTTAAGGTGGGAAACTTCCATCCAGGGATGGACATTCGAACAGAATGAAAGGTAGATACAAAGACAGAAAATTGAGATCCAAGTTTGCTCAATATAGAGAGTATCAATTGCTCATCACTTTTAGTGATGCCACATTGCTTGCAATGCAAAACCAAATTCTGAAATTTGGAGAAGAAATCTTGAATGCTCTCGAAATTGCTAGGTTGAAGGGCAACCAATTCATTCTCAAGAATGTAGCCTCTCAGTTCGTCTTGTTTGCCAAAAAGACTCCTCAATTTTATCCATAAATCATATGGAGACTTCAATCCATCAGCATGAAACAATAGATCATCAGAAATATGAAGGCATATGAATCCAAAGGCTTCATCCATTTTGTTTAGGTGCTTGACTCTCTTTTCAGCTTGATGTGGTATGGCATCTTTTTCTTCAACTATTCTAGTAAACCCTCTTGATTGCAAGAGTATTATCATCTTCCTCTTCCATTCGAAATAATTGAAAGGAGTGAGAAGTATAGAAGAAGGATCATTCGAATTGCTCATCTTGATTGCTTGAACAAGTGCAAAATAGAAGCTACTGAATCTGCTGCTGCAACTGCTGGAACTTCAAAATACCTACAAAAAACTCTCAAGAATGGAGGTAGAATATACTCTCAAGGCTCTGATACCATGTGAAATTGCCCACATAAGATCCAAAGAGATGATGTAAACCTCACTATGAAAGAATTTAGGAAGAAGAGAGAAGCAATAGAACATAGATCCAATAGAGGCAGAATAATTACACACATTACATTAATCAGAATAGTAACCGGGTAAATATACAATGCTGAGCATGAGGATTCGAATTCACTAGGTGTAATTCGAATTGTCCTTCATGCACAGATCCATAATCAGTGGAGAGTCATCAGTGCCAAACTAGGAGTCTATCTCATCATCGGTGAAGTCATCAATGCACAAGTAGTGATCAACCGGGAGTCAAACTGAGTCTAACTGAGTGTGGTTGGTGTAACTGGCACATGGAAGCACTGATATAGTGAAGGAGACTCAGTGGGGGCGCTCATGGAGCTAACTGGAGTCAAAACAGTCTATCTAGTCACACTGGAGGTCCAAAAGAGTGATAAGGTCAGTTAGGAGTCAGTTAATCCTTAAATCAAGGAAGAACTGAAGATAACTGAACTAAACTGGACTGGTAGGTGAAGAAAGGCGCCCTTATCATGCAATAACTGAAAAGAGGGCGCACTAAGCTCTAGGAGAGCTAAGACTGATCCGAGAGAAGCTCCTGGGGCTAGTTTGGCAAGGGCTAGGTGCTGGTGCTGCAAACCCTAATTGCATGCAAACCCTAATTGCATGCAAAACCCTAATTGCATGCAAAACCCTAATTTTGCATGCAGGACTGAAAATGTCAGAAATGTTAGAAGGACTAGGATGGAGTATAGGAATATCCTAACACCTTCATCATCCACTCATGATGATCTTCCATGTTTTGATCCCGTGTCATTTCATGGTGACCATGTTCCAGTATGACACATCATGTGCTTTAAATTGGGAGCTTGGGAAACATCTCCACAACCAAGAAGAAACATAGGCGTCGACGGAAGAAAAAAAGGCAAGGGAGAGAACCATTAGCCTTTGCTAATTTGAGTAGGGCCAAACCATTATCCTCTACTAATCCTGGTGGGGGAAATTCACTAGCCTCTGGTAATCCTACTAGGGACAATCCATTAGCCTTTTCTATTACTAGTGGAGGAACACCATTAGTCTCTACTAATCCTAGTGGGAGAAAATGATTAGCCTCTGGTAATCCTACTGGGGGGAATCCACTAGCCTATGTGAGTCATGTTGGGGGCATCTCACCAACCTCTGGACATCATTTGAGAAGAAACATTCAGCCACTTCCAATTATGTTGGGAGCACTACAAGAAAAAAGGTCATTGGTGAGGGTCCTACATGTGACAACCTTTAAGGGTTGTCACAAATGTCACATATGATGACGGTCCTTAAAACATCGTCGTTATAGGTTCCTTTTGAGATTGTCCTTTAAGGTTCGTCACCAAATCCCTTTCCAGTGACACTTTTAGTGAGGTTTGTCAAAGGCCCATTATTGATTCTCTCTTTGGTGACACTTCTGGTGACAATATTTTATTAGCCCTCACTAATACTTATTTATTTTACTTTTGGTGAGTGTATAAAATGTTTGTCACCAATTATCATTATAATTGGTTTTTGATGACACTATGTGAGCGTTGCTATATTTTTCGACAAAAGATAATGGCTTAAGACTAGTATTGTTATGGATTCTTTGTAATTAATATGTTTCTAAGGTCATACTAGTCACAATACCCACTCATAAGGTCTATAATCAATCTATAGTGGTTTTCCCTAAGAAACCACTAGCAATTTAAAAGTACTATTCCAAAATGGATCCATAAGCAATCTGATCTTTTGGGTATTCGACATCAACAAAATTGATTCATATCTTGTTAGATTGTACTTCGATGCTTTGACACCCATTGGAATTAATGGAGGGATGTCTACTCGTACATGTTCTACTCCAACACCTTAATTCACATGGTTTGGATTTCATCACGAATGGTTTGGTTGAAGAATTTGAAGTTCAGTATGTTTTAGCAGACAATTACAGGCTTGGCTCAAGCCTGTAGAATCTCCAGTTTCTGTGTTTTTTAAATATTTTAGTAAAATTTTGAAGATGAACAGATTGTTGGTAAAATGGAATGTCTCATGTATGGGGGAGGGAATCCTGAAAATGAACAGAACCTTGATACTATCTTGGATTCATCCCTCCCAGTACAAGCAAACTTTCAGTTCTATTTGGAAATTTTCTTTTCAAGTTGCAGATATAATGATTTCTTCCAACAAAGCCATATCTTTAAAATCCATGGAGGATATGTATTTGGATGATTGGAAGGATTGGATCTCGGTTTTATCCCCTTCCTGTGTGGTATTCTATTCAAAGTCTTCTTCGAATCTGCATAAGTATTGTTCAGGAAGGGTAACATTTGATTTATTTTTCCTAATAATGTGTAATTCTAGCATATAAGAATGATTTGTATACATTTCATTTACCTTTTCAAGGTCATTTCATGGCTTATTATACAACGTGACCTGTCAGACCAAGTCTTTTTGTTCAAATAATTTCCATAAATGGAATGACCATTAACTCATTGCTTTTTGGACGAATGCGTATATCCATCCATGTTCTACTCGAACATCTTAATTCACATGGTTTGTGTTGCATCATGAATGGGTTGGTTGAAGAATTTGTTGTTCAACATGTTTTAGTAGACAATTACAAGCTTGGATCAAGCCTATAGAATCTCCAATTTCTGTGTTTTTAAAATATTTCAGTAAAATCCTAGAGATGAACAAATTTTTGGTAAAATGGAATGTCTCGTGTATGGGGAAGGGAATCTTGAAAATGAACAGAACCTTGATACTATCTTGGATTCATCCCTCCCGGTACAAGCAAACTTTCAATTCTATTTGGAAGTTTTCTTTTCAAGTTGCAGAGATAATGATTTCTTCCAACAAAGTTATATCTTTAAAATCCATGGAGGATATGTATTTGCATGATTGGAAGGATTGGATCTCGGTTTTATCCCCTGTCTGTGTGGTATGCTATTCAAAGTCCTCTCTGAATCTGCACAAGTATTGTTTCGGTAAGGTTAAATTCAATATATTTTTCCTAATAATGTGTATAAATTCTAGCATATAAGAATGATTTGTATACATTTCAATTAGCTTTTCAAGGTCATTTCATGGCTTATTATATAACGTGACCTATCAGACCAAGTATTTTTGTTCAAATAATTTCCATAAATGGAATGACCGTTAACTCATTGCTTTGTGGATGAATGGGTATATGTTGATTTGACCCCATCAATTGTTGTTAGCTCTATCCTTTTGTCCCATGTATGAACAATTATATTTATACCCAATTTGAAAGCTACCTTTCTTTGTTATGCATAAGTCTGCACGAAAATACCAATTTGCGTTAAAGGATACCAGTTTGATCACCTAACTTCCTTTCAACAGAGAAAGTTTCAGTTGGCATGGTTGTTGCATGTAGGGAGGAGCCATATTCCATTGAACTGTTGGATGAAGATCCCTCTAGTAAGAGGATTTTTCAACAAATTGGATTGTATGCGTTTTTTAGTAAATTCCGAGGGCACAACAAAGATGTGACCAAAGAATTTTCTCTCAATTTCGATGGAGCTTGTTATAACATTCGAGGGTTTTTGCGTCTAGTTTCAAAAACGTCCATTACTCTTGCTACAGGATTACCACAAACAGGGGAAATATGGTTTAAAGCTGGTCGTTTGAAAAACCCTGACCCTTGGAAACAGTTTGTGAAAGTGGCTAATTCTAATATTCATTGGCAGAAGGGATATGAACGCAACTATTTCACTGTTGAATTGGGTAATGCCATTTTCTTTTTGTAGAAATATTTGACTTGTGAAGGACGATATAGCCTTGTCTTTCTTTATCATATCCAGCTTCTCCTTCACATTAAAGGAGAAGAATTGATGAAAATTCCATACTTTTTGTGGAAGATCCTGTCTAAAATGGCTTCAGCTTCCCAAAAGCGGCATGATCAGTGACTTAGCAATAGCTTGTATCATCATGGATTAATTAAGTTGTTGATCGAGGAGGAATTACCAAAGAGCAACCTAATGTGGGAACAATTTTTAGTGGAAAAAGGGTTTTAGGAGCAGGTTAATGATGATCCTCAAGATTTTGTATCGCCCCCTCCAGCAGTTCGGACAGAATTTGATCCATCACCAACATTTTCTGAACCAATTCAAACCCAACCATCTCCAAATAGGCATAGAGATGATGAAGAGGTTAATAAAATTTCAGGTATACTGAGAAGAAGATCTGCAAGGTTAGAAGGCATTTATGAACAAGGTATTGAAAAAGTTAGAATATATGAAGATATGTTATCCACAATACCCAAACGTCGAAGAACTTGTTATACATAGATGACAAAATTTAGAGCCAACACTCCAGCCAGAATTGGAAGCTACTCAGTTTCAAGACCAAGCCGAGAGGGAAGAAGATGAATTAATCAAGTGGTAAGGCCTTACTCTCCTGGTTTAATTTCAAGTAAGTTACGGAAGAGGATTAAGAAACTTAAGAAGCAAGTTCGTGAATTTCAAGTTTTGGATAGATATGTTAAAAATGAAAATGAAAAGTTAAAACAGAGGAGTAGACAATTACAGAGAAAGAATGATGTTCTTAAGAAAAGCCTGAAAATTTTGAGAAGTCAGGCTCACTGATGGAGCCAACAAAACAAAAGGTTGAGGAAACAAAATAAATTGCTTAGAGATAAATCAGTACTAAAGGAATCAGTACCACTGGCTGAGGATAATACAAGTTTGGAATTATTGGCTACAACAGCTGTTAACACCCAAAAAGTGCTCACTAGCTAAGCTCATTCCCTTATTCACATGACCCATTTGTCCACTTTTTCCACCATTTGAGCCTCTAAAACCATCAAAAGGTCACAAAAAGACCTTAATACATCTTTTTCCCCTCAAAATATGTATTTTTCCTCAAAAAACACAAAAAACCTTTAAAAAGGGTCCACAATTCCCAAAAATATTATAAGAGAATAAAAATATAAAAATATTCAAAAAACGAAAAAGGGGAAAAAAGAGACCTAAACCATGTTGGTTAATACCATTGGTTTCCTTAAAACCATAATGGTATTCCCCATCACCAAAAACTATAAAAAGGTGATAGGGGTTCCTCACTTATCATCCACATTTCATCCTATCCTTATGCTGCCAAATTCCCTTTCAGAGCCATTGCCTCCCATTTTGAGTTTGAAGATCCCCATTGAAGCTTTGGAGAAGAAGAGACTATTGGACATTGGAGCTTCTCAACCTTGGAGTTGTTCAACACTTATCATCCTCACCATTTGAGGTAATACAAAATCAAATATTTTTAAATTTCCTGTTTTTCCCATAGATTTTATTGCTTATGTTCTTAAATTCAATTTTTTATTTCTTTTGCACATGTTATTGTTAGATTAAGTTACATTAGTTTTTCCATACTTTTATTGAGACTGCTGCTACTAGTTAGCAGGTGCATCCTTTCACATGCTTGGTTGAAAAACCAAGCAACAACAACTATAGAAAACATTCTTCCTTCTTCCTTTAAGAGTTCTGAAGATAAAGAAAAAGTCATAGAAGTTCTCTATGATTTTTTTAATCAAATTCTCGATGATGTATGGACTAATACCTTGGCTTTAGCATCAGCTGAAGTAAATATTGTTAAATGGACTGGAAGAAATGATGAATTATATGACTTGGGCCTTATTTATCAACAACGATATAAATTTGAAGTACAACGTATGCAGGAAACTTGGTTTTCTGCTTACTTGGTTCAAGAAAAAAAGTGGAAGTCCAAAATATAGTCTTTGCAGCATCAATTAATGATTAAAGAAGAAGAAAAGAGGCAAATGTTTCAATTTGCTGAGCAATCCATTTCTTGTAGAAGTCCTACTAGAATTTATTCAATGTATCTGCATGAACAATGGGTAGGCCTTCAGATGATGAGATTGAATAATTACAAAAATTTCATGATAGGAACTGTTGATGACTTTGTGGATATTTATAATGACTCCTATACAAGGGAAAAGGATTTGTTGTGTGAAATTTATCAGTTTAAATTATTTCTAGAACATGAATTGGAATGGAATCCCAATCTTGTAGTAGGTGTTATAGGTCAAATCTGCACTTCTCCGTCCGTGATCATATTGCTCTGTCGATCACACAAAAGGAAACTATGGATGGAAAAGTTAGGTTGACCTTGGATGATTTATTGCTGAAACTACACTCTTCAACTGAAAAACTTATTTTTTCTATAGTTTTCATGACATGTGCACTACTATTGGCACAGTGAACCAGCGTTCTAAATGCTACTCTGCTCAAATACAACCATTGCACACCCTTAAAATGTTGCAAATGCTTGTTGTAAATAGTAAAAGTTGCTTACTGTGCGCTACTCTGGTTGTATGAAACTTGCGCACATCTTAAGATGAAATGAAAAAATATATTAAGATTATGAATTGGGATTAGTTGAAGTTGGTTCTGCAACTTCCCCATGTTGGTTGTGGAGCCAGATCTTCTAGTCTCATAGATGATATTGTCTTAGCCGTGCACCCCGAAGGACTGTACACCCATTCTGCATTTTTAGGGGTTTGGGGGCGGAGCCCCTGCGAATGGAGGTTCGGGGGCAACGCCCCTGAGAAAAAAATTTGGGGTTGTTTTCGCCAGCTATTTTGCAGGCCCATGGTTTTGGGTATCCTGTGGTATTTTTCCCATTGTATTTTCCCTATAAAAGAAATACATTGTAATACGGCTAGGGTTGATGTATTAGGTTTTATGCATTGTAAAGATCTCTGAGATCTATGAAGAGAGACTGTGAGACAGTGAAGAGGAAGTGCAACGGCTATGCTGCAGGTTGTATCCCTTCACTTTGTTGGACGAAATAATAATAAGGACTGGAAAATTCAGTGTGGACATAGCCCAAGTTGGGTGAACCACAATATATATGTGTCTCTCTTGTAATGTGTATGTGTGATTATATTTTCATTTCTATTTATTATTATTGCTCTGCGATCCTGTTTTTCTAACAATTGGTATCAGTGCCAAAAGTCAATTTGGTAGATAAACCCACAGGAAGCTAGGGTTTTGGTTCGAGTGGGAGCAATGGCAGAAGAAGGAAAGTTTAAGGTCGAGAAGTTTAACGACAAAAACTTCCAGTTATGGAAGATGCAAATGGAGGACTATCTGTACTAGAAGGATCTATTCCTGCCATTGGGAGGAAGAGAAAAGCAGTCGGCGGCTATGAAGGACGAAGAATGGGAGGTTCTTGACAGAAAGGCTCTGGGAACAATACGGCTGAGCTTGGCTTCGTCGGTGGCTTTCAATATCTCAAAAGAAACAACAACGGAGGGTTTGATGAGCACATTTGGTAAGCTATATGAAAAACCCTCGGCCTCCAACAAGGTATTTCTAATGAAGTGTTTATTTAATATGAAGATGTCTGAAGGTGGATCTATTACTGATCATTTAAATGAGTTTAATACGGTTACAAATCATCTAAGTTCGATAAGTGTGAACTTTGATGATGAGGTTAGGGCTCTTCTAATCTTGTGTTCATTGCCAGAAAGCTGGAATAGTTTGGTGATGGTTGTAAGTAACTCTGTCTTTGGTTCAAACACCTTGAAATTTGATGATGTTATTGGTGTTATTCTTAGCGAGGAAATGCGAAGAAAAAGCACAGGTGAGACATTTGGTAATGCGTTGACCATGGAAACCAGGGGAAGACAAAAGGAGAGATGAAAGAGCCAAGGTAATCGTGGGAAGTCTAAAATGGGCAGATCCAAGTCCAGACTGAGAAAGATAGAGTGCTGAAACTGTGAAAAGAAAGGACATCTGAAGAAAGACTGCAGATCTCTAAAGAAGAAAGGAGATGCACAGAAGGAAACTACCCAAGAAGCAAATGTAGCAGGTGATGTGTTACAAGATGCTTTGATTCTTGCATTAGATAATACTAGTGATTATTGGGTAGTAGATTCAGGGGCTTCATGTCATGCTACACCCCATAGGAAATACTTTCATGATTATGTTCCAGGCGATTTTGGACATGTTTTATTGGGTGATGATGAGCCATGTAAAATTGTTGGAATGGGTAAGGTATGGATAAAAGTTAAGAATGGAACTGACTGGATGTTAAAAGATGTTAGGCATATTCCTGCTATGAAAAGAAATCTGATCTCAACAGGGCAGTTGGGAGATGGCGGCTGTCTATCTACATTTGGAGAAAAGTGGTGGAAGATCACTAAAGGTTCAATGGTGATAGCAAAAGGAGACATGGTAGGTACGTTGTATTTATGTCCTCATAATACTGACTATTCTATCTCTTTAGCTTTCACAGGAACAAATACATCATTGTGGCATCATAGGCTTGGCCACATGAGTGAGAAGGGGATGCAGATTCTCCACTTAAGGAAGTTGCTGCCAGATTTGAAGCAAGTAAGTTTGGAATTCTGTGAGAACTGTGTTTATGGAAAACAGAAGAGAGTCAGATTTCTCAGGGTTAGGAAATAGAAGAAGAATAAAAAGTTAGAGCTAGTGCATACAGATATATGGGGACCAGCTCAGGTACAATCTCTTGGTGGATCTCATTATTATGTTCCATTCATTGATGATGCAACTAGGAAAACTTGGGTTTATTACATTAGACAGAAATCTGATGTGTTTGCTACTTTTAAGAAGGGGAAAGCTTTGGTTGAGAATGAGACAGGAAAAAGGTTGAAGTGTCTCAGATCTGATAATGGAGGTGAGTACTGCGGCAAGGAGTTTGATTGTTACTGTTCATACCATGGGATTCATAGAGAGAAGACAGTCCTAGGAACACCACAAGAAAATGGTGTGTCTGAAAGGATGAATAGAACAACCATGGAGCGTGCAAGGTGTATGAGATTGCATGCAGGATTGCCCTTACAGTTTTGGGCGGATGCTGTAAATACTGTTGTTTATTTAATAAATAGAGGACCTTCAAGTGCTTTGGATGGTGGTATTCCAGAGGAGGCATGGATAGATAAAAAGGTAAACTACTCATTTATGAGAACGTTTGGTTGTGAAGCATTTGTCCATATTGATAAAGATAATAGAACAAAGCTTGAAGCTAAATCCAAGAAATGTACCTTTATTGGATATGGTGTTGATGAATTTGGTTATCATTTATGGGATTATAAAAATAACAAAATCATCAGGAGTAGAGATGTGATATTCAATGAAAAGGTCATGTATAAAGATCAATTGTAGGGAAATAAACAGGAAAAGGAAAACACAGAGTACACAGTACTTGATGAAATTACAGAAAATGAAATTCCAAAGGTGCCAGAAAATCAAGAACAACAGCAAGTGCTTGAAACTCCTGCAACTGCAAGAAGATCTACCAAGTTAAGTAGACTCCCTGAACGATACTCTCCTTCAATGTATTATTTGTTGATGACTGATGCTGGTGAACTAGAATGTTATGAAGAAGCAATGCAGGTGGAAACTAGAAAGAAGTGGGAGAAAGGCATGAATGAGGAGATGGACTCATTGGTAGGAAACCAGACTTGGGATCTGGTTCAGTTGCCTGCTGGTAAAAGAGCATTGCAGAACAAATGGATTTACAAGTTGAAGGAAGAAGAAGGAGGTAAGAAGTGGTACAAGGCCAGACTTGTTGTAAAGGGGTTTGCACAGAAGAAAGGTATAGACATTGATGAAATATTTTCTCCTGTTGTTAAGATGACTTCAATTAGGACTATTTTAAGTCTAGTGGCGATAGAATATTTGCATCTTGAACAGTTAGATGTAAAAACAATCTTTCTCCATAGGGATTTGGACAAAGAGATATATATGCAGCAGCCACAAGGGTATGAGGTCAAAGGTAAGGAAAACTTGGTATGCAGGTTGAAAAAGAGCTTGTATGGCTTGAAGCAAGCTCCAAGGCAGTGGTATCTAAAATTTGACAGGTTTATGACAGAACAAGGTTATAGTAGATGTCATTTTGACCACTGTGTTTATTTCAAGAATCTAGACAATGAAAGATATATTATCTTGTTATTGTATGTGGATGATATGCTTGTTGCAGGGTTTGACATGCAGGATATAAATGTACTCAAAAGGAAATTAGCTAATTCATTTGCGATGAAGGATTTGGGTGTTGCAAAGCAATTCCTTGGTATGAGAATAATGAGAGATAGGAAAAATCACAAATTGACATTGTCTCAAAGTGAGTACATACAAAAGGTGTTGGAGAGGTTCAGAATGCAGAATGCAAAACCAGTAAGTATACATTTGGCCAGCCATTTTAGTCTAAGTAAATAAATGTATCCCAAGACACAGGAAGAGACTGATTACATATCCAAGATTCTCTATCAATCAGCAGTTGGCAGCTTGATGTATGCTATGGTGTGCACAAGACCAGATATTGCACATGCAGTGGGAGTTGTGAGCAGATATATGAATAATCCAGGTAAAGAACATTGGAAGGTAGTACAGTGGATTCTCAGGTATTTGAGAGGTACTACCACTCAGGCATTATGTTTTGGAGGTTCAGACACTGTTCTATAGGGATATGTTGATGCAGATATGGTAGGTGATAAGAATAGCAGGAGGAGCACCACAGGGTGTGTGTTTACTGTAGGTGGAACAGCAGTAAGTTGGATTTCGAAACTGCAGAAGGTTGTTGCACTTTCAACAATAGAGGCAGAGTATGTTGTTGTTACAGAGGCTAGTAAAGAGATGATTTGGTTGCAGAGGTTTATGGAGGAATTGGGTAAGAAGCAAAATGATAGAAGGTTGTATAGTGACAGCCAAAGTGCCATTCATCTTGCAAAGAACTCAGCATTCCATTCCAGGACTAAACATATACACCTCAAGTACCATTTCATACGCTCTGTTCTGGAAGATGAACTGTTGAAGCTGGAAAAGATACATACTAGCCAGAATCCTGCAGACATGTTCACAAAGGTAGTGACTAGAGAGAAACTGAGTTCTTGCTCGATTTCAATTGGTCTTCTAGCATGAAGGTGAAGAAGAGAAATTTTCCAAGTCCAAGTTCAGCAAGTGCATCAGTGTTGGAGTTGTTGTGATCAGTCTCCAAGTGGGAGATTGTTGGTTGTGGAGCCAAATCTTCTAGTCTCGTAGATGATATTGTCTTAGTCGTGCACCCCGGAGGACTGTACACCCATTCTGCATTTTTAGGGGTTCAGGGTTTTGGGTATACCGTGGTATTTTTCCCATTGTATTTTCCCTATAAAAGAAAGACATTGTAATATGGCTAGGGTTGATGTATTAGGTTTTATGCATTGTAAATATCTCTGAGATCTGTGAAGAGAGACTGTGAGATAGTGAAGAGGAAGTGCAGCGGCTTTGCTGCAGGTTGTATCCCTTCACTTTGTTGGACGGAATAATAATAAGGACTAGAAAATTCAGTGTGGACGTAGCCCAAGTTGGGTGAACCACGATATATCTGTGTCTCTCTTGTAATGTGTATGTGTGATTATATTTTCATTTATGTTTATTGTTATTGCTCTGCGATCCTGTTTTTCTAACACCCCAACCTCCCAATTCAACCACCTCTCGATTTCAACTGCCTACCTTGTCCCATAAATACAAGGAGGATCTATGAGAGAGGGACCGAGAAGGAATGCTTTAATTGTTGTTACGCTGGAGGAATTCCCAAGTCATTGTGAAGAGCAAGATCCCAGGACTCGGTTGCAGAAGTGTCTGGACAGATCAGGTATATCTGTACTTATCTATATTTCTTTGACAATAAAAGGTGGAAATACCCTTCTCGTCCCAAATTGAATGTCTATTGGATTGAATGTTCATTTGGTTTAATGTCTGATTGTATTTGATGTTTAGTTGTTTCTGATTTCATCATATTTATTATAGTCAAGATACATTGAGGAAGCTTTACTTTGTGTTGTAGGTTCATCATAGTGGAATATCAAGCGAAATATAGGACCAGTTGTCGATAAAAAGGTACTTCTTTCGATATCTCGATCTCTTTCCATTTGTAGTAAATAATGCAATACAATGAATGTATTTACCTATCACCCCACCCAAGTTGGTAGTGTCGTATACCCACTATAAGGTATTTTTACTGCACAATGGACTAGCAACTCCGCTGGGGACTAACCAGTTGTTTTTCTGCTCTAGGAGACCTTGTTAGGTTTTCTTCCAGTTTATTTTAGTCTTTTTGTTCTCTGAGAGGTCTTATAGGTCATTTTTTCCTGTTCTTTCTATATTGATTCATCTTAGTCCACTTTAGCTAAGCCTTTTTGTTTTCTTCAAGTCCCTGTGCATTGGTTTACCCTACTTACAGTAGCACATTTGTCGTCATGAACACTGCTTTGTCTTAAGCATAGTAGCGCACTTTTCTTGGAAGCCGTTGGTTTCTGTACCACACAGTAGTGCACTTGTCCTGTAGGTTCAAATCCTCTATTAGGGTTTGATTTCCAGATGTTTGGGTTCACTTCTAGCTTGTTACTTTACTACTCTGACTGACTCCTGAGACTTCTATGTCTTTTTTGAGTCTTGTTTGCCTCTCTGAAGTCCTTTAGTTTTCCTTTACTTGCTTGAGTACTTATTTAAGGTGTCTTTACTGTTTTTTAACCCTGTTCAAGGCTGTGCGCTACTCCCTGCTAGACATAGCTACTCATTTTTTTCCCTAGACGCTTGTTGCAGTTATACAGACCTGCATTATGAACGCTTGTTGTCTGTGGCAACAGTAGCACACTTTTACTGTGTCTCATCCTTTTTATTAGGGTTTGACCCCATTCTGAGTTCTTAGGGTGGCTTTGAAAGGCTGTTTAGTCTAGATACCTTCTTAATATCTTTTCAGATCTGTCTGAGTGAGTTAAAGCTTTCTAGTTAGCTTTTCTTTTGAGTCCGTGTGTTGGTAGGGTCACTTTTTGGTTTGCTTACCTACTCCTTTGTTTGGCGAGTGTTTTTCTTAGGTTTTGGTGCTTAGGAGCAGCCTTTTAGGCCTGTCTTTCCGTTATGGGCATCTCTTTTCCTTGCATCTTTTACACTTTGTTCCAAGCCTAGAGTTTTTTCCTTTGAAACAACTTGGTAGGTCAAGTATTTTTTATTTGATTGTTTTGAGCCATTAGGTTGTTCTTCCTTACTCACACTTCATGTTAGGTCTTGCTTGCTCATTTTCAAGTTCTTTATCTTTTACAAATATTAGAAAAGACAAAATTGATTTTGGTAGCTCAGTAGTGAGATTTATCATTGTTTTTTGAAGTAGCATAGTTCATTTGCTTCGAAAATTAAAAAGAAATTTGATTTAGGATTGCCTAGTTTTAGTTTTTGAAAGAATATAAACGAAAAGAAAAGAGTCTTTTATGAATTTAAAAGCATTACTTTACACGCACTTTGCTTTTTGTCAAAACCATTCCACACACTGCACTACCCTTATTGAGTAAAAAGTAGCCCTTAAAAAGAAATCTTAATAAAATTAACTAGCAACCTTTTTATTTTTAGGTATACACATCATCAACAAGCTTAGGCTAGGGTTTCGGGTTTAAATCACCTTAAACCACCCGAAATAGGCTTCATTACTCAACAATTGTAGTACGACTATCTATTAGGTAAATCCACCTCTATAAAATTATCCTGGGAACGCTATACTCAAACCAGAGTTAAGCACAAGGCCGTGGGCGATTGGAATTGTTGAGGATACCCCCTCAGTTTCCTCTCAACCATAAACTAGAGTTGATTCACGTACAAGGGTCCACTAGTACTTTTTAAAATGATTTTGGATTTCGGGCTTTGCTACCCTGCCGATGTGTCTCGACTAGGCTGACGACTGTTCCCCCAGGTTTTTTCGTATTGGTGGTATCCTTAGTATCATAACCCTAGGGATCTACACAGGTAGAGTGGAAGGATATTTCCACTTCACCTCGAACAGACGTGGAAGGTAACCCTTTGGCAGTAATCTCGGGAGGGAGGTTTGGTGATTCAAATGCTTGCACCTAGAGGACCTCCATTGGATGTCGCATAACTGACCGTCGATACTCTATTAGTTTGTTCTAGGCCCTCATCATCCCAGACTTGCTTCTGAGAGTATTTTCCATTGTTTTCCTGGTTTGATCACTTAGGAATTTTTTAATGGTATGTTTTTTGCTCCTTAGTCGTAGTGGCCACTAGGTTTTTACTTAGTTTGATTTTTTATAGCTGTGGAGGACCAACCTCTTAGTAGATCTTGGAGGTTGCAAAACCTTCCCCCACTAACTGTGGAGCCTCCACCACCACCGCAACACCGGAGGACGGATTCCCATTGTTCATTTGAACTTACGGGAGAAACAGAAGTACTTGGAGAACCACAGCCCAGAGTTCAGGATCAACAGGTATTTGATACTGTTGAGGTTGAGGACCTAACTTCTAGAGAGTTTAACACTCCCTTCCACCCTCCTCTTACTGGACCCAATGATCCACTACTGGTACCTGTAGGATTTCTAGGACAACCTGATTTCAGTGCATACTTGTTTACACTTGGTTACACCATGAATAACCCAGGAGATGAGCTGGGAGTTCCTCAAACTCCCACAACTTATATGGCTACAAGGATTATTAATCCTTCTTTCACAAACACTGCAATACCAAGCTCGTCACAAACTTCTTCTGCTTCAACTCTGTCCTTTATTTTTAATGCTGGTACTCTAGGCATCCCAAGCTCACTAGCTTCGACATCTGCCTCAGTTTCTAACCCTACTTTCAGACCAAACAATGTCCCTTTGACGGGGATACCTGCAGTGAATTTCACTCAGCCTCCTGTTACACAATATTTACAGGGTGTAACTCAAACTATTTATTCCACATCCATTGTAGGATCGATCCCTTTTGCATCTATGCCTGCTATGGGTACGATGACGACACCATTTGTTACAACTATGCCTGGATTTAACCCCTACACAGGTTAGAATGTTAATCCATCAAATATACCTGCAGGGAGTATCCCTTTCTCTTTGTTTGCTAGAGGAGGGGGTAATATTATTAATCCATAATACGGTGGAGTTAACACCTAGCCGTAATGGACCACTACCCCGGAAAGTATTCTGATTTCTTTTGGGTGGAGAAATTTTAATGTGTTCACTTCACAACTGATGGTTGGGGGCAACCCTAACCAGCAGTACACAAACCAGGTGATGGGTGGTCCCAAATACTAGGTTCCTATCTATCAAATTCCATTGGCTCGACCCCATTTACCTTTTCTAGAAACTTTGAATTTGCTAGATCTTTTAAAACTCACAAATGATCTCGTGCGCCATGATCCTCCATGGCCACCTGTTCCCACTAATTTTCCCTTAGAAATCCCATAGTTTGAAGGTAAGACTGGTGAGGACCCCAGTGACCATGTTACGACGTTTCATCTCTGGTTCTCCTTGAATTCACTAAATGATGACTCCAATAGGTTGAGGTTTTTTCAAAGAACCTTCAAAAGTGTCACAGCCAAATGGTATATTGAATTGCCTGCAGCTGCTTATGGCACCTTTTGGGATCTAGCTATTGTTTTTCTGAGCCAGCACAAACCTTTTATCGAACTTTCGACAAAACAAAGCCACTCATCTATCTGATCACATTCAGGAGTGGCGAAGGAGAAAGAGGCTCATTAAAGTCGACATCCCTCTAGCATTTTTATTAGAGTGGTATCTCAAATCACTCCTTCCTTATATTTCTAAGGAAGTTGCAACTTCAGGGGTGTCCTCCGAAGAGGAAGCTATCTTGAGAACCCAGCAGCTTGACTTGGTATATGCTCAGTCTGGACTCTTATATGAGATTATTCCTGATGCGCCGAGGTCTAACATAGACTTAGGTAAACCTAAACCAGGACCACATGTTGATGGCATTGTGGGTTCAATAGACTCTGCAATGTTTGATGCTTTAACAAAGCACGTTCACGCCTTGTCATTCAAACAGTCTGCTGCAGAAGCAACTTCGGTTGCATCCTCCCCTTCAACAATAGAATCTGTACAACAAGTGCAGACAAATCAAAAGGGCCCTCGGCATCCCAACAACAAAAGAAAGGGCAAGAAATGGGAGGGAAACCACCAAAATCCCAAAAACACACAAAATGTCGAGGAGAGTAAAAAGGAAAAAAGGAAAGTGAAGTTCCCTTGCAAGCTATGCCAAGAGGACCACCTTACCCATCAATGCCCTCTAATGGAAGAAGCCCAGAAGCTGATTCATGAAAAGAAACCAATTATCTTAAAGATATGTTCCCTCATGGACAGAGTTCAAATTCTAGCAGCTCCGGTGTTGGGGGTACTACTCGTGCCACCTCAGCTGATCAGTCATTCATTAATATGGTTAATTCAGATGCTCTTTTGCAAAATTGAGCTAGAAATTATACCCCAGACCCGCAGCAGAAGGATGTTCCTGAGTCATCTACCCCTCTCCACATCGAGAGACCAGTGGATTCACTATCGAAGATTCCGAAAGGTGCCTTCAAATGGGCTGTGCACAACCCCAACGCGAGGGCTGCCTCCAACTACAATGTTGTGGAGGATTTAGCCCAAGCCCCCTGTGCCATGTCCACTTTAGAGGTACTGCAAAGTTGTCCCTTACAACGTAGTGCACTCCTCGTAGCGATCAGGAGCGTAGATTCATCCAACATGCTTGCCTATTTTGATATGAAAGATATCAAGTTACGGTTGCCATACCACGTTGCTCTCCAAATAGAGGTCATCCATGGTCCCAAGACCATTGGACGAGTTGTTGTAGATGAGGACATGTCTATGTGCGTAATGTCCATTTCTTGCTGGAAGGCTTTAGGCAAACTTGAGTAGCTCCCTTGAACACGGTACTTACCACCTTTGATGGAAGATCTTTCCATCCACATGGAGTCTTACCATCATTTGATGTTGAACTTGCGGGCAAACTAGTATCTGTAGAGGTTGAAGTTCTGAATGCTCCACTCGATTATAACTTGTTGTTGGGTAGGAGCTAGACATATTCCATGCAGGCAGTGTCGTCAGTTGTTTTCTGGATAATAATCTTCCCTCGTGAAGGCAAGATCGTCACAGTCCATCAACTTTCGTTTTCCCGGAAGAACAACTAGACTTCATCGGATTCAACAATCTCGTTGGTTGATCAGTCCCGCCCATTTAGTGAGAGTTTGGGAGTAGGGCTCTATGGGTCATTAATAGGCACTTTTGACCTACCTTCTCCTATTCATTTTATTGGTTTTGAAGAGTGTTCTTCATCTAATATTTTCACAGTCATTCCAAAGACAGATCCATGGATTCTCCCAACTGAATCAAAACCAGTCATGCCTTTATCTATTGCAGAGGTGGCTTACTTAGATTCACAACATGCTACAACAGAACATATCGTGACTCCGTTGGTAGCTGTCGAGTCAGATATGGCTATGCTCCTGCATGGTCAGTGGACTCTATCCACTCTTTTGACTGTCTAGACACTGTTTTTCCCTCTGATGAGGTGATCTTGGAAGCAATGATTGGCCTGGACCATCCTTGGGAACACATGCACCACAGGTCTTATTCTCTTCCTGATCTAGACAGGATTGAGAGAGGTGATTTTTTGATGAGACCCAGCGGGAATGTTGATTTGTCCACTATCCCTTCTACTTTGAAAGCTATTTATGTCGAAGGGAATATGGAAAATATATAGAGAACCATTCCAATCAACATTTCCATCAAACCTGGGGTCGTGGAAAATATTTTCATTGGAGCAGACTATTCTCCCGAGGAGATCATTTTGTATACCAACCTCTTTAAAGAATTCTGCGACGTTTTTGCTTGGTCATACGAGGAGATTCCAAGCATTGACCCTGCTATTGTTGAGCATGTCATTACAACGTATCCCAATGCTAAACCTGTGAGACAGAAGCTCCATCTAGTTAACCCTCGAAAAGCAACTGCCATTAAGGCAGAAGTAGAAAAGTTTCTCAAAGCCGGATTTATCTATCGATAGCTATGACGGAATGGGTTTCAAATCCTGTTCCGGTAGACAAAAAGAAAGGTACCATTAGAGTCTGTACTGACTTCCGGGACCTAGATAAAGCTTGTCTGAAAGACAATTATCCCATGCCATTCATAGATCAGATCATTGACACACGTGCGGGCCATGAAATGTTTTCTTTCATGGATGGGTTTTTAGGATATAACCAGATACAAATCAAACCTGAAGACCAACACAAGACAGCTTTTATTTGTCCCTGGGGCACCTTTTCCTATCGGAATATGCCTTTTGGTTTAAAAAATGCTGGAGCTACCTTCCAGCGAGCAATGAATTTTTCTTTTCATGACATCAAGCACATAATAGAACCCTACCTTGATGATCTCCTAGCGTGATCTCGCAAGAGACGGGAGCATATGGATCACTTAAGACTCGTGTTTGAACAATGCAAATACTACAAGATTCGATTGAATCCCAACAAATGTGTATTTTGCGTTGAATCTGGACGATTACTACGTTTCATAGTATCCAGTCGTGGTATAATGGTGGACCCATTGAAAGTCGAGACAATTGTCAATCTGCCTCCTCCTCGAACCTTGAGACAAATTCAAAGTCTGCAGGGCATGTCCAACTTCTTGAGATGCTTTATCATTAACTATACCAAAATTACAAAAGGTTTCATGAGACTGCTTAAACAAGACACCTACTTTTTTGGGGATGAGGCTGCTCAAGCATCATTTGAGGCCTTGAAAAAGGCATTACTTTCAACCCCCTTGTTAAGCCCGCCAGACTATACGAAGGATTTCCTCTTATATCTAGTTGCATCAGTATACACAATAGGCATAGTACTGGTTCAGGAGGATGGCATACTCCAAGAGCATGTCATTTATTATCTGTTGCGCGCCCTGATAGTTCCTGAGATCAAGTATTCTCACGTAGAGAAGTTGGCGTTAGTTGTTGTCTATGCGGTTCAGAGGCTATGTCACTACATATTATTGCGTACCACCACAGTGGTTGCAGAGGTCAATCCTTTCCAATATGTTCTCACTCGACGCATCATCGGTGGGAAATTTAATAAATGGATTGTCATCTTGTAAGAATTTGACTTGGATTTCAGTCCGCTAAGTCAAAGAAATCACTGGTGTTCGCTGAACTGATTTCAGAGTTTCCTAGTGACATAGTACATGTTGAGGAAGAGTCATCATTCCCGGATGAACATATCTTTCTCATTGCATCCTCTAACCCATGGTATGGGTATATCCTAGTATATATCCAGACTTTGAGGTGTCCCACCACTTTCTCTAAGGATGAACGACGCGAGCTTAAGAGTCATGTGAAGAACTACCTCATCATTTCTGACACTCTGTACAGACATGGGGTAGATTCCATCTTACGTCGTTGTTTGACCCTGGAGGAAGCAGAATCAGTATTGAATGATGCCCACGGTAGAGCTTGTGGGGGTCATCTTTCTGGGTTGGAAACAACCCATAAAATACTGTGTGTAGTTATTTTTGGCCCACAATCTTCAAAGATTGTGTGGAAGCTGTGAAATGCTGCCAGCGATGTCATTTTTTCACCAGGAATATGCGAGCACACCCATCTCCTCTTCATCCTGTAATCACAGCAAGCCCCTTCACCAAGTGGGGGATTGATTTTATAAATTGTAATCTATTTTTGGCTGGAGGTCATCACCATATCATTGTTGCCGTCGACTACTTCACCAAGTGGGACGAGGCAATGCCTACTGTTAAGGTGGCTGGGGAAACGGTCGCTTATTTCATTTTCAACCAGATCATTGCAAGATTTAGTATACCCAAAGAGATCATGACTGATCACGGTCGTCATTTCCAGAACAGCATGATGATCGATCTATACACTATGTTAGGTTTTCGGCAGGAGCATTCATCTTCGTTTTACCCGCAGGCGAATGGTCAGGTCAAAGAGGTCAACAAAACTTTGAAGACCATCTTACAAAGGACCATTAATGCCAGCAAAAATAACTGGCACATTATGTTGTATCCTGCTCTTTGGGCCTACCGAGCCAATGTAAAGACTGCTATCGGGTTCTCTCCCTTCCAACTGGTACATGGGATAGAGGCGGTCATTCTGGTTGAGTGCGAGATTCCTTCATTGAAGTTGGCTATCCAACGTTTACCTGACACTTCAATCTTGGAAGAATGTTTGTTGCATTTAGAACATTTAGATGAACAATGCCACGATGCACTTACAACAAACGAAGCGCATAAGAACCGAGTCAAGGGACAGTATCATAAGTCTTTCAGACCTAGGGTTTTTCTCGAAGGATACCTTGTTCTGCTCTAGGATCAGGTCAAGGAACCTTTAGGGGCTGGCAAGTTCAAGTCCATGTGGCTCGGTCCCTACATATTTTCTAAGGTACTAAAGAAGGGTGCATACGAGTTAATAGACTATGAAGGTAATAAGTTGTCGGAGCCTAGAAATGGGCTCTACCTGAAGAAGTACTATGCTTAGGCATCTATGCTTTTTCATGTATTATAGTTGTACATTTTGTAGAGTTAGCTTTGTTTACTGTAGTTACGTCTTATGTATATTTTTCTTTGTGTTTCAGATGTCGACTGAACACTTTATAGGGTTTGCTGATGGCGCTAGCCACCACACCCACCAGTTGGCCACAGCTGCTTGGGTTATTTACTCACCAACTGGCTAACTGGTTTCTTCGGGAGGGACCTGTTTAGGTCCCACAACAAACAATGTGGTTGAATACAGTGCAGTCATAGAGCCACTCCGAGATTCTCTGTTCCATGGTATTTCACATTTGGAGGCACGGCTCGACTCGCAATTAGTTGTTTTTCAGTTAATGGGTGTTTATCAGGTTAGAGATCCTACTTTGATACGTCAGTTTTTGCACGTTAAGTTACTTGATAGACAATTTGATTATATCACATATCAACATATGCCAAGGAACTTGAATGCATTAGCTGATTCATTTGCAAACTACGTTTTAGATTGGCATTTGCATCATTCACATAAATAATAATTCTTGCATAAGACACAATAACACACATGTAAATAACCGATACTGTATATATATAATCCGTATCAAAAACATAATATGAGTTTGGATCATAAGTTTGTCACAGATTCATGTCATAATATACAAAATTGGGCTCGATGGCCTCAAAAATATACATAGAATATCCTTCTCCTATGGAGGAGGGGCCTCATCTTCCTCTGCTGCCTCTCGATAGCAAATGACCAGCCTAGCTACTTTCCACAGTAGCCTAATCCATGCTGGTGGCACACCAACCACATTATCCTGCATGTCGAGCGGCATCCGCTCGATCCTATAAGTCAGAATGTCATTAGTCAACCGACTCATCTTCCCCTCTATGTTTCCCAGCATGGCAACAGCTGCACCCACTATCACTAGTCTCACGAAAGTACGGGGGTGTCCCTCAGGATGTACTGGTCCAACATTTGCATACGACATTTTGTTTTAGTACTTCAAACTCATCATAAAAATCATATATATAAAATGTAAAAATTAAATAATTTTTCAAAAGCATAAACATACCCATATCTCCCCAGGCTGCTCCTGGAGGAAGGATCAGCTCAGGATCGTTGCAGAAGTCTATGCCCGCATATGGAAACTGCTCAAGAGTTGGCACTTTTCGTTCCCACCAACCCCAGAAATCATCCTCATGATAACAGAAGTTGCTCTCGCCACCACCCTGACAGAGGAAGATCTCACCCTAACGAGCCAGCATTGGCTCACAAGGGTTGACTGGTGGCAATGTCATGCCCAGACTGATAGCAGGCACCTTTTCAAAGAAAAAGGTGCAAAGTATGCTTCCGTACCCAAAATTCTTCATCCTCCCGGTCTTACACCCCGAGAGTTGAAGCTTCATGTTCGCCAAAAGACTTAAACACCAGTCATATACTTTTCCTTGCAAGCATTCAGTACTTATATGCATGTAATGTATCGAAGCAAGATGTTGCATAGCAATCCCTCCCATCCGGTTAAGAATACCCATGATGACTTTGAGGGGGAAGCTTGCAATAGTCGAGATAAGAATCTGACTACCAGATTTCTCAGTTCCCAGTAGGCAGTAGGCATTGACATAGTCTTGCACGGACAAGGCACCCACATTGCGAGAGAACCCTTTCAAGTTCACCAAATCTCCCCTCCGGGAAAGACCCATGATAAAATAGATGTCGTCTATGGTAAGTTTCAGTATTTCTCCTTAGATATCAAACACCAATGCATTGGCACACGAGTATTGGACAAGCCTCTCAAGTAAGCGGATTTGTTCCCGCATATTAACCGTTCTATAAAATTTCAATAATCCACATCTTCGAAGCGCATGGAGAGTCAATGGATCTTGTAACGCTTCTCGATCCATCTCCTCATGCTCCCTTTCACGCCATATGAGAACCATCCTTCCAAGCAAACAGTCAAGTGTTGGTCATTTTGATTTTTTACCCTATTTTCAGCGGTATGCGCTATTGTTCTTACTACACAGTCACGCTTGAACACTGCTGTGTTTGAAGTGAACCAGCACATACGCAGAAACGCGTTTGAAACAGTGCTAAAAAATGATTTTGACCATGAAAATTTACAAAAATTATATGAAATTCCAAGTATGGGAGGAAATGACCTACTTAGTGGAAGTAGAAGATCGATTGGTGGCCCGGTTTGATCGCAACGAACAGAGTAAGATCAAGGTTTTTGCTCCAATGTGCCCTAAAAACTTCAATTGTGATATTTGATTTCTAATTTTGAAACTATTTATAAAAATTGACTTTGATTTTTACCCACTTTTTTGAAAAGTATATAGTTTCAATTTGTTTGTAAAATGTTCTATTTAATCACTAATATTTACAAATTTTGGTGAATTAAATTAAACTATGTATTTCAAATTTTCACTATAAGTTCAAAGTATTAAACCGGATATGACTTAGTTTCTTTATTGACAGACCAGTATAGGTACCATATTGTTTTATTATTATGTCATTTAGAAAATTTGTCAATAGTTACTAACTCGGTTGTTGAGATCCTATTCTCTGGCAGGTCATGAACTGACGATCCTAGAAGTTGTCTTTTAAGTCGTTTTAAGCTCTTGTTTTGACTATTTTAAAAACTAAACAAGATGGCCGAGCATACTTGTTCTCTTCAAGCTCGTTAAAGGAATTGAAGGTACATCCACTTAAGTATAAGTTTACCCCTTTTTCAGACTTTTGTGGATTAGTTACGAAAAAGGTATACTCTATTCATCTGTGGCTAAAGAGTTCTTCTCTCATCATTTTACACTTTTTCGGGGGAGGAGACTAACTGTACAAAAAAGGACTTTTGGAGCCTTCTTTAGGGTTTTTAGGCTCTCGAAACATGAAAACACCAAGCGAGCACTCACCTACTCAGGTTTGATGTGAAATCCACGAGAGGGTACATAGAGGATTGTTTAAGTTTTTTAGACTCTATAAACAGGAAAACACCGGCGAGCATATACCAAACCGGGCTCGATATTAAAATCCACAGGTAGGTGTATGGAGTTATTGTTTAAGTTTTTCATACTCCTTAAAATTGAAAACATTGGCGAGCAAGAACAGATCTCGGCTCGATATTAAAATCTAGATATCAGTATTATAGAGTATTCTTCTATCTCTTTTTCGAACTCTGTAAACAATGAAGAAGGTCCCGAGTCTTCCTCCCATGGGCTTGTTAAACTTTTACATGGTTGGGCTTATTGAGTTTTCTTTCTTGGACTCATTAAAACAACAAGAAGAACATTCTTTTACCAAAAAGAATAAGGGATGAGAAGGGTATATCACATCTTTTCAGTTTCAAAGGCAGTTAAGACAGTCATATCCTTGAACACATCACCTATTTGAGTCTATCATTTCAGTTGGGTTTTAGTTTTTGGCCTTAGGGTGAACCTGATCTTCGATTTTTTCACTCCCCGATTGGTTATTCTTCCAATCATATGGAGGGTCTGTTAATGTCTCCTACATTGCAGGCTTATGTCACTTCCCCTTCAAGTTAAAAGCTGCCTAAGTCACTTGGTGTCGTGCTCACTGTTCAAGGATACAGCCTGTGTCAGCCATTTTGCAGTTTACCTTGACTTCATGTGTCGGCCATCCTGGTGTCAGTTTGTTTCATCTTGTTACTTGTCCTACTCCACATCAGCTCATACCTTTTGAGTGTTCCTCATGTTGGATGATGGAGGATGCATTAAGTCCTCCCTTCCAGTGAACTTCTTCCCATAGAATTCAACTCATTATGCTCTGGGAAGGAAGTTTAGATTTTCGGTTAGTACCTTAGGGATTGCATTCATCAGTGGTAGTTTTCCTCGCTATTGAATAATGGGAATACATCAATGACTCTTATTCGACAAGTTCCTCAGGTGTTCGACTTCAAGTCCATTTATTCACACTTGATGGAATGTACTAGGTAACTTAGACCCCATTATCATTATCGATGGAAGTCCTCGCGTTTGTTAATAGTATACATCAATGACCGGTAATCAAACGATACCCCCCATGTTCGACTCCAGCTCATTTATTCACATGGTTATGGTTTGCACCTTGGGTTGTTTGGATGAATACCTTGGGACTCTGATAGCATCACCATATTTATGTTATCACCCAAGTTGCGCAAGCCTGAGCCTCACTCATTTTTTCTCTTCATGAGACATAGATCCAGTTTGTTGTTATGGCTATGATCTCTCATTTTGACATGGATCCACACTTGTATTTCAGTGGCCATGCTATATATACATCTCCTAGTTATGTACCAGAGATCATGTTGTATCCTACTACACATCTATATGATGTCAAGATTGTAATTGCTGGTTGACCTTGATCCTTGTTTTCAGGTACTTTTGTGACTTGGTTCTGCAGTTTCTTGCTCCTCTTCTGACTTGGAATTATAAGGTATTTCGGCCATCATTTCCCTCTGACCTCACACATTAAGGGGCATGTGTTATAGGTCAAATCTGCACTTCTCCATCTGTGATCACATTGCTCTGTCGATCGCACAAAAGGACACCTTGGATGGAAGAGCTAGGTTGACCCTGGATGAGTTATTGTAGAAACTACATCCTTCAGTTGAAAAACTTATTTTTTCTACAGTTTTCATGAAATGTGCGCTACTATTGGCACAGTGAACCAGCGTTCTAAACGCTAATCTACTCAAATACAACCAACGCACACCCTTAAAATTTTGCAAACACTTGTTGTAAAGAGTAAAAGTTGCTTACTGTGCACTACTCTGGTTGTATGAAACTTGCGCACATCTTAAGATGAAATGAAAAAATATATTAAGATTACGATTTGGGATTAGTTGAAGTTGGTTCTGCAACTTCCCCAACCTCCCAATTCAACCACCTATCAATTTCAACTGCCTACCTTGTCCCATAAATACAAGGAGGATCTATGAGAGAGGGACCTAGAAAGAATGCTTTAACTGATGTTACGCTGGAGGAATTCCCAAGTCATTGTGAAGAGCAGGACCCCAGGACTCGGTTGCAGAAGTGTCTGGACAGATCAGGTATATATGTACTTATCTACATTTCTTTGACAATAAAAGGTGGAAATACCCTTCCTGTCCCAAATTGAATGTCTATTGGATTGAATGTTCATTTGGTTTAATGTCTGATTGTATTTGATGTTTAGTTGTTTATGATTTCATCATATTTATTACAGTCAAGATATGCTAAGGAAGGTTTACTTTGTGTGGCAGGTTCATCATAGCAGAAGATCAAGCGAAAGCTATGACCAACCGTCGATAAAAAGGTACTTCTTTCGATATCTCAATCTCTTTCCATTTGTAGTAACAAATGCAAGACAATGAATGTATTTACCTGTCACCCCACCCAAGTTGGTAGTGTCGTCTCCCCACTATAAGGTATTTTTCATGCACAATAGTAGGAGATATTCAGTTACGAGCCTTTTCATCTTTTATTCAGAATCAAATTAAGTGGGAAATAGGGATGAAATTATTTTATAAGTTGGAATTCCACTCTAAAATTCACGTCAGAGGAGAGCATCCAAATCCTGAAGTAGCCTTTAGTCACAGTGAATTCCTCAGGGATCTTATGAGGGTGAAACAATTTAGAATGAACCAGAGATCAGCGTTACAGAGTTATGAAGAACTTAGATCTTGTGGGACTTTGGCCTCTTTGCAGGTCTCAGAGACCCATTGGAATTTGCTTCCTCCAATACTCAAACAACGGGACCCCATGGGATACCCCTTTTTCCAGGTTTCCTTTTCAAGAACAAGTTTTTATGTGAATTCTCTACGAAGAAATGGTACTCAATGGCTTGGGTTAAGGTTCCATTTTCTTTTTCTCTAGTGCAGCAAAAATGATTATAGTGTCACTAGGCAGTGATATGATTTTGCAGAGAACTCTTCATGGATGGAAGTGGATCGTCATTTAGGCTTTCGCGAAAGAAATGAAGTAAGTCACCAATCTTACAGTTGGACCAAGATACATGAGAATTTACAATGGGGGGATAAGTTGCATAGGGACATGCAACAAATTCCTTCTAGGGAAAATGTTTGGTGCTTGAATTGTCTATGTTCTAAACCCTATTTTGACCCTTTTTGTGTCCTCTGACATGTCCTTTAACCTCCTGTTTCGTTATTTACCTTTCTTTTGACATAAAATATCAAGGCTCAGTGTAAATTTTTTAATCACTTTTAAATCTATTATGCTTATTATGCTATAGAAATGTTCACACACAGATATGCTTATTATGCTATAGAAATTTTCATTGTAACTTTGTAATCACTTTTAGAAATATATTATGTTTATTATTCTTATTTTTTTTATTAACAGATTTTCACTAATCCAACATGACTCTTGATTGTTCACACATAGATATGTGTTTTATATTCTCCTTCTAAGAAAGTAGAACCCATAAAGATTCCATCCTCCTAACCATCATTTTTCCAACCTCTCTCTCTCTAACCTCTAATGCTCGCATCCATGCAAGATATACTTGGAAACATAACTTGTAGCTAAATAAAAAACTTCCTACATTTATGGAACTAACCCCTAAATTTCTTGTAATTGTAATTGTCATTATTATGTTAAAATTTATTTTCATACTTAAGACAATGTAATAACGTATATCTACAGGCTTGGCCTAAGCCGAGTTGTTGTTTATAATTACATATGCACAAATGGAAATCGGACACATGGGTCTTATTTGGAATCGTGTCACCTAGCCCATCCTCTTGTTGGTTGCTCTGAGTTAATTCTGATGTAGATTGTCCTTGAGAAAGATTGAACTCAAGCAGCCGATTGTCAATACTTTTGTATATCCACATGCTAATTCTTCATTGTTTATGGCATTAATAGAACATTCCCAAAGTGATTCAAAGCCTTCAAATCTGCCTTTGAACAGTTCTCAAATGCATTCACAAATTATTATGCCAAAAAATGCTTCAGACAATTCTTCAATTCTTCTCTTAGGTTTGTAGAGTTCTATAGCAATCATCCTCATGTTCTCATAAATCTCTAGATTGCTTACTTTCACTAGTTGTAGGTTATTCTTTCCTTTTCCTTAGTTCCAAGATAGATGTTCTCCTCGGGACATTTAAAAGGTGTCTTCTCGATGATTGATATAGGAAACTAAGTCATACAATCAGATACCAACGACAAGTGAAGATATTTCTGTCAATTATATCCAAGTCTGGAGGAAGTCATGTACAACAAACATCTAGTAAATTCATAAAAGGTAAGACTGTGTCAATTTTCCAAACATCAACTTGTTGATTCACCTAATTTGCTATCCATACTCCCCCTATCAATCATATCATCATCATTAAACTCGTTTCAAATCAGGTTGAGTAATATTCTCTTCAAAGTATACTTCTGCAACTGTTTTAAGCATTTCAAGCTCCCCTTATCAACATGCATCTTCCTTGAGTCACATAGGGCCAAATTGTATTACTTCATACTTTACAAACTTCATCTCTGCCTGTTTTCCTTCTGTTAATGTTAGCAATCCGATCCTAGGACCTATTTCTTAGCGACCACCATATACCTTTGAGTCCATCCTCCAACAATGAACTCAAGGTGTACCTAAGGTCTTTGAGAGACCTTAAGCTTGGATTTCCATATGGAAGCCATCTTCTTTGCACAAATCGACTTCATTCTTGTGATGCCCGTAAGGGCCTATCTTCATGTCCTCATATTCCTGCAATTGGTCCTTTTTCATATGGCCGCAAGGGCTCTTCATAGCTCCCATAAAATGCCCGCAAGGGGCTCCACAAAATGCCTGCAGAAGCCTTATACAATGCCCACAAGGGGCTTCAAATGCCCGCAGAGGCCTTATACAATGCCCTCAAGGGGCTTCAAATGCCCACAAAAGCACCATTAGAAATGCCCACAGTTTGCTTTCATAAATGTCCGCAGAGGCTTACTTCAAACATGCCCATAGCTCTCGGATATGCCCGCACAGCCCTTAAAATATGCCCGCATGGGAACTTTGAAATGCCCGCAAGGGGGCTTCAAGAATGACCGCAAGGTCCCTTAGAAAATGCTCACTGTGATGCCCGCAAAGTGTCCTTAGTCATGATTGCTTGTCATCATCAACTTCATGCTTTCCAAGTCCTCAATCTTTGTCATTTTCCAATCATCAACTTCATGCTTGTTTGACCTTTGCCATGTCATGTTCTTTGATGTATTTGTCTTGTCCTTCATTGTCTAGTCAAGTATTTGTCATCAATCCTCCATGTCACCTTTGCCATGTCTTTGTCCTCCAACTTGCTTTCCATGCTTGTCCACGCTTGTCATACTTTGTCCTTTACCATGCTATTTCCTTGTTCTTTGTCCTCTGCCATGTCTTGTCCTTTTCCATTGCCATTCACATTTGTCATTAATGTGGTGTCATCAATGACAACCTTGCTTATCACGGATTTATTGCATACTGGCCGCAGAACAAAAGAATCACTTTTTCTGCCTAGATTAGAGGATCTGTCGATTCTTTGAATCTTTACAGATCCTCCCTGATTTTTTATGATGTAATTTATCTTTTAATTAATTTGCATAAGATCGAAGAATCTCGATTATATTCCCATCATTGGTTAGATGGAGACCATTTAACTCTATTTTCTCCATTTCAATGTATTGACCGTCAAGCATTTCTTCATTCACGGGTCTACTGATGAATTTATTAAAATGCTAGTAGAGTTACATCAAAATTACTCTTGACAACCCCTCAATCAGACCAATCACATGTAAGGTGAGAAACTTCCTTACTAATAATGAAAACTACTCTCAAAAGCACCACGGAATGAAAACAACATAACTGGCAAGTAATTAGTAGGGAATTTGTCTACGGAAGAAGTTGAAAACTTTATCATTCTACCAAATGTCACTTTTAAATTTCAGCTTCACATCCTTAAACAACTACCCACATTTACCTTCTGCATATTGGGAATCATGCTGTCATATTAACTTCACACACCAAACTCCATGGACATTGAGGTGACTGATATGATGTTTAAAAGTTTAGAATTGTGTTCATGCTATGGAAATTTAGTAAAAGTATTTGTGAATTTCAGGACATTGGAAATGTTGTCACTCTTTTGGCCATATTTTAGATAGTTTTTATTGCTTACATGAAATCTAAAAAACATTGTCATGAGCATTATTCAATGTAAGTGCGTTTTGGTTCCAAAAGTTTTCCCAAAAAGTATGAAATAAATATAATGTATGTGATAGTCTAATACACCGGGAAGTAATGAGTATTTTTGTTTCTCGTGATGGTCCAGGTTGAAAAAAATCATTTGAAATAGAATTGAATCCAAAATTGATATCTTAATGAATATTGAAAGCTTTGAGGCAATTTTGATCAAGTGATGAGGCTATTATAATGGATGAATTGCAGTTTAGGGCATTAATGAAGAGAGAGATCATTTTAAGGAAACAACCTTAGCAGCCTAGAGGAGTGAAGTCCATCGAAGTGGACATGTGGTATGTTGAATAATGTGTTGGAATTGATGTTTAAATGCCCGCAAGGGTTTAAGCTATGCTTGCAAAGGAGCTCAAGGCTAGCCCGCAAGTGAAGATGAAAGCAAGGGCTTAGGGTTAATCCCGCAAAGGCATAAGTCTATGCCCACAAGTAAAGGAGATAAGCCCGCAAAGGCTTAAGCCATGCCTGCAAGATGCTTAAGGCATAATCCCGCAAGAGCTAGGCTATGCCCGCAGGGAAAAGAATCATAAGCCCGCAGAGGGTTATGATATTCCCACAAGGGCTTAAAAAAGAAGCTCGCAAGAGCTTGGATTATGCATGCATAAGGAATAAAGAGTATGCCCACAGGAGGATGAAAGTATCCTGCAGGCCTGAAGATGAGCAACGAAGTTTAATTAATTAATTAAAAACAGCAATAAACATATTATAAAGTTAAATCAGTAATAAACAGAGATTTGAAGAAGCACAAAGAAGAAAGAGCATGAGTCCATTTGTAAAGGTGCAATGATTAAATGATGAAGAAGAATATATAAACAGAAGTGTGAAATGGAAAGAGATGTCTCAACAGTTCAGATTGAAGGTTTAGCAAGAACAAGATCTGAAGTGTATGTTGGGTTTTGAGATGAATAACTAAAGCAGTTGTTACAACTGTTACTCACAGAAAAATTATCACGTTACAATTGTTACTCACAAAAACTACAACTGGAGTATAGTAAGACATTAGACAACAAAGTATGAACTTGTTCTAGTAGGAATAAAAATTTTCATTGATATTCTTCTCAATCTTTGATCAATTCAATGTCATTGCTTTTCCAAGGTATAAAAATGATAATTGCATCCGCTAAATACTTGCATTGATTATTTCTATGCTTAAGCTTGATTTCATAATCGGGATCAACCAGAATTGATTGTGGGCACACAAGATAATATCATTCGCCTAATTCTTCCCCATTAGGAATGACAAAGTTTGGTTCAATTCTTTTTATGTAACAATTTGCAACCTTCAATTGACCATTAAAATATGTCAGTAAACATTTTTTTCCATTCAATCCCACATATGAAGATGGTAATTGCGGTTGAACCTGCCAATAAACAAATTCCTGTGATATTCCTCAGAATAAGAAGGGAATATTAAACATAAAAATAAACAGGCTTAGAACTTACATGTTGTATTGATTTTCCAATTAGGTCATGGTTATGTTCTCCCGAAGTCAATGGAGTTTGTTTTGGCAAAGCATGATTAGGACTCAGAGAAGCCTGTTAGTAAATAAATACTTGTAAGATATAGTGAAATAATGATTATAACATTGCACTAAATATTAAATAGTTACAAAACTCACCGTCGACTTTGGAGTATGAAATGTATTAGATGGTCTAGGAGCCATTGTAATTTTTTCCAATGAACCTTGACTAGGATTATTATGGAGACTCTCCTAAAAAATAAATACTTGTGAGCGATTTTCAAAGAATGGAAAATAAAAATGGAAAAAATAAGAGTTGGTTTAAAAAACTACATGGATTGGGGTAACTGGATTAAGAGGTGACAGTTGCGGAGGTCCTTGATTTGATGAAACATCTGACATGGCAATATTACTCTGCCAATATAATAGTTTGCATGAGATATCATGAAATCAAAAGATAAAGGGTTAGGATGCAAAAACAATAATTCATATATTACACACCCCATAACAATACGATCATGTTCATGTTAGCATTATGATTTTGAAATCCCAAACTTCAAAGATGGCCTACATAAAAAATTAAAGTCTACACATGCAATCCTTACATTGTTGGATTTTGGAACAACTCTGCCACTTTCTTTCCCCACCTCCATTGCAGCTTTCCATTCCATTAATTCTTCAACAACTTCTTTCAATCTTCTGAGTTCCTTGTCTTTTTCTCTTAATTTCTCTTCAGTATTATGCAATTCCTTCTTGTAGGAATGCTCTTTTCCAAATAATACAGTTGGAGTGACTCTGAATCCAACCCCACGTACACGACCCCTCCTCTCAGGCCCCAAAACTATAGCAATGGCATCTTGCTGTGTAGCATATGCAGGAGACACCACTAGTACAAAATGAGAGATAAGTGACTAGGGGACTAAAAAAGTTAGTTACCACTGTTTTTTCAAGAGATAAATGACTAAAATTGAGCAATTTTAAATAATCCAACTAAAAATGAATAAGATAAATGACTAATTTAGTCACGGGATAAAATATATGACTAGATAACAAGTGACTAAAATAAAAATGACTAATTTAGTCATGGGAATATAAATATGACTATCTAACAATGATTAATGTGAATTAGTCATTTTTAGTTGTCATGTCACACTAACAATGGAAAATTACAATTTTGATAATGAATTTGTACAATATTGTACTAAATTTTAACAATGCGGATGGATTTAGATATCTTACTATGGGGGTCATGGTCCATGTGTGCGGTCCCAAACCACCATATTGGCCCTCCATAGGGGATATTTGGCTTGGAAGTGGTATGTGGTGCTCATTTTGAAGTTTAGAACACTAGATATGGTTTCTAATATTATAAGGTTTTTTTTATAAGCTATAACTTCATATATTACTTGGCAAAAGATTACATTGGATGGCCATTATAGCTCAAGATCAACATTCGACACAGAACTACAGACAATGTCATCCCAAAAATCTATTCCCCACATCCCAACAACTCCACCTCATTATACGAAGCATTAAGCCAGAAAAAATTTCATCCCATATTAGAGAAACTAGACTAAAGACTTCAGTATAGTGATGCCTGTATAAGACTTCTACCCAAGCACTAGGACCGACATGTTGGATATGACAGACTATCAATGTTAATTACAGCCAAAAGGATCAAATAGAGACACGCTTCCAATTATCGCACCTAAAATATCGACGACATGCCAGCCTGGAAATCCTCCTAAGGGTTGGTTGGGGCTCCCACGCCATCTGCATCTTCGTAGACAACTCTCCACTCACCCACACACATCCCAGCCGAGACACCAAGAGGAGGAGCTCCCCCCTCCTTCAAGTGAGGAAGAAATGGTATTCCCAAGTGGTGGGTGATGACATCAATTTTCATGTGAATGAGCCATTAATCCAATATTAGATGCTCCTCCATAAGTGAGCAAGGATATTATCCCCCAAACTCTTCAGCTCGCGCTCCTGAAGCAGGTATCCAGTTACCCAGAACATGGATATAACCCATTCATACAACAACAAGTGGGCCTGAGTGGAACCAGGGTCCAAAATCCAATTCTCAAGCATAGAAAATTCTTCAGCTGGCTTCAAAACCTCCAGCTCTTCCCATAAATATTCCTTCTCCACGGAGTCGGTATTTTCCCTAATTTCCTTCGGAATTGTGGCCACATAGCCCCAAGTGTCCGGGCCACCCTCAACTACCCTTGGATCACTCTTTTCTTCCCTCCCCTGAGCATGCCCTTGCTGGACGCCTCAACATTCTCTAGCTCATACATGTCTTCCTCATGACCGCACTTCCGACCATTATAACTAGTCGTTAATGAGCTTAGACTTGCCACCTTCAGCAGATAGGCGATAATTCCAAGCAATGATATAGCATGAGCCGTCAAATTGATGACCTCATAGATGAGGATGGGGGCATCATACCTGATGAAAATGCATCCACTGTCATAACTATTCCAATACTAGGGATCGTCCTCAAATGGGACATAAAAACACATTCTGCACTTGCATCCAACTTCGCCATAACTACTATCGTACCTCCCTTCTCCCTGCCCTTATGATTCATAGTACCTTCTCATGGGCCTAATATGATTCATTTACATGCAGATTAGAGCTCCATCCATCCGTGGTCCATCCTACACGTGGCGGTCTCAAATGTCCATGTGCCATCATAATTTCCTCTTGTTAGTTGTCTCCACCCACATCCACGTATTAATTATTATAAGGTTTATTAACTTAATGATAATGAAATTGCAAGCTTATACCATGGTTGAAGATCTAATTTAACAAAGTTGAGGTTATGGCTTATCAACATAGTTGAAGGCCATGCTTTATGATTAACAATATAGTTGGGGGTCATTATAGGTCATGGTTTATGATTAACATGGTTGGAGCCTAGAGGTCGTGGTTTAATTGTGGACTTAAACTTTTAATTATTAATATTTTTAATCTCACTTTAATGTTTTAATTTTCTAAATTTGTAATCTTTTAATTTCTTATCTTTTAAAATTATATTTTGACTTATTATATCTTTTAATTTCTAATTTTAAATTATTAACCTTTTTAATATTATTTTAATGTTCTAAACTCCTAATTTTTTAATTTATAATATTGTTTTATATATATGTATATATAACTAAACATTAATATAATAAATAAAACTAAACATTAATGTAATAAATAGAAAATAAAAACATAAACATTAATATAAAACTAAACATTAATATAATAAATAATGGACCGCAGATCGAGATTAGGAGTCTTCACTTGAACTTCTCGAAGAGGAGCATGGAGTAAGCTCGACAGGGAGACAACTAGCAGACCAATCGAAGCCTGCTTGTGGATCCAATGCTCCATATGTCAAATATGTTTTCTAAGGGCAAAAACCTTGTAAGTACACCATAAACCCCCACTATGTTCAGGGTTTGATTCTAGATCTATGCTATGTTTAGGGTTTGATTCTGGATTTGTGTTATATTTTTCAAGCTTTTTAGGTTTTTAATAGCATATAACTCACAGGAATTTCAAACCCTGGTAAAATTTATGAAATATTCGATAGGGTTTGATTATGGATCTGTGCTATATTTTTTATGCCCTTTAGGTTTTTAATAGCATATAACCCGCAGGAGTTTCAAACCATGATAAAATTTATGAAATATTAGAGAGGGTTCGATTTTGGATCTGGGTTATATTTTTTATGCCCTTTAGGTTTTTAATAGCATATAACCCGCAGGAGTTTCAAACCATGATAAAATTTATGAAATATTAGAGAGGGTTCGATTTTGGATCTGGGTTATATTTTTTATGCCCTTTAGGTTTTTAATAGCATATATCCTGCAGGAGCTTCAAACCTTGGTAAAATTTATGAAATATTAGACAAGGCTTGATTCTGGATCTGCAAGAGTAAACTGTGGTAAAATTTATGAAATATTAGACATTTAAACAACATTACAAGAAAAAACAAAGTTAAATCGAACATTTGGTTGCTTTTAGATTCAGGGTTTGTATGATTATTTTTTATTGGTCAAGAGTTCAAGTAAGTGTAGGTATCTCTCTGTTACGTTTTCTCTCATGTTTCCTTTTTGCCATTTATTTTATAATCTCTCTTCTGCTTGATTTATAAAGAGAGACACATTTCTTCACATTGTGCCCTTCTTATCAGGTAGAGGCCAGACTCCACAATTATTAAAGGAAGGGGTTTCGAGGCTACCTCAGAATTTCCATGGTAAGTCCTTGCGATTTACTCCATATACATTGATGTTCATACTGGTGTAGATAATGAGAGATATTTAAATGCTATTAAAATGATATTTAGATGGACATAAGACATTTAAATGGATACGAACTTGCCTTTTCGGGTGTGCTTTTTCTCATACATCTGATGCTTAATGGCGGACTATTCTCTGATCAATCATCTCTCTTACCAAAATGGCTTGTTCATTCGGTGGTTGTGCGTTGCATTTCAATAGACAAATAAAGATGTCTATAGTTAAATTGGATGATGAGCAAACCCATGAAGGTATGAGTGGTATTATTGCAAATCTCATGTCCAATGGATTCAACAATCTTCAAGTTCAGGGAAAATATATCCGGCCTTCCTATGAACGCCCCCATATGTCGAAGGTATCTTATTGTTAGAGCATTTCAGCGGTGGATCTGAAAGACCTGGATGGACCAAACAGAACAAGAGTTTTGCAAGAAATCCAACGTGCATGCGAGGGGTATGGATTTTTCTAGGTACACCTTTCAATCCTGATTCCCTATCATATCAATACTTTTGCAAGAATAAAATTATATGCAAACTAAGTTGTACTAATTAATATAGATCCATCTCAAAAAGATTTATTAATGGCCTACAGGACTAAAACTTCAGCATTAGATTTAGATCTTATCTTGTTAATAGTTGTCATGGCTGGTGAGTTCCTTGATTGACTAGAGACAATTATTTGTCCCCACTTCCATAATTTGAAACATATTCTAATTGGTTTTTCATATATGCACTTTCCCATAGAGTCTGTATATATGTTATGAGTTTCTTACAAATATATCGCAGGCAAGTACGCTGCCGAGATGAGGGCACTATGTTTAAGGCTACTAGCAACGATTTCAGAAGCTTTAGGGATAGACTTTGATTATTTGAATAGAAATTTTGGAAAACAATACCAATTGATGTCTTTGAATTATTATCCTCCCTTCCCAAGCCAAGAATTATCGTGTAGCTGTGTGCATTCACTTGAACATGTTTGGATAGCAGTGATTCCCTTAACTAGCATTTGATCTAAACAAAAACTCTTTTCTCACCATGATTTGGTCTACATAGTGGCCATCACCTTGTGCATGACTCCGTCTAAGCAGTATGGGCCCAATCCACGCGTGGAGTGGTTCGATCTGCCCACATTTCGATGGTATATGAAGTCTTAATTTCCTTCTTAAATCGTGAATGCTATGGATTGCTTGTGTGGTTTCTTGCAAGCCATTCTCTAGAATGTCATCCTAATAAAATACAATCGTGATGGCAAATTTCAGTTGTTATTAAGAGCTAATTTAATTTAATTTCCTTCTTAAATATGAATAAAGGAGCTTCAAATGAGATTTAATTTCCTTCTTAAATCGTGATGGCATATCTGAATAAAATAAGTTGTGCTAATTTAATTTCCTTGTTGTTGTTAAGAGCTAATTCGAATTGCATTAGAAGTCATATTTCTGTCCTCATGTTCCATGAGTATTTATGAATAAAGGAAGCAAATTTTATTGAAGTTCTGAGTATCTTAGTGTTTCTTAGGGTTTCTGGAAAGAAAAGCTAGAAAGTGGATCTGCTAATAAACCAACAGATTGTGTGTGCAGAGCACAGAGGATAGATAGTGTGTGCATAGCATCGTATCTCGATGTATTTATTTATTTTAAAATGGATTAGTGCATAGAAACCACCTGGAATTTCTACTGAACATGGAGTAACTAGATTGACATCTTCAGAATGTGAAAGTCTCCATTTTCCTGTTGATACTGGTGGCTTACCAGCTAGAAAATAAAACCTATAAGAATGTGAAAGTCTCCATTTTGTAAGTTAAATATTACTAACTCTATTACTAGTTAATCTATATAATTGCATTAAAAAATACTAACATTAATGACAATATTGCTCCATATTAATCGTGAACTATTTATAAATATTGTGTTTGTATTATGGATTAACTATGTTCAACTATAGAAATCTGCACTCTAAAATATTTATAAATATTTATTCAATTTTATAAAATGTAAATAATAAACACTATTAAAAGTGATATCATTATGTCTTGCTTTATAGTCATTTGAATATAAGTGGATCAAGTCAAGAGAGATTTTTGTTGATTCTAATCCTTGATGACAATAAGAGTTTGCAGAAATTGCTTACACCTTGGAATGAACTACCATCAAGATTCATGGATATTCAGGTACACATTTTAGTGAATTCAACATATAACATTGAATTATCTTGTGTTTTTCATATCAAATAGATACTTTTCTTATAAAGGTACGTGAAGAAACTAAAGGCATTTGTAAGGCAACAAACACAACCAAAAAGTTACATAGGCATGGGATATGCTTTTTTAGATTCTTTTCAAGTGCATAAACTCACTTATTGTTAATGCACCAATCCTATGGAAGGTAGAAGGTGAAAGACTAAGACCAAAGAGAAGGACAAGTGTTAGAGAAAAATGGTGATTTTCGCACCTCAACAAGTAATCATGGATGATTGTATAAGTTTCTTACTTTTAAACAAATTAATATAATTAACCTTTATCATCCCAAAACTTTACAGATGGAGTATACTTAACTTGGTACTTCATGACATCATCTTATTATAATTATTTAATTTGTTAATGTACAAATTTCAATGAGATAAAAGAAGTAGATAAATTCATGTGATATTATTAAAATGCAACAACAAATTGGGTGGAGTCTTATACGAAAGAAGAAAGTAGAGTAAGATATTAAGAGTTAAAAAACAATACAACGAAAGTATTACTAGATAGACTATGTAGATGTTGTCCAAATCATTGCACTAACAGTTGGGTAAAATAATTCATATTAAATAATTACAATAAAGAATGTTGATTCTATTGTTTAGTAGTTGTATTCAAGGAGTAGCATTCTCCTAGTAAGATTATATGGTTTAATGGATAGGATAGTATCACAGAGTCCTTAAAATAACTTTAAGGAAAACGTGTGTTAAAAGACTCCTTATCACCAATAAACAATTCATATAAAAGTAAATTGTTGGAATATGGGTTTTCAGACATATGACTTTATATTGACAATTAAATTCCTTTTCATACGTGTAGAGAAATTTTTTTCAAGAATGTCCTTATCTATGAATATATTGATCCAATAACCATAATTTTTAATGGGTTGACTAGTTGAAACAAGATCAAGGAAAAGTATTATACTCCATCTTCCTCGTATAATAGATGAAGATGTGTGAATTTAGGGAGAGGTATATTATTATGTTCATCAATAAAAAATTTGGATTAAAAAAACATAAAAATAATTGTAAAGCATAGGAGTAAAGCTTTTGTTTTGTTGTTATGTATTTTGTTGATAAATTGAAAATGGAAGTTGAGTTATAATTTTACTTTTAATACATTCGGAAATAAATATAAATGATTCTAGAATTTTTTCGAGATATATATATATATAGAAATTCTTTAGCAATCGTCTTATAAATTTATATAGACGTAAGTTGAAAACAATTGAATGGTGAATTAGACGACCATTGGAATTATTGAAAAGGTTGTAAACTTATCGGGAGGACAAGCTATTATACCTAATAAGAAAACCAAAGTTAATGAGAAGTGATTTCCCCACCGTATACCTATCCTAGCTATCCTGAGTTTAAAAAACATCTCTGTCTGAATACTGGTAACTTACGTAAATATCCATTAGCTGTTTTCTTAGATATACTAGTTTACATTCGGGTACATGCCCTTTATGCATTTTGTCTTTTTGGGTACCCATTAGCTGCAGTTATTTCCTTTGCTTATATTAAACCATATGCTCAACTTGTTATGGACCAAAAATAGAAAATTCTAATCAGTAGACTCTGGGTTATTTGTGATGCAGAGAATTAGGGAACTGGATACTGTTGAACTACTAGAACAATTGCCTGCTTTGCGACAATATCTTTATCACCTAATGGCATGCTAGGTATTTACATCCGAGTCACTATTGTGAAATATATAGTAACTCTATAATTTTGGAGGTTGGCTACTTGTATTATGTGCTTTTGAGTTATATGTCCTTTCAGTGTGATTTTGGATTGAAAGCACTACATACTATTGTGTATGGTTGCTAATTTAATAATCTAAATATGTGCATCCAAAAGGGGCAGCTATATCCAATCATCTGATACAGTATGCACTCACAGCGGTTTGTGGCATCTTCACTCTTTTGTTGTTAAAATTTATTTGTTGTCTTGCATAAAGAAAGTAGTTTCACTTGCTAAAGTTGATGTCGTACTTTATGATGGGTATACTTATTTTCCTTTTGCACAATGTTGCAAGTTTCTAGAGAGAGCATTAAACTTTACACTGCAATTAATGATGCCACCATCAACCTTGTTGACAAGGTAGGAAATGTTATGGTTTAAATGTTTAATTAGCATCGCATCTTAATTATAATTGATCTATAGCTCTGATGACTGCAACTGTCTACCTGCAGTTCTTTGAAATTCAATGCCATGATGCTATTAAGGCACTTGATATCTATAGGCGAGCTGGTAAACAGGAATGGTTGGAAATTTCTTGTTCCAAAAGTGTTCTAATTGATGTCTTTAGTTTCAAACCATGTCAAAACAGTCCCATATACCTCCTACTATTTTGTTCTCTAGGATGAATGTGATCCAACATTACTTTTTTTAAAAGCATTTGCTTCAGTGGCATTCCCTCTGAACATATTTGAAATGTTTAATTTTATCATCATTACCTTCTCTCATTGTATACACCTACCATTCCTATTCTTTTCCAGCATGTTTAATTTAAAGAAACAAATTTTCTAGCATCATTTCTGAAATGTGGAATGAATATCACTTTGTGTCACCCGTGACGAATAAAATAACTTTATTGCAATTATTTGTTCCACTGGCATGGTAGGCTGAAAAATTATCATAGTTCTACGAAGTTTGCAAAGGTCTTGACCTTGGACGTGGATTTAAATTTCCTACACTTGAACAGGTACAGATAATTTGTGAACTTTGTCATCATGTTCAATGCAACTTTTTAGTGTAATGGCATGTAGCTGGTCATTACAGATGTGCATGGTTCTGTGTGATACTTACTTTGGTTCTTGTGAATCAAATTACTGAATGAACAACCACCAGCATCATTCATTTCTGCAATGGAAGAGTATGTTAAAGATGCCCCAAGATCATCATCCGTCCGTAGAGAGTTGGTGTGAACATCTATACTTAAGAGAGTATATAGTATTATAGTGTTTTGAGGACGCCCAAATTGCATTTTGTTTGTTATTTACAAAGTTCTAGTAGGTACAAATGAATAGCAGCAGAATAGCAGCAGACCTGCTACTGTACAAATGAAAGGGAATCTTGTTGTTAAAAAAAGTGGTTGTTGCTCATAAGACAATTCCTAGAATAATTTTTACTGTAACTGGTTTTGAAGAAGTGAAGTTGAAGATAATTGTATGTATTTTGGATCTCAGATAGGCAAATGTCTTTAGCTTTCAAGAGATCAACAATTAAAACAAATTTATTGCAAGTTGGATCTTGTATTCTTTTATGTCTGTGAAGGGTAGCAGCTTGCTTTTGTTCCTGACAATTTGTACAACCACAGGTTATTGTACTCATGCGTAGTTTGTAAGATTATTCTTCTTTGAATTTTCATCATTGTCACACTTGAACTACTATATCTTAGAATTCTTTTAGTACTTGAAGCATTTTTCTTAAATATGTTTGACATTCATTTTGTTCCCATGCAAAATTTGTTTGAATATCATCATTATCAAGCAATAACAACTTCTTAAATGGTGCTAGCTCAATGGTAGAGCATCTTCCTAATTATAGGCAGGAGATTGGTGGTTCGATTCCTTCGTACCCTATCATAAATTAGTGACTAAGAAAACAACTAAATTCGCATATATACGACTATTAGTAACTAATTTCCAGTATCTTATAGCGCGACTAGCGTTTAGTCATATTTAGCTTAGTCATTAATATGTTATCATCTAGTATTTTATTTAGTCGTATATTTGGTCATTGATTGTGACAATCAATGACTAAATCAGTGAGTATCAGTGACTAAATCAATGACTAAATCAGTGACTAAATCAGTGAGTATCAATGACTAAATCAATGACTTAATCAGTGACTATCAATGACTAAATCAATGACTAATAAGTCAACCAATTAATGACCAGTGAAATACGACTAGAGATAAGATAGTGGAAATTAGATACTATTAGTCACCGACTCAAAAATAGTTGTTTATAGTTGAATTTTAGTCATTTTTTTAGTCATTAATTTCTCATTTTGTACTAGTGCACTGACTCATTTTGTGTCGATTCAATTTGATTCTAGCAATGTCAACATTTCAATAAACTCATATAAGAAACATCATTAACTCTAAAAAAAAAGCATAAATGATACAATAATAGGTTCGGAACTTACTATTTTCTCCGCAATGAATGATGACATTGGAGTGTCATCCTTCTTTTTATGGCATTTAATCCACACATCAGCCCTAGTTATAGGCTTATCATTTGGACCATGAGATTGATTCTAGTATCAACAAATACAACAATCTAGTTAACTATATTTAAAGTTGTTAATTGTGAACAAATAATAGAATTGGTTACAACTTACGAGGTCATCTTCAACCCTAAAGTAACCTCTACGGCCAGAAGTGTGGGTCTCTTGTTCTAATGCCTTATTTTCCTTATTTGATTTTTCCTTCTCCTGCAACTCAGTAAAAAAATAGATGCTAAGATTATAGTTGATTGTATGAGAGGATTCAAAATCAATGATGATAACATTCAAATTTGTCTTTCATTTTTACCTTGAATTTAGGGTCAGATCTTATTATAACAAATTCAATCCAATCAGTTTCATTTACTCCAATAGGAAGGTTTGCAATCCTCTCCTCATTTGTTTCGTATTTCAAATAGTATTTCTTATACAAAGTATATCTATAGGTTCTCAAGCGCTGAGATATTGCTTTATGACACCATTGCTCTGTTGACGGATCTATTCGATAGGTACGCTACAATAGATAAACAATCCATTATTAGATACAAGCGTTATTTGAACTAAACCTATCACACACATGCTCAATATGCATCAATAAAGTTTAGAATAAGTTGATGCTCACATTGATTGCACTCCGCATGTCTTTATGTTGCACTTCAGACACTTTTTTCCATTCCATGTGCTTGATGCCTAAAATTTCCCTTGCAAGAACACCTAAAAATGAGGAGAATTTCTCTGAAAGTGGACCAATAGGCTGGCCCCTCTTATTAAATTGAATTGTAGGCAATGCAATGCCCTCTACAGTGGTTCCAAAGAGACATTTTGTTGGTCCTCTACCGTTTCTTTTCACATTTATTGCAATACTAGATTGGGTAGATGCATTTGCATCTTCTAAACTATGCTCTTGTTGTGGTGGATCCTGCTCCAAAACATGATCTTGTTGTGATGGTTCCTATTGAAAATTTTCTGGAAAAACAAACCAGTACCCCTCTTGAGACAATGACAATATGAAATTGTTAATAGGAAATCTTGAAATACTTGTATAGGAAAAAAAATGTTTAGAAATGATCATACCTTCCAGTTGTTCTTTCACATCTTTCTCAAGAATATGTGCATTAGAATTGTTGTCGAAACTATAGCAAGTAGATTCACTTTGTAATGGGATAGTGGATCCCGATGCTACATTTTGTGGGAATTTGTTTCCCATCTTAGAGCCTATGGTCAAGTATATTATGATTTTTTTTAATACAATTGTTTATTGATTAAAAAATAAATAATAAGTTGCCATCATGTTTAAAATATTTACTTGAAGTTGTGCCACATATAACATTGTCATTTCTTTTGGTAATGCGACCTGACTTTGTTAAAAGTGATGTATTGCAACATCTTAATTTAATCCTATTAGCTCCCTACAAATATGGATTGCAACTCTTGCTCAAAGAAAGTTAGACAATTTTTAAAGTATAAAAGAAAGGACAATAATTGTTAAAAAAATATTGAAGTCCCAAACAAACAAAAAAATGTCTTACATTGATATGGACATCTACAAATAAACTGCATAACAAAAAAAAAAAAATTATTAACACATCGTTGAAACAAGCCAACTAATACAATCCTGAAAATTAAATAGTATTTATGAACATTATACAAATATCTTTAACTCATTCCTAATAAAATGTCTAACATTGTGTACTAAAATATAGAATACATAATACAAAAAAGTGGTGTTTAGTAGTATACATAAAGTGTTATTATGTCCTCAGAGAGTTAGTGAGAGACATGCCAGAAAGCAATGGCGGTTGGGTATTAAAGATCTGAACACCTTCAATATAACGATGAGGCTAAAAAGTTTCTAGAGGGGGATTTTTGGGAATACTCTGTGGTCAAAAGTTTTACAGGCAAAATATATGAAAGAAAATGTTATTAACTGGTTCAGGAATCCAAGATAAAATTCCAGAAATGTCTCTTCGATCTGGAGGGGTTTTCTTAAGATTTATAACTGGCTGGCTAAGGATATTTTCTAGCAAGTTGGATCAGGAAAGGAAATCCTAATTGGTGTTGATCCAATTTTAGGATTAGAGGAGACTTACCGGCTGTCAGATGGGTTGATTGGAATTTTAAAAGGGTATGATTATACTACCCTGAACAGGATTAAGAAAAGAGGAAGTATTGATCATAGGAATGACTATTGGCTGAACTCCAAGGACTCAGGGCTCTTTAGTAGTACTACACAGGAATGGGATTTGTATATCTGGTCTCTGAATTCTGCCGGATGTAGAATTTACCGAGAAAGATACAAGATTATTTGGACTGGAAATTCGAGCATTGGTATTGTGACTATACAAAAGGATTATTCAGGATAAATGCATCTACCTAAATCATTGGTGGTATAAGAGACTGTGGAATTGGCAGATTCCTTTAAAATTAAAATGTTTGGTTTGGTTTGTACTACAGGGGCGTCTCAAGACATGGGAAAACATTTTAAAAAAAAGATGGATTGGTCCTAGCAGATGTTGTCTGTGTATGCAGAATGTTGAAACCACAAAACATCTTCTTGTGGACTGCGAATTCATGAAAGGTGTTTGGAAATTATGCTGCACAGCTCTAAATACTGGGCATATGTGGGGTTCTGAGAATTTTGATATAAATTTGCTTAATTGGTTTAGAATCTGTAAATCTCATCATTTACTCCTGATTTTCATTGCTTGGGAAATATGGCATGCAAGAAACTGTGTTGTTTTTCGTGACATGATTCCAAATATCCAATCGGTTGGTGTGATGGAATTGAAACTTTATTTTGTTTACAAGGATGAGAAGGAGACACACAAAACAACTACAGTTAGTTTATTTTCTCCAATTTATAATTGTCCAATCCTTTTCGTTGGTGGGGTTGCATCTAATGGTCTTTGTGTTGCTGGCAGAGTGATTTACCTGAATCAAGAACATTACTTTTCTCCACGTCTAAACTGTGGACAAGGTACCAAAATGAAGGCAGAATTACTGGCACTCTGGTGTGTTCTTAGAGTAGCCAACATATTTAGTCTGGTGAATCTTAAATTTTTTGGAGATTCATGTGTTACTATAAAATGGGCATGTGGAGACTATGAATTAAAGGTGACTTCGCTTCTTCATTGGTGCAATGGAACTAGAACTGAAATCAAGTTGAGTAACAATATCTCCTTTGAACACATCTATAAGGAACATAATGCCTTGGCTGACAAGATTTCAAAACAAGCTTTGGAAGGAGAGGAAGGCTACTTAAGTTGGGTATAAATTCTGGACTCCCATGTTCTGGATATGGTAGTGACTTGTTTCTTTGATTAATACTTTTCAGTTTTGAGATCATCTTTCCTTGTTGGTATAGCTACTTCTTCAATAGTAGCTTAAATGATTGGATAAATGCTTAAAAATGAAGGATGTAATATTGTAAAAATCTATTTTTGTAAGCTTTCTAAAGCTATTATGTTCTGTTGAACATGAACATCGTTGTACTATTTGATTCTGGATTGAATAACAGTAGTACACTTTTTTCCAATGAAAAAAAAATAAAGTGTTGTTATGTATATTCTCGATTAGGGTCCAGAACCATTGAAAAATAATAAAGGAATATAAGTCGAGAATGGTTTCAGGTGGTTTGTGCCAAGAAAGACTGAAAAGTAGAGCATTTATAGAACTCTCGTAGATGAGTTAGATTCCAATCATTTTCCTTGAATAAATTCTGTGATTTTTGCTAACTAGATGTTGGAGAGACTGACTCAGGTGTTTAGAAGATGTTTGTAACTTTTGGAAAGAGCGAATTTGCATTTTTTGTTTGGATTTGTGAGTAAGTGGATTTCTAGTAACGATACTTTTGGAAAATTCCGGTAACCGTATTCTAAGATAACTTGTGGACAAAACTACTGGAAGTTCTTTAACTACCAAATTCCTGTAGCACGTATCTTTCTAGGCATGTGAAATTTTACACATGAAATATTGCAAGACAGTTATGGTGAGATTTTATTTTCTTCCATTTTGAATGAATATTAAGAGGCGTTGATGGCAAGCATGTACCCAAGACTAGTTTTGAACATTGTCTAATATTACGAGATTAGGGAACGGAGCAGGTCTGCCCATATCCTGCATCAACAAGGGTGGAAGCGGGTGGAAACAAGGGCGGCACCAAATGTGCTTTCAAAATTGACTTGGGAGAAAAACACATGTTGGCCTACTTATTTCAAATCCCCAATTTGATGATGTAATGTATTTGAATATCTAGTTCATGAATTGACAAAAACAAGTGACAAGATAAAAAAATGTCTTTGCAAAAGGCCAATTATCCATGGTAAATGTCATTTGCAAATATTGATTTTAAAATACTATTAAATTTTGAAATACTCATCATAATTCATCTAGGGGAAAGGGACAGTAAGGACAAAACAATAGTATTAGCAATATAGTACAAGCAGTAGTACAAGGCAATGGTACCTCTTTTTGTTTCCACGGGTTAAGATTTCCTGTTGTAAGAGAGATTGCTTCTCATTTCCTCTAGTCTTCAGAGCTTTCTAACTCCAATGCCAAGCAATAAATGTTTTCAATTAAAATATTGTTGAATAGAGATGAGCTTTGTTCCTCTTTATATTACAAAATGAATAAAAATTTGGAGGGAAATCTAAACGCTAAAAACAATGGAGGGAAATATAAATCCAAGCATTATTTTTTTGACAATAGATGTTCCTATTTCCATTTACAAATGTTGCTATTTTCGCCAAATTATTATATAAAGTACATAAAATACTTAGAAATTAGAAAAAAAATTAGAAAAGTATCACCAAATATTTTATAGTTAGAATTTAAGAACTGGTTGGATTTGCCAAGACTTATACATTTTTAAGTATGGATCCTTAAAATTTTACCAGGTAGTCATTATAGAAGATACACAAGCCACTTAAAAAATACACAACTAGAAGGAAAGCATATGGATTTGAAAAAACATAAAGTTAGCATCTTCACATGTACAAGAGTAAAATCATTAGTCAAACAATATAATTTCTAAATCAAACTAATGGTGTGAAAAAACAGTATGTAATGGTGAGTGTAATGCATTGGTTTTCTATTAATATTAACCCTTCTCCTACAAAAGCTAATGCAACAATAAAATAAAGTTGAAATGGATCTATTTAAACTTCATTGCCTACAACACATTCTCACACCATAAAAGAGGTGCCAAGACCTAGTATAACATCTAAGCAAAGACATTTTAAAACATATATATGAACCTCAATGGTGAGGTATTCCTTCAAATATGAAAAAGTTCCTCTAAATACATGGAAATTCTCGGTTAGTAATGTGAAATGTCTCTTGAGTAAATTCTCACCCTCATCCATGCTAGTGATTTGCTTCCTTGATCAAACATGAGTGATACCTAAGTTAAGATCAAACCAAAATGTGTGATCCAAGGTTCTTCTCATGGATTGCAATTATCAGTACTATTCTAAAAATACCCTATCCATTAATATGATTATACGTTGAGGAATTAACACCTTTGCAAATGCAAAAAAAAAACCATGCATTTTAACCTTGGTGTTTTCACCTACTATTAGACTATTGTAACCACATAGATGGCTTGAATAAAATGAACCATAAGATGGATGCATTCCTCAAACTCTTTCTTTTTTTATGTTTGCAGGATCAGTGATACATTCTCCATGGATTGGTAGAATGGTGTGTCTCTTCCTGCACTGGAAGAGTGGGTGGACATTATAACAGTTGTGTTGTTATGTGATGATCAGTCCCACTCCCTGAGTGGTTAGAGCCCCTAACGAGTCCCACTCCTTGTCGATGAGGACACATTAATGGGTAGTATCCATGCATTGTCTTATGACACACCCATGATGAGTCCCACTCTTTGTCGGTGAGGACATAGTGGATAGAGGCCTTGAGATGTCCAGGGACACCTTCACAATGTTGAGGGTTGGCCCTCACCTATTTTATCCCTTGATGGTGGTAGCACTTAATGATGGTGGATTGAGTTGGTTTCCTTGATGGGTGTTCCATGTGTCATAAGTATAGAGAATTCCTTATGTGGTTGCGAGCCCCTCACCTAACATTGGAATATTGGTCATGATGTGTGACCCCTAACTTAACTTGTTGGTTAAGTCGGTCTTGTGTGGGCTCATATAATTATTGGAGGTTTACCCCTATACCTCTATATATATGTGAGAGTGTTCTCATCATGTTCTATCAACTTGGTCTTTCTCTTGTGCTTATGATTGAGGTTCGTTATTCTCTAGCTCACTATCCTTCTGTAGTAGTGCAGTTATACGCGTGTATTCTTTGATGTATAACACATGGTATCCCACCAGGTATGCCTTCGCCTAGGGTTTATGGAAAGAGACATTGTGAAGTCATGCATGACTCTTGATTTTGTGGATTCTATCACGGTGAAAAGTTGTTGGGTTTTCTCCCCCATGCGGGCTTCCCATGATACATGTTGTGTAGTTGTGCATTTTCTATATACATGTGATCCTATTTGCTTATTGCTACTATAGTAGATACCCTCATATATAGGGATGAAGTTGGAACGAAAGCATGTTGTTTTGCATTATAGATTTGAAAGAACCACCTATATAATGTTGTTTGGCATTATAGTCGAAGACACTTTCACAGGAGGGTGTGCCCCACCCATCACAGGGTTGTCATGAAACGGAGAGGGAATCTCCATTTTAATGCTATAAATAAAAGTGAGAGGACTAGTCAGAGAGACAGTAGTATTTTAATCCAACGCCACTAATCCGGGGGATGGATCCCTCAGCAAATAGTTGGCCCTCACTTATTTTATCCCTTGATGGCAGTACTAGCACTTGATGTTGGATTGAGTTGGTTTCCATGATGGGTGTTCCATGTGTCATAAGTATAGAGAAGTCCTTATGTGGTTGCGAGCCCGTCACCTAACATTGGAATATTGGTCATGATGTGTGACCCCTAACTTAACTTGTTGGTTAAGTCGGTCTTGTGTGGGCTCATATAATTATTGGAGGTTTACCCCTATACCTCTATATATATGAGAGAGTGTTCTCATCATGTTCTATCAACTTGGTCTTTCTCTTGTGCTTATGATTGAGGTTCGTTACTCTCTATCTCACTATCCTTCTGTAGTAGTGCAGTTATACTCATGTATTCTTTGATGTATAACACATGGTATCCCACCAGGTATGCCTTCGCCTAGGGTTTATGGCAAAAGACATTGTGAAGTCATGCATGACTCTTGATTTTGTGGATTCTATCACAGTGAAAGGTTGTTGGGTTTTCTCCCCCATGAGGGCTTCCCATGATACATGTTGTGTAGTTCTGCATTTTCTATATACATGTCATCCTATTTGCTTATTGTTGCTATAACTGACCTCATATATAAGGATGAAGTTGGAACGAAAGCATGTTGTTTTGCATTATAGCTTTGAAAGAACCACCTATATAATGTTGTTTGGAATTATAATCGAAGACACTTTCACAGGAGGGTGTGCCCCACCCATTGAAGGGTTGTCATGAAACATAGAGGGCATCTCCATTTTAATGATAGAAACAAAAGTGAGAGGACTAGACACAGAGACGGTAACATTTTAAACCAACGCCACTGATCCAGGGGATGGATACCTCAGGAAATAGTTGGCCCTCACTTATTTTATCCCTTGATGGCAGTACTAGCACTTGATGGTGGATTGAGTTGGTTTCCTTGATGGGTGTTCCATGTGTCATAAGTATAGAGAAGTCCTTATGTGGTTGCGAGCCCCTCACCTAACGTTGAAATATTGGTCATGATGTGTGACCCCTAACTTAACTTGTTGGTTAAGTCGGTCTTGTGTGGGATCATATACTTATTGGAGGTTTACCCCTATACCTCTATATATATGAGAGAGTGATCTCATCATGTTCTATCAACTTGGTCTTTCTCTTGTGCTTATGATTGAGGTTCGTTATTCTCTAGCTCACTATACTTTTGTAGTAGTGCAGTTATACTCATGTATTCTTTGATGTATAACGCATGGTATCCCACCAGGCATGCCTTCACCTAGGGTTTATGGCAAGAGACATTGTGAAGTCATGCATGACTCTTGATTTTGTGGATTCTATCACAATGAAAGGTTGTTGGGTTTTCTCCCCCGTGAGGGCTTCCCATGATACATGTTGTGTAGTTGTGCATTTTCTATATACATGTGATCCTATTTGCTTACTGTTGCTATAGCTACCCTCATATCTAGGGATGAAGTTGGAATGAAAGCATGTTGTTTTTCATTATAGATTTGAAAGAACCACCTATATAATGTTGTTTGGAATTATATCCGAAGACACTTTCACAGGAGGGTGTGCCCCACCCATAGCAGGGTTTTGATGAAATGGAGAGGGATAATCCATTTTAATGCTAGAAACAAAAGTGAGAGGACTAGTTAGAGAAACAGTAGCATTTTAATCCAACGCCACTGAGCCAGGAGATGGATCCCTCAGCAAATAGTTGGCCCTCACCTATTTTATCCCTTAATGGTGGTACTAGCACTTGATGGTGGATTGAGTTGGTTTCCTTGATGGGTGTTCCATGTGTCGTAAGTCTAGAGAAGTCCTTATGTGGTTGTGATCCCCTCACCTAACGTTGGAATATTGGTCATGATGTGTGACCCCTAACTTAACTTGTTGGTTAAGTCGGTCTTGTGTGGGATCATATACTTATTGGAGGTTTAACCCTAGACCTCTATATATATGAGAGAGTGTTCTCATCATGTTCTATCAACTTGGTCTTCCTCTTGTGCTTATGATTGGGGTTCGTTATTCTCTAGCTCAATATCCTTCTATAGTAGAGAAGTTATACTCGTGTATTCTTTGATGTATAACACATGGTCTCCCACTAGGTATTCCTTTGCCTAGGGTTTATGGAAATATACATTGTGAAGTCATGCATGACTCTTGATTTTGTGGATTCTATCACAGTGAAAGGTTGTTGGGTTTTCTCCCCCATGAGGGCTTCCCATGATACATGTTGTGTAGTTGTGCATTTTCTATATACATGTGATCATATTTGCTTATTGTTGCTATAGCTACCCTCATATCTAGGGATCATGAAGTTGGAACGAAAGCATGTTGTTTTGCATTATAGCTTTGAAAGACCCACCTATATAATGTTGTTTTGCATTTTAGTCGAAGACACTTTCATAGGAGGAGGGTGTGCCCCACCCATCGCAGGGTTGTCATGAAACGGAGAGGGCATCCCCATTTTAATGCTAGAAACAAAATTGAGAGGAGACAGAGAGATGATAGCATTTTCCAACGCCACTGAGCCAGGGGATGGATCCCTCAACAAATATTTTCGCATAGGCCTCCACCGCCAGAGTAGTAGTTACGTTTAGGGTACTTGCAATGTATTACAAGAGCTTGGACAAGCTTTTAACCTGTACCTCCAAATCGCAAAGTCAAATGTGAGTATCCTCCCCCATGCTCTAAACTGCAACATGCAAATCGTAGAGCCCAATATTAACCAAACTGTTCACCGCGTCGAGGAACGCCCCATTTCCGTTCTCAAACAATATTAGTCACCACTCTTGCATGCCATAAAACCTTTCCACACTGAGAATTCACAAACACGGTTTCAACCAAGCCCAAATTGATTGATAGAAACTTTAAAATGGTGATTTGATCCATAACCGATAGAACCCATCGACTCCAATTCCCATCATCTCTATCCATCATAATGGCTGCCATTAAAACCGTGAAGATTTCTAATTGCACATTGCGATTTCTCAGCAATTGATGGTGCGTGCGGTGATGATTAATTATCATTTATTAGCATCTGTTTCAAGTTTCATTCAGGACGGAATAACATCCCCATCTCATCAAACTAGAGGGGATATAATTGCGCTTGGGATGGGGGTTGGGGAGGTTGTCCGCCCGCGTGATTGCCATGGGAAACATTCTCATGGGTGGCACTTGTCCCCTCCTCCACGTGGTTAAGAGACACCCCATCTGGGGAATTTTTTTTAATTAATTGGTTAAATAAACCATTTTAAATTAGTAACTTATTAAATCCATTGGGAGATCAATAATAAACAAACTACAATAATAATCATTCAAAGATATTTAAATAATAAACTGCAATAATGGTAACACTTTGTCACTTTTTATATTGTAAATTATATTATATTATAATAATCCCTTCATTTTCAAAGATTCGAAACATTCAATTTTATACAATTTTTAAAGATTAAAAAGATTCAATTTTATACAATTTTCAAAGATTCAAAAAATACAATTTTATACAATTTTCAAAGATTAAAAAATTCAATTTTTGAATATTAGTTTGGATGAAAGGGTGGGAATGATTTGCTCTAGTTTAAACCACATGCATGGAGAGATAGACAAAAAATCAAAATGAAATGTTGTTGGGTTGAACCGCACATGGAGAGATAGACATAAGTGTCGATCAGAAGGAAAGGGAGTGAGATGAACTGCGGAAATCAAGTTCCAACGCTATCCATGCAGCTCTTCTTTTTATTTTTGATGTAGGAACCACCTGCAATTTCAACAAAAAACACTTCCCCAAATTCTTGAACTCTTACCTTGAGTATAAATTCAATTTCTTTGTTCACAAATGGCGTTTTCCCTTTAGTAATTTGATTACAATTGGGCCATGATCTACTACTTCTCATACACAAATGGAATCTAAAATGGAGTTTGATTCCCAAACAAAGTATACCTGGGTATTCAAATTTGTGCACAATGACAATTTGCCACGATTTTTCCTCCAGGTCAACGTTCATTTCTTCAAGGTTTGTTTCAACATTTGAGAAACTTAGTTTTTAATGAAAAAGTGGAAAAAAATAACTACTACCCTTCAACACACTTCCAAATACTCAAACCCTAACCATGAAATATGGAACCTGGCTATCAATTCCATAACTCAATATCTGTATAAAAATGTTAAACAAATGCTAAAATCTCCAATATTTTACCTTCATCGTAGATTCTCACCCAACACATTTATTTATTGTGTTAAATTTTGGTTAGGATTAGGGTTTAATGCAGAATGTACTTTAAACAATCTAATTAAAGTAACTTGATGTTCCAACTTCAATCTCTTCACTTCCTTCTAATTTGCATAACCTGAGATCTCATAACATAAGGACACTCGAGTCATAAACAATCACATTGAGTCAGTTTTCAGAAGGGTCTTCCAATTCCAAATCCTTCGCAGAAATCGCATATTCATGTAGTTGCTTATTGTCAGGAAGTCATCCAATTAACAAAGCCTATGTACTCACATTTCGTTGCAGGAATTACATACAAACTCCATAGTAAATGACTTTATCTTTTCATCCAGACACCATTCACATTCAATAGAGACAATGAACTTCATAAAAAATACATAGAAAGAGATATTCACAAGTCCATATGCATATAAAATGCTTTCATTAATCAAATTCAATTACTCAGAATTCGTGACCTGATTACACAATATGGGAGTATTCTACCCTGGTCCTTTCTCTATTTTCCTATCCTCTCTACCTCTACCTCACCTCTGCTCTACCTCTGTTGTGGCTCGTAGGCTTACAACCGTATATATGAAGAATCAATTTAACGGTTTAACCCTAACGACATTTCTATATTTCTATAACCGCCTCCCTAAATAGGAGTTCGTCTCTATCCTAAAGGATGACTCATCATTTACACCTCATCACACTTGGAAACTTCTAGATTAACCTTGCAAACTATTGAACATTTAAAAGAATTTTACATTGAACCCCTCCTTGTTTTAAGGGAAAGACCTCATGGTTTGTCCAAAATTTAAAACTTTGAATGTGAATTTGTTTGAGGCCTGATCTGCTGAGCCGTGGCCTGAGGAGGGACCGTTGAGGTCTGATCTTCCTTACCAGCATCTGTTGGGGTTATTCTATGTCATGATTGATGATGCCGTAGCTACTAGTGGCTTGGTTTGATTGTGTCGTGGACTTCTATTGTATGCAGTAGTGTATGTAAGGGTTTGTTATAGAGGCCATAAGAATTGTGAAATGATATTTTTCCATTTCTCTTGCAAGTTAAAAAAGTCAAAAAGAATAACAAGAATGGAGCACTAATATATGGAAAGGGAGGAGAGAACTAATATGATAAGTAGACCTCTTTCCTTTAGGCTCAACCGGGAGTTCCACCCTTTAAGGAAACAAAAAAGAAAGAAAAGGGAATATGTGAATATAATCGAGATTCTTCGATCTTATGCAACTTAATTAAAAGAGCAATTACATCATAACAAATCGGGGAGGATCTATCAAGATTCAAAGAATCGACAGATCCTCTAATCTAGGCAGACAAAGTGATTCATTTGTTCTGCAACCAGTATGCAATAAATCCGCTCCTCTGGTAACATCAAAATGAACTCGAAGGAACCAACAAGAGGATGGGCTAGGTGACACGATTCCAAATAAGACCCATGTGTCCAATTTCCATTTGTGCATATGTAAGTATAAACAACAACTCAACTTACAGGCTTAGGCCAAGCCTGTAGATATACGTTATTAAACTGCCTTAAGGATGAAAATCAATTTATTTTAACATAATAATGACAATTACAATTACAAGAACTTTAGGAGTTAGTTCCATAAATGTAGGAATTTTGTTATTTAGCTACAAGTTATGTTTCCAAGTACATCTTGTATGCCTGCGAGCATTAGAGGTTAGAGAGAGAGAGAGGCTAGAAAAATGATGGTTAGGAGGGTTAGCTATACAATGTAAGAATCAAGGCAAGTAAAACAAAGGATGGGTCAGAGTTTGTTTATGAGCCTGCAAATTTCCAAGTAATAAATGGAAAAGGATTATTTGCCATGATGTTGTGTGCTGATTTCATATATGTCTATGTGATTGATGAACTCTGGTGAATATTGGCTAACTAGGAAATGAATTAGTTATCTTGTGCTCTAACTATAGTAGGAAGAACATTCAAGTTGTGTGAATGACCATATGATGGTTCAATTGAATTTGTACATGATTTAGGTATGAGCTGTAGATTGAAATTGTCTAGATTTGTGTGAAGGTGTTTAAGGATTGCAGCGACTTCAAATACTGGAAATAATGTTTGGGCATAATGGTAGATTATGTACATTTCTTGTTTGATGTTAACAACCTTGTGCATATATATCAAATAATCCTGTGTATTAATCATGATATTAAATATTATACGTGGACAAGAGTTCAAAGTCGAATCCCTTCTGTGATATGTAGCTACAGGAATACTATATTCTTATAAGGAGGATCGTAATATTTTCTTGAAGAGAGGAGATTGAATTCGATGGTATGAATTGAATCCTCTATATGATAATTGTGTTACTCTCTGTTGGGATACATTTTAATTTTAAGCTTGAATTAAGATCTAAGGTTGAGTGTTGACTACATTGGAATTACGCTCAGTATGAAGAGGAGTGATGTTGAACACTCTGCATTGAAGGGATGCCTGGAATGAATTAATTTTGAGCCTGGGTAGAATCTTTATGGGTTCTACTTTCTTAGAAGTTAGATGCCATATTGGTTCGAATTTCAATGATTCTACAAAATGACATGTAAAGAGACAATTACAATAATGCATTAAGCCACAGAGATTATTTCCAGAAGATCTAGGTCAAATATTTGAACAGTTTAGGGAGGCTTTTTATATCATAATACCTCTTAATAAGAAATGTGGGTTCATGCAGTTGTTTGACCACAAGTTGTTAGTGCAAAGTTGTGTGTTTTCAATATATATGAGGTTTAGTATCAACTAAACTTTTTATTTCATTGTAGACATAATTTCAAAGGATCTTGGAGCATATTATCAAATGGACAAAAGAAACTGGATGAACTTGAAAAATAGGTATAGTTTCTATATTTGATTATTCATCATGATATACCAAAAAAATGTATCCGTGCTAACTTGTTCTCAATTAAATTTATGTGACTTAATGGAAATTGGTTATGTGTAGGACACTACAAGAATATAGAGATGGGGTTGAGGAATTCTTAAAGTTTGTCGAGGCGCATTCAAGGAATAAGCTGTCCATAAAATGTTCATGTAATAAATGTGGCATAGTCAAAGTACAAACATTTGATAAAATACACGAGCACTTGATTTGTGATGGAATAATGGAACAATATAAAATTTGGTATTTCATGGAGAGAGCATTCACAGTCAGGTATCTTGAAAAAAATGAATTGATCTAGTTTCAAACTTACTTGTATTACAATAAAGATATCAATTATATTTATATGTGCAAATTTATGTTTTCCTCTCACCTTTAGATTCCATCTGTTATTGATGAGGCTAGGTAATGCTCTGAAAATGAGCCACATGAAGTTATAGAGCATATATCATCTCAACTGGTACAATCTAATTTGCATTGGTAAAGGCCCCTATTTGACCAATTTCTATTCATTCTAATTTTCATAAAAACCATAAAATCACTTACATGAATTTTAATTTTCTTATTAATAGGGTTCTGGACATGTAGAATGGCATTACGATAATCAGGTTGATGAGCCTGGAACACCGTTTCAGAATGATAATGATCCCCTCGAAAAGAATGATGATACAACCATTGTTGGTGATCAAGTGCTTCGTATGGTGAATGATGCTTATCCATGTCTTGATCAAAACCTAAATGAAGGTTGTGACAATGTGGGGCTGGCAACAACAAATGTACTAATGAAGTTAATGAATATAGGAATTTAATCGAAGATGTCAAGAGGCCATTGTACCCAGGTTGTGTTGATTTCACAAAACTATCAACAACCGTGGAATGTTACAATCTCAAAGTGAATAGTGGATGTTCTGGTAGAAGTTTTGGCCAAATGTTAAAATTTCATAAAAATACACTTCCTAGAGATAACACACTTCCAGATTCTGCATATGCTACAAAAAAGTTGATAAAATCATTAGGATTAAACTATGATATGATACATGCATGTCCCAATGATTGCATTTTATATCGAGGAAGTAACGAAAGTAAAGATGAATTCCTAACATGTGGAAAATATCGATGGAAGGTGGATGCTCAATCTCAAAAGGTGCGTCAAGATGTTCCTACAAAGGTGTTAAGATATTTCCCCATAGCATCGAGGCTAAAGAGAATGTATAGGTATGATTTTCAACACCATAATTGTATTCAAGTTTTCACCATCTTGTATTATCTTTACCATTTTTCATAGTGTTATTATATGATAATATTATATATAAATGAAATATTTTCTTTGTTGTTCTAGCTCTGTGGACATGTCACAAAAAATGAGGTGGCATCATGAGAATGCAAGCAATGATGGTCATATGTGCCACCCTATTGATAACCCAGCATGGAAAACTATTGATGAAAAATGGCCTTGTTTTTCAGGTGAACCCCACAATGTACGACTTGCAATGGTAGCAGATGGATTTAATCCATTTGGAGTCTTGAGTAGTACATACAGTTTTGGGCCTATAGTGTTCGTTACATACAACCTCCCACCATGGTTGTGCACAAAAAGGAATTTTTGTATGTTAACATTGTTAATACCTGGTCCCAAGCAACCAGGTAATGACATTGATGTGTATTTGGAACCCTTGGTAGATGAACTAAAGGAATTATGGGACCAAGGAGTATGGACATATGATGCTTACAATAAGACATGCTTTAACATGAAGGCGATTCTTATGTGGGTGATTCGTGACTTTCCAACTTATGGGAATATGGTCGGTTGCACAACAAAAGGCTATAATGCATACCCCATATGTGGAAAGAACATAGAATCATAGTACCTCAATTGTAGCAAGAAATGTGTGTACATGGGACATAGGATATTTCTTCCTCAAAATCATAAGTTTCGCTCACAGAACAGACCATTTAATGGGAAGGAGGATCTTCGTTATGCCCCTCCAGTTGTAAGAGTGTCAGATATTTTTAAGGAAACAAAGGGAAACGAAATAGTTTGGGGGAAGAGTGAATCAAACAAAAGGAAAATAAATAAGGAAAAAGGTGAAAAAACTAATGTTGTGGTTTGGAAGAAACAATCAATCCTATTCAATCTACCATATTGGGAGGCATGTAGAGACATCAACCATTCTTAATTATTATACATTGCATGCTTATATGACGTCATTGTGCTTAGATGTATTCATTGAATTCATTGTTTATGATTTCCTCCTTATTAAATGATTTTCCAATATTCTCAATGTGTTGGAATGCAGAAACACCTACAACATCAGAATTTAGATGTAATGCATGTGGAGAAGAATGTGTGTGAAAGCATTTTTGGAACTCTTTTAGATATAAAAGGGAAGTCCAAAGATGGAAATAAATCTCTAGATGACTTGCAAACAATGGGTTTGAGAAAATCATTGTGGCCAGAAGTTAAAGGAAAAAAAATATTCCTTCCACCTGCACCGCATACTCTTTCAAAGAAAGAGAAAGAGACCCTATGTCATGTTCTTTTCACATTAAAAGTGCCAGATGGTTATAGCTCTAATCCAAAAAATCCTATATCTATGGAAGAGCTTAAGTTCCATGGAATTAAAGCACATGATTGCCATGTTCTAATGCAACAACTTCTCCTAGTAGCTCTACACCATGTGCTACCAATTGCTATTCGAAAGACGCTTTGTAAGATTTGTTACTTTTATAGGAAAATTTGTACAAAATTAGTTTCAATAGAGAGCCTTGAAAAGTTGGAAAATGATATCGTGGAGACAATGTGCTCGCTTGAAAAGTACTTCCCTCCTTCATTTTTCGATATAATGATGCATTTGAATGTACATTTGGTATGTGAGCTTCGATATTGTGGCCCGGTTTCATATAGATGGATGTACCCCTTTGAGAGGTACATGAAACTTTACTTGGTATCAAGAACCACAAGAAGAATAATTTATTCAAATCTTTTGACATTACTTAAAAAAATATGCTCTTTTTGTAGGTGTATGAAAGTATACAAGAGTTATGTTAAGAACAAAAATAGGGCTGAAGGATGCATCGCTGAAAGCTACAATGTGGAGGAATCAATAAAGTTTTGTGGAGGATACTTGAAAGGTATGGAAGCTATTGGAACCACACATGGTCGAAATGAAGTGTGGGATGATGAAGTTGAAGAAGTAATTCTTGATGGAAAGCCATTATTTGCTTCAATTCCATCATAATTGGATAACATTAGTTGGGAACAAGCCCATAGGTGGGTTATATTTCACACAAATGAATTTGATACATGGATAGAGTAAGTAACATGTTTGCCCTTCAAATTTTTGTTTGTTTGTGGTTTAACAAAACGGATAGAATAATGTATTTGACATTTCAAATTATTTTTATTCATATTTTATCAAAACACATTAACAACCATTTTTACTGTCCATAATTGTCAAATTAGGATGCAGAAAATGGAGATTCTCAACTCATTTACCCAACCAAAAAATATGAAGCTAAGTTGTAGAGACTCCACACCCAACATTTTTCTAGTTGGCTAAAAAACCAGGTGACTTTATACTATTTATATTATAAGTACTTAAAAATCATTACATGTTGAATATTGTCATGTACAAATTTAAATATTTTATCATAGGTTGGATGTATGTGTTCTAACTACATTCAAAAAACTGAAAATATGTAGGTGGAAGGAGATGGAAAGGTGTCTAATACACTTAAATGGCTACCGCGAGGCCCAAGGAAATTTGTGAATAAGTACAAGGGATAGCTAACCAATGGTTATAGATACCATACAAAAAGAATGGATAATGAGAGTTCACCCAAAATAGTGGTGTGTGTTTGGAAGTCGAAACAATGATGAGGTCAAGTTCCAAAGATCCAAACCCTGTACTTCAGAAAACAACATTTTATGGAGTAATAGAATAAATAATTACATTGGACTATTTTTGTATGGAGTACACATTGTTCCAATGTAATTGGGTCGATGTATACAATAAGAGAGGGATTAAAACTGATGATTTGGGTTTTACAATGGTGAAAATGAAGAAATGCTTAAGTCAGAATCATTGGCAAGATCATCCATTTATTCTAGCATCGCAAGCTAAACAGGTATTCTATGTACAAGATCCAGTTGAGACTGACTGGTATGTTGTGTTAACATGTCCTCCAAAAGGATTGAGAAATAGTACATCATATGAACCCGAGTATGTAGATTTGTCAGGGGTTACAGACTTTCAAGAAGCAAAATGTGTAAATGAAGAAGATATAGTCGATGTCGATGTCGACGTTGATGTGAACATGGATTATGTCCGTTCAAATTGTGAAGGAATATGGTTGAATATTAAACAATAAAACATATTGATTCTGTTATATTCCCCTTTACATGGTATATACATTTGGAGACTTTGCATATTGGGTCACTAATGGTTTGGATTTACATTGAATGAATGATGTTCTTGATAAATGCTAGTTTTGATCTTTTGTCTTGGACTGAATTAAGATGTTCTTGGCCTATCCAGTGGATTATTTACAGCTCATCCTTTATGTTTGATTATGCTCTTAGAAAGTAGGTGGAATGCTATGTGGTTGTAATTGCTTCATATTGACTTTCTAGATGTGTTAACTTGGGTATGGAATTATATCATTTTATAGTGGTGTATTTTTGGTTGTGTTTTGCATTTGTTTTTTATTTTTAAATCATTAACTTGGAGTTATTCCACAATAGATTTCTTTAAGAAAAAAATGAGTTTTGTTCTGTGTTGGTTTTGCATGCTTGGAATTGTATAAACAGTCTTTAAACATATGGGACACAATATGCTAGTTGACATGTTCTCTTGATGATTGTAAGTAACAACAATCCTTGGTGGATTTATACTAATCTTGTATGGTGCTTATATATTTATACTACTTGCCTATTTCATTTTTCAGGAAATTCCTTCCAGGGAAAACAGTCACATTTTCAATGTTGGCAATCCTAATAATGAGGTCACTGTCAAGCAACTAGCAGAAATAATGACTGAGGTATGGTTCATGTTTTTTGTTGGAGTTCAAAAAAGTTGTTTGAATAGTTTCTTGTGCTTCTTTTGTTGTCAATAGTGTTGATTTATAGTGCTTGTTTAGTTTCCATTAACCTTCATTAACATTTCATCACAACGGAAGAATAAACTATGTTTCCTTTGTTATGTGATCAATCTGCAATAAATCCGCTCCTCAGTTAACATTAGAATGAACTTGGAGGAACAAACAGGAGGATGAGCTGGGTGACATGATTCCAAAGAAGTCCCATATGTCTGATTTCCATTTGTGCATCTATAATTGTAAAAAACAACTCATCTTACAGGCTTAGGCCAAGCCTGTAGATATACGTTATTAAACTGTTGTTACAACATTTTATATCATCTTTTGCTATCTTGTTTCCATATGCTTAAAAAAATTATATATCTATTTTAGTTATTGTGTAAACAGGTTAGTGAATCAGTTCTATTTACTTTACTTATAACAATGTGATATTTTTGCTTTTTCAAATTAGTAAAATGTTATAATAATAATAACCAAATGTTCAATTTATTCCAGCAGGCCATTGGTCATCACCATCTACTAGGGTTACATTCTCCTTGTGGCTTGCTCCACTTGACTGACATGAGTTTAAAAGGGATGAGGTCGAGTACTAGTCCCAATCAATTTTGATGGGTATAGCTACAACTCATATTGGGAAGGTAAGCAAAGAAAGTCTACCCTATGTAACCCATCAGAGGAAGTTTCTTGAAGCATTTCCAAAAAAAAATGTGTAATTTCATCCCAATATGAATCTTAGGAATTTTTCACTTTTATAGGTGCTCTGCATTTATGTTATATATGAGAATTAAAAAATGCATGTAAGTTGAGATAACACCGATAATTCACAAGATATGCTACTTTGTTGTTTATTCAAGAACATTTATATACCTACTGAAACTAATGCTTGGATTCTGGAACATGACAATTATAAAGAGAAAATTCTCAAGTATTACAATGAGAAAAGAATACAGATTAAAGATGGAGGCTCTATATTTTGCATAGCCTCCTTTACTAAACCATTTAATTTATTATATATCTTGGACTCCACATAATTTTTTATTATTATTTGCTGGCAAATATTAGGGTTAAAATGTGTCTCTCTTCTTTTTAGGTCCCCACATTTTCACTATGGCTTAGGGAGTCTGCATTGACCAGCTTGGGAGGTCCACAACTCCACACCATCCAGTTTGGGGCATATGTACCTAAGATGTCATATAAAATCCACTATGAAGAAAATTATGTTCATATGGATTTGTTGCAAAGAGGTATTTAATACTAGCAGGTTATTCAACATGAAATTATATAGCAGGTACATGCATGTTTTTTAATCAATATACTGGATCAATGAGTTCCAACATATTGAATCCATTCTTCAAAATTCTCTTTTGAAGGAACATGTGAAACTAATTTTAGATAGTAAATTTTTATGTCCCTAGGATTTGCTCAAATCGTAAATAATGATGGCCAAGAGAATTATGATCCAGGATTTTAATAGGCATGATGTAATCGTAATTAGAGAACATTTTTAATTACCATAGTTTAGAGTTTAAATATTTATGGGCCTATTGCATTATTTTTTGCAAGCAAGTTTATAGGCCTGGTGAAACTAATCCATGCAATGTAACAATTCCTATGATTGTAAAGTACAACCAACAATAACATAAATCTACCCCTGCCAAGTACAACCAACAACTTAGAAAATTGCCCTTGTAAACTACAACCAGCAAACTTAGAAATATGCCTTTGTAAGGTACAATCAACACAACATACAATTATCCCTTCAAATCTATGTAGGCTGAACTGAAAAGATACCCAGAACAGCAAGGAAGGCGCTCTATCAAAAATGATTGGACATACTTCTCTTTTAAGCAATTGTTTGTTGGGATTGGGGGTGTATAATCTATGTGGCATAGGGTACAAGGCCTACCCCTAAGTGTTTTTGAAATCCATAGCTATGGATCACCTCTTGCCACCTTTTTACTAACAAGTATATTGGCAGTATATATATTGGAATTCTCATCTCATAGAATACATTATTATCCCATTGCCTCTTTGATATTTCCAAAATAGAAATAAATAAATATAGTATTGTCCACAAGAAACCACAGTAAATCAACAGGACTAGAAGAAGGGATAACGAATCATTATTAGTGGCAACCATTGTAGCAGGAACAAAAGATTAAGGCTTAGACGATATGGATATAAATTTATAAATAAGGCAAGAATAATTTTTTATGAGATTTTTCTTAGCTTTGATACATGAATGTATTGCTACTATCCATCTTCATACATACCAAAGATTGTCACCATTGTGGAAAGAAATGGTGACGTTTCACCATTATCCTTTAAGGACCATTATAATTTTTTTTTTGCAATTTTAATTGGAATGGAAACGGTCCTTTATGTTGCGTCATTAAAAGATTTTCAAAATGAAAAGCGGTGACAATATCATAGCAGTTGTCACCATTGATATGTTAATGGAAATATCCTCAATAGTGAGGGTCATTGCAAGGCCCTAATCATATGTCATTGGCGACGTTCAGTTTTTCGGTGATGGAGGCCCTTTTGACCATCACCAATGAGCTTATGGTGACATTTTTTTACCCTCACTAGTCAACGATTATTAACTGTACCCATATATGATCAATGGCGAGAGACACAATAGGTCCATCACCAAAACTTCATATAAATTGGTGAGGGTCACTATTTGTCACTAATAATCCTTATTAGTGATGAACATTGAATGTCACCACACCACCTCTACTTTTGGGGACACTGTCGTTGGTGACATTCAAATTTTGGTGACGTCGTCCCTTTTCACCATCACCGATGAGATTAAGGTGTCATGTTTCAACCCTCACCAATGATTGGTCATTGACCGTCACCATATATGCATCAAATGGTGAGGGCCAAAATAGGTCCGTCACCAACACTTTATAATGATTGGTGACGGTCACAACCTGAAATAATATAATTATTAGTGGCGGACCTTGAATGTCACCACATACCCTCCACTTTCGGTGACGGTGCCTTTGGTGACGCTCAGGTTTTGGTGATGAAACCCCTTTTGAACATCACCAATGAGCTTATGGTGACATTTTTTTACCCTCACCAATGACCTTTTTTCTTGTAGTGGAGTGACATTATTTGTGGGAATCCTAGGCAAGTGGGGCATGGGTTTTCTCACAAATACTAATACACACAGGCCACATCTCCATGTGGTGCTTTGTACATTATGTACTATATATTGGTGTGGTGTGTATTTTCCTTTTTCATGGTTGCGACATGTATCGATCTATCCCAAAATACATATATGTAAAAAATTCAAAAACATTGTAAAAGACTAAAAAACCCAAAAACTTAAAAACAAAAATCTAAAAACTTCTCATAGGTGCATTAATTATTTTTATTTTGATATTTTTGGTCTTTTTGACATGTGTTTTGGACCTTGTTTTAGCTATTTTTTCAGTTTTTAACACTCGAGACATGGTTTTTTAGCGACATCCATCTTCCTTGAGGTATGATCCCTAAACTAGCATATAGGAATCGGTTATTTCCCTCACACATACATTGCATTTTTAACCCCTATTTTTCCACCGTCATTCCTTAGGGTCCCACAAATCAAGTTGAAATATTATCCCTCCTCTGCATTTCACGTTGTAACTTGTGTTGTAGAACCTTCCACCCATGGGTGTCCTAAAGTAGCACCTTCTCGCCATGTGGAACCCATGCCATTGTTTCCTGTAGGTGCAGGAACCCTCCTTAGTATATTTCATGCCTTGATTGAGCCTCATGTTCTCTTTCTTAATCTACTGTTGGCCTTACCAGTGGGGGTTCCCATGAGTATACTTTTATCCTTTTTCGGGCTCGTTAAAACCAAACGAAAAAGGCACTCCATGGATCATTTTTCTATCTCGTCTTTGAGCTCCTAAAACCATAAAGATGGTCCCAAGCTTACTTGTCCATGATCATTAAAACTTTGTGGATAAGATACTTATCATAGAGTCATCTTTAAGCTCTTTTATGACTCCCTCAAGAAAATATTTCCGAGCAAGATTGATTCCTTTCATGCTTGTTAAAGAATTTGAAAGTTCATCCATTCTCGTATATTTTTATACCTTTTCAGGCAAAGTGGACTAATTACAAAAAAGGCATACTCTAGTCCCTTTTAGCTAGAAGAAATCTCCCTTAGATTGTTTTATGATTTTTCAATCTTAGGGGACTAACATTACGAAAAAGAACCACCTTTTGAGCATTCTTCTCTCTTTTCTTCGAGCTCGTTAAAAAATGAAGATTGACCCGAGTTTACTTATTCGTACTCAGTAAAATTCTACAAAGAATATTCCATTGAGCATACTTATATTCCTTCTTTGATCTCATTAAAAAATGAAGAAGATCATTTTAAAAAGAGAAAATGGGGAGAAAATATCATCTGTATTTATTCCATGAGATGGAAGCAGTCAGTTGTGTCACCCTTGAACATGGCACATGTTTGAGTCAGTTTCTCATAGTTGGGTATTAGCTTTCCTAGGATCCTTATGAGTATTCTTTATCCTCTTCTTGGTTACTCTTCCATACATTATGTAGAGGGGTTCAGTGCCTCCTGCATTGTTACTCTACATTAGTGCCCTTGTGTCAAATATTCCAAGTCATGTTCTGTGTCGTCCCATGTGTTCAAGGGAATTAAACCTTGTGTCGGTGATCTGCAATTCAGTTAACCTTATTGCCAATCTAAGTTGGCCATCCTTGAGTCAATTGTCTTTAGTTACTTAATCCATTCACATCACCTCTTCGAGTTTTTTTTGTGTCGTATGATGGGGATACATTAAGACCCTCCTTTGACGGATTCCTTCCTATCAACACCAACTCATTATATAGGGAGTGATTCTAGAAACCATTATTAACTTGTAGCTTGCAATCCTCAATGGAAGGTTTCCTCACGTTCCGCATTGACTTCACCTCATTGACTCCTATTAAGCGATTCTACAAGTGTTCAAATTCATCTCATCCATTCACACTTGTTAGATTGTACTAGGTACCTTGGGGGGAATTCTCATCATTGTGGTTCCCCTCACGTCTATAATGGTATACATCAGTGACTGTTAATCAGACGGTTTCACCCATGCTTGAAATCAACAAATGTATTCGCATGTTGCGTAAATCGTACCCTCAGGGGTTGAGACGAAGACCTTTGATGAAGGGGACATTCACTGATCATTTTGGTTACTCTTACCAATTTGCGATGGATTATATCACTTGAGTTCCAGAGCAATACCAGTGTGTTATTTGTCTTCCTGCTTTATGTTGTGTCATAGATCCACACTGTATTGTTCGGTGTCTATGATATCATTGGTTCACATAGATCCACATTGTATTGGTCGGTGGCTATGTTGTGTGTCATGACATGGATCTACAATCTATTTTTCCTATCCATGCTCTCATATTTGGTTCCATGGATCCGCAGTATATTGTTTGGCAGCCATGATTTATTCATGTTCCGAGCAAGGGTATTCCTACTCGAGGATGATATATATATATATATATATATATATATATATATATATATATCCAAATGATTGATTGCGGGATCTTCCACAGTGACTTGTCTCCTAGCTCCTACCTTGTCCACATCCTTCCTCTCCTTGCAGCATTACCTTATTGTAAAGTGTTTTGGACATCAATTCCTCTTTGGACCTCACACTTTAGGGGGCATATGTTATACTAGTATTTGCCACCTTTGAGCCTCATCAGTACGCCATGACTAAGACACTCATATTCTACCTTGATTGCATGCTTGATTACCTCATTTTTTGTCACTTTACCTCTGGGATCGCACCTTTCTTTGTAGCAACGTCCAATCCATCCCCTAGATCGTAGATTTTCCTTTAGCAACCTGCGATATGAATGTAGGTTTCCATTTTCTATTGGTACGATATTCCCGACGTGTGAATTAATTTTTTGAGGAGTTCCAAGGAGATTACAATTGAATGAGTTGGATATTTCATAGCACAAGCTTGGGAACTCACGACAGTTTCAAGTTTCCTAATTTCTATAAGTCTAGATCATTCCTCTCTTCCTCCTCCATCAAGCTATAAATAGAAGGCATGTCAAGGGTAAAAGGGGACCCAAGAGAAACAGCGAGTAAATGTTTCCCAATTGCATAGAGAGCCTCGTCCTTCCTTTAGACATCATCATTGTGAGAGCCAAACCTTTGGTGACATAGGCTAGGAGGAGCATGGATCAAGGAGCCAAGGAAATTCCCTCATCATGATTCAAGGTAAAATAACTTGATGTATTGATTTTTCTATTATTTATATATACATGTTGATGGTTTCCCCCATTCATGGTGTTGTCATAATAATACAACATTGATCTAATTATTTCATTGAATGATTAGATTAGATCTATCTTCTTTCATGTACAATTGAAAGGTTTGATAAAGGTTTTTCCTTTGTCTCTTTGTGTGTAGATAGCAGGTGATTAGAGGCCAGAGCATAAGACATCTAGGGACTACACCAGCTTGAATATATGAAGGATGATCATCAAGTTAAAGGTACGTTATCACCAGCTATTCCTTTAATTTAATGCATGGTTAAAAGAAGACAAACAAGTGGAAACTATTGGCATATTCCTTTATTGTATGTCTTGGGTATTGGGCACACCTACGGGAGGTCTCGCCTATTTGTAGGAGAGATTTTCTCTGTAACAATAGTGGCTGACCAAGGTGCTCAATTCACATCTAAATTGGTCCATTCCATTACCTATAAATATCATATTAAGCATATAACATCCACCCCTTATGTCAAGTCCCCTCCCATCTATTAACGCAAGGAAGGGAACATGATACCCAAAACCTGGGCTTTTATAAAACTTAGCCCATTTCAACATTCATGATTCATATAAATATAGACAATTGTCCATAAATCAAACAAACATGCACAACAGAATAAAACATCATCCACACACATTTCACATGCATCAACCATATCAAGAACAACCATCTCAACCTCAACATTCTTTTACACGCAACAAACTCAAAAATTGGGCATGGATACACAATTCAGCAATGGGATTCACAGAATAGGGTCTATGGGTTTTCCCCAAATCGTTGCACACCCAACACGGATTGTGGGAAGAGGGAATCAACCCCAGCGAAGAAAACCAATTTCTCCCATAGTATGAGCATTTAGTGGGCCAAAACGGCCTCTATAAATCCCCAAATCGTTTCCCCTTCTTCCCCACTGTTATACAACATAAAAATGCCCTTCCCACCTAGGAAAATGAAGGAAAACACAGGAAATCCATGGAGGAAAACGCCCAGCTAGCTGAGACTGCATGAGAGAGAAAAACTCATGGGTGAAGAATGGCTTTGGGCACCATTTCAGGGGTGTTTTCTTGCCCAAGAAGCAAAAATACGACTTCCCAAATTTATGGCTTGCCCACACGCGAAATTGGCTGTCATGCCTTCCCATTCCCAAGGCATTAACTACCTCAACCAACTCTTGGAAGAATTAAATGATTGGGTGCATAAGTCAAAACGGGTAGTTGAGGGTTCATGGGTTCTCTCATTGACACTTGGTTTGACTTGATTGGCTCAAGGGTTTGAAATTTCCCTCCCAATTCCTTGTAAACATCATGCCCCCATCTCTTGTTGCATTGCAAATCTAGTTGTGGGAATTTATATTAAAATGCATATTTACAATTCCCATGGTTCACTAGCACATGGGTAGCATAATATCCAATACTTGCCTCTTCAAGGTCAATCATTCACTAGCGGGGCCTTGGCCTTGAGCTCCACGCTAGGAATCATACATAATTTGCATACAATATTTACATTATAGCCCAAAATATTACAAGGGTCAAAATGGGGACATGACACCTTACCACCCCTGGGCTAATGGTCAAGTAGAATCCACTAATAATATTTTAGAAGGAATTCTAACAAAAACTATGCAGCTTCATAAGAAGGACTGGGTAGACAAGATTCCTGAAGCCTTGTGGGCCTACTAGGCAACTCGTAAAGACACAATAGGTCTCACTCCTTGTGAGATGGTATATGGGAAGCAGGTCTTGTTTCCAATAGAATTCCATATACAGACCTATAAGATTGCAGCTGAACTAGGGATGGACCTATCATAAGCAAAAAAGGACAGTTGAATGAATTAGATGAAATGAGATAGGATTATTTTCAGCATATTTCCTTATTGCAGCAGTAGAGAGAAAATTGGAATGACAATTTTATTAAGAATAAGTGCTCTCAAGAAGGAGACTAGGCATTGCTCTATGATTAAAAGTTTAAGAAATTCAAAGGGAAATTCACAACACATTGGTTAGTTCCCTATGAGATAGATATTTTATATGATAATGGATCAATAGAATTAAAAAATATTGATGGATCATATGCCTGTTTCCTAGTAAATGGTCACCGATTAAAATTGTACCAGCGACCAAAGTCCAGGGACCAATTTGTACAGGAATTGTCACAACACAATAAATTGGAGGTAGTAGTAGAGGGGGATGCCTCACTGGTTTTTGCCTCATAATGAGTTTCCTTTTCTTTTCAATAAAATAAATGATAAAATAATAAAATAAAATAAAAAGAGAGCTAGAATTGTGAAAACCATTTTTGTCACATTTTAATGGGCCCTCCTTTAGAAAACTAGGTAACTGACAGATGGGTGCCAAAATAAAGTTTTTGAGGTAATTTGTATAGGTTTTTCTAAAAATTTGAAATCATTTTTTGGCTTGTACTCATGCTGACTAATGAAGAATTTATTAAGGTATTCCTTTCAACAAGCTTTGTCCCATCGACAACGGCACTGTGAAGAACCTGCAATAATTAATTAATGCAAATACACAAGATATCAGAAATAATAGAACTCAGAATCACTTTTATATTGATCACGGGCCACTTCGAGGGGGCAACCTCCTTTGAGCAAGCTCAATACAATTAACTTCATGGTGCCTTCATAGGCCTCAACACACACTTATATACTAAGTCTAGGCACCAATACCATGGGTCAATACCATGTGTTAATACAAACCATGGGCCAATACAAAATATGGATCAACAATTACTACGGGTCAAAACCATGGGCCAATACAAACTATGGATCAACAAAACTATGAGCGACTTACAAATCATATGCGCCAACAACAATAACACAAACTATGGATCAACAAATACTACGGGACGACTTACAAAGCATATGCGTCCAACAACAATATACTAACAAAGTAAAGACATGGGTTCCTAACATCCCCTCTCCCTTAGAAAAAGCTTTGTCCTCAAAGCTTTAGATGTGGAAATTGACGCAGAATCTGAAGGAGTGGGTCCCCTGTAGCATCCTCGGGTTGCATTCTGGGCCACTGGCGCCACTGATCAGCATGTTGTTTCAGTCGAATTCTTGCCATGTGAAGATTGTCCTGCAGAATGAGAAGAAGCTGATTGCGGTTTCAAAGAATTGAGTCAATTTCCTGAACTGGGGAGCTGCTGAAGGTGTATGGAAGAAGAACTGGCGGTGCCTGTCCAGAGACTACTTCATATGGTGTCCTTTTAGATGTGGTACTATACCACCGGAGCGCTTCCAGGAAATCCATAGAAAGAGTTGTCCAAATCTGTGTAGGGATGGGCAAGGGTTCGAGCAGTCCCGAAAGGAGGGTCGTTTCACCCTTGTTGACCTGGAAAGTATCATAGTCAACCACCATCCATTGAATTGTCATTTTCAATCCCTGCCAAAAGAAGTTACATTGTCCCTGATCATACGTTTTGAGGAACCCAGAGTGCCCTGTTGATGAAGAAGCATGGAGTTCATAGAAGAGATAGCCTCATTGAACAGATTGCAACCAAGTTAGAACAAGCAGAGAAATAGCTGTAAGAGAAACTAGGTCATCAAATGTGTGAGAAGGAGCATCTGCCACCATATTGTCCTTACCCGTCTGGTAAGTGGTCGCATAGTCATAACCCATGAGTTGGAGAACCCATTTCAGGTGTGCTGGGGAGGAGACCCATTGTTCCAGGAAAGTTTCCAAACTTTGGAGATCAGTCTTGATGTAGAAATAATTCCCCAATAGGAATGGCTGCCACTTCTGTACTGCATGCAAAATAGCCATCATGTCCTGCTGAGATGTAGATGTGAAAAAATCCTTACCGGAAAGGTCTCGTGAAGGCGGCAAGCCCACTGGTGCAACAAAGACACCTGCATATCTATCCAAGGAAGTAGTGGAGACCGTTGGTGGGTGCATCTGAAGGAAATGGAGCTGAGCAATGACACCATGTGAATTCTTCTTAAGGATCTTTTCCAAGCAATGTGAACTGATGATGCAGAGAGACCCTGGTTGTAATCCCATAAATTTGTGTTGTGTCCCATTGACTGGAAACTACATCCAAAGTTCAGCAAAATCCCATAAGATGGGACCAAGTGTGCGTAACCATTGAATGCCCAAAACCACATCACATCCACCTAAGGATAACGAAAAAATGTCAGAGCGCAGGTTATAATCTTCCATAGAGATACGCACATTACAACACTTCCCCTTGCAAGGTAAGGTGCCCCCATTGGCAACCATGACTTCAAAGTTGGAACAAGGATGGACAAAACAATCAGCCTGTTTGGCAATCCGAGGGTCAATGAAGTTATGAGTGCTACCAGAATCAATGAGTATGGTAAGAGGGAGCTTCTTGAAGTATCCATTGACCCACATTGTTTGTGGGGTGGTGACGCCAGTTACAGCATGGAGAGAGATCTCGGGTGGGTCATCTTGAGATGGGGTATCAACAGGCGGGTGCTAAATGTCGACCTGAACATCTACTGTATCTGGAGCTTCTTCACCAAGTTCTGAGGCAGGCGGAGAATCCACATCCAAGAGATAGAGCTTTTGTTGAACACATCTATATCCCCGAGTGAATTTCTCATCACAATTATAACAAAGCCCTTTTTCTCGGCGTGCCTGCATCTCAGTTTCGGACAAATTCTTGATAGGAGTTGGTCAAGGAGCTGGCAGGATGGGAGGTCGTTGAGAACCCATATTTCGGAAGGGAACAAAAGTGGGTTTGGAGCATTGTTGGGCTGCAAGCTTGTCTTCTGCCAACTTAGCCAACCCTAGGACTTCCGTCATTGTGTTGGGACAGAACATTTTGACCTCTGAGCGGATTTCATCCTTGAGACCACTGATAAAACAACTCCTGTAGAATTCAACAGACAATCCTTTTGTGTGATTGGCTAGTTTCTCAAATTCCGTCTGATACTCTCACACTGTGCCAGTTTGGTGCAATTTAGTGAGTGCTCCTGTGAAGTCGTTAAAAGCACTAGGACCAAATCGTGGCAAAATGAGTTGGCAAAAATATGTACAGTTTGGCTCGAGATGAGCTTTGATGTACCAATGGTACCATTGAAGGGATTCCTGTTCCAAATGAAAGGATCCAAGTGGAACTTTCTGGACATCAAAAGTATTATGTAGAATGAAATATTGTTCTGCTCAGTATATCCATCCAGTCGAATCAGTACCATTGAAGCGAGGAAAATCAAGCCTTGGCCCACGAAAATTGTTGGAAGAAGAGAACCCGGTGGCTGCAAAAGATTCTGGCTGTCGGTTATTGTTCATGGTTGAATGCTGAAGATGGAGGCTGAGAAATTTTTCATCCAGATATTGGAGTTTGGTTTGGATGGCTGCAAGTGCTTCCTCCATGGTTTTTGCTCCTGCACGGGTGACAACCATAACCAGGAGTTTTTTTTTTTTTTTGGAAATGGATAGAAAAACACAAACAAAAGCTCATTTAGTAAGCGGAAATTTGAATTTGGGAAAAACTCGGAGGGGTAATTGGGGTTTGACTAGGTTTTCGACACTTTCTAAGGGATAGGGAAGCAAAAAATGGGGATTTCAGAAGCGGGAACTCTATGAAAAAATTTGAAGCCAATCGGGTGAAAATTGAAGAAGTTATGGCAAACCCTAAAAATAGACAAATGTGGGATTTCTGGTCTTGGGAAGTGGAATTTAGGATAGGGTCTTCAAGAATGAAATATGCAAAATGGGATTGCAGGGATGTCAGTGAAGTTTTAGGGAAAACAGAGTTGAAAAAAGGGAGATATGGCCGAAAAACAGAATTTTATACTCCTTTTTTTTTTTTTTGCAGAAATGGATCGGCAACAGCGATGCGGAAGGGATCCGCAACAGATGGATCTGCAACGGTGCAGAAGGGATCGAAAATGGATGGATCTGGAACGAATTTCAGAATAGATCTGAAATGGCTGGATCTGGAGCGAAAGTGATCGGCAACAGTTTAGCTGAAAATAGATATGGACCCCAAGTATGTACGGCTTCCTAACAGTTCAGGTGTTTCACTCGGCCACCAATGCTGTCTGACGACTTGCGTATCGGGGCAGTACCCCTCACTCCATGGCTCAGGTAAAACTGATAACCGCTTTGCCACAAACGATAGCTCTTGGTTTACCTCATGGGTGGGAACTAGTCAATCAGGTAGAGGTCGTTGCCCTTTTCGCTGGCAGGTCCTCTCAATGGGACAACTACTTTGGGGTTCCTATGGTACTCCTCACAATGAGTTTTAGGGCTTATGCCCAAGTACTTCCCACAGTTAAGTGGATAGGGATTATTCCCAAATCCAAAGCTGCAACAGATGCGAAAAAAAATTTTGGCAGAAATTCTACCCAACGAGCCCAAGAAAGTGCTCTGATACCAGATGTGAAGAACCTGCAATAATTAATTAATGCAAATACACAAGATATCATAAATAATATAACTCAGAATCACTTTTATATTGATCACGAGCCACTTCGAGGGGGAAAGCTCAATACAATTAACTTCACGATGCCTTCATAGGCCTCAACACACACTTATATACTAAGTCTAGGCACCAATACCATGGGTCAATACCATGTGTCAATACAAACCATGGGCCAATACAAAATATGGATCAACAATTACTACGGGTCAAAACCATGGGCCAATACAAACTATGGATCAACAAAACTATGGGCGACTTACAAAGCATATGCGCCAACAACAATAACACAAACTATGGATCAACAAATACTACGAGACTACTTACAAAGCATATGCGTCCAACAACAATATACTAACAAAGTAAAGACATGGGTTCCTAACAGGCACTTTATCTAGGATCGGGGCTAGAGCTAAGTAAATACCTTGAGGCCTACATACCTCAATGGTAGGTCCTCTTGTCATTAGACGAAGGAAATACATTAATGTATCTTGCTTGGTGAATTCTAATGATGTTCGATAGCAACTCATTCATTTGCATCATGCAGAATGTACTTGGGTACCTTGATATTTGTGACATTACTGACGGAATATCTCGCATTGGTTACCAACATACATCATTAGTTGGTAATCCAGTGAATTTCCTTTTTGTTCGACATCCGAAAATCCATTCACAAGAAGGAATGTGTACCAGGAAAGGGTCCAAGATGAAGATTCAATAGCATTACAAGTTTTTCATAGGAATTACAACTTTTCTGGAAAAAAACTTGTAATTTGATCATTTGCTAGAAAACCTTGTAATTTGTGTATTTTCTAGCATATTTTTGAGTATTTGAGTTTTAGAGAGATTCTTGGTAGTCGTAAAATTCCCTTGGATTTAGAAGGAGAGTGTCCTATCCCTTTACAGTAGGATTCTATTTAAGAAGGGAAGCAGGTATCCTCATTACAGAGTCTGAATCCTAATTTTTGCTTCAAGGTCTCCTTTTGGTTTTGAAGTTGTTCTTGTTGAAGGGCATTTTTTAAATGATTTCTAATATGAAGATAGTATCATCATCAAGCAACAGCATCCTATATAAGTCATAATTTATCTACATCACAACAATAACACATATTCCAGACCCTTGTAGCAGGTATTTTCTTAAGTTACCCAGGTATGCAAAGTTTACTTAATTTTTCCAAATTTTCAGGAACATAAATATATTACAATGACCTTAACATATTATTCCTGTAATGACCATCACTTCGTGATTTATTATTTTTCCATCCTAATTACAAGTATTTTCCATATTAACCTAGGATAATCTAATGAATTGTGGCAAATGTGCATAATGATTACCCTACCTTGAGTTGATACTTCCCTTTACAAGTTATGATTTCACTTCGATTATTACCATTCGCTAATCCTCTAAACCTCATATGAGTCCATCCTCTCCCTAAAATTGTAATTATTTCATATTTACCCTTGCTACCCTTGTTCCCAACCTTTTCTGCTACATTGTGACCAAGGCTACTGGTGAATTAAGCAATTTTGTGGTTCTGACAATCGTTAACATCATGTCGAGGAGGTATGAACCAGAAACGGTGGAGGGATTTGATGAAGATTCGGACAGTGGGGATTTCTTCCAGGAAATAGGTTGGTATGTATTGTTTGAAAACTTACAAGGTTGTCATGATGAGCTCTCTTTAGAATTCACTATATCATTCGATTGCACTACTGCAAATTATATCAAGGATTTGTATTACATGTCTCAAAAGAATAAATTATTGAATCCACTGGGTATCTTCTATTGGTGAAAAGTAGTATAAAATGTAGAGGATTAAGAATTGGGACGCATGGAAATTCTTTGTTGAAAGTGTTCATCCTCTGCCCTACTGGAGAAAAGGAATACACAGGATGAGACTTGAGGGGGATTGGGAAAATATTTCCTACTGGGTACAAAAAATATATAACATGTGACGGCCAATATAGTTTTGTTTACCATTATCACATCAGATTGCTACTTCATGTGTCGAGTGAGGAGCCTCCTAATTTAACCTATTTTCTCTACAAGAGTCTGCAAAAGATGGTAATCGGGATTCAAAGGGTTCGCGTAATGAGCCTAGTAGCTTGCATCATCATGAACTCATCAAATTGTTAGTTTTGAAGGAGTTAGAGAAAGAAAATATCACTTGGGAGAATTTTTTGGAAGAAAGGGATTTTTCAATGGAAGAAGATCTACATTATCCACCTGCTACTGCTCCTCTAAATCAATGCCCTATTGTCGCACCTCCAGAAATCCTCCTGTCATGGCATCTCAAATTGTTGAATATCCTCCTATCATTGTTGTAGGAAATGTCTCATAATAGCACCCTGCTGCTAGAAAAACCCTTAAAAAAAGGAAAACCCTAAGCAAATGTCGGAACTTACGAAAATGGAGATAATTGCAGAATCTTCTAGCAAGAAGAGACATCCTAAGGAATCGCGGAAACCCAGGAAGTAGTGGTAGTTGGAAGAGTAACTCGTAGTAGACTAAGGATTTTTGAGAAAATTATTGCATAATTAATCATGAAATCCCATGAATTTAATGATCTTTTACCAAGGGTTCCTAAACACCCTTGAATGAGACATCCTGAGGAAAGGATAATTGAACCAATCGAAGACACAGAGGAGCTTGTTGAAGAAGTTGAGAAACCAGCTGAAAATATAAAAGGGCTGAAGGGAGAAGACAACCATCATGAGTGTATTGCACATGGATCCCACTTGCACCCACTCCATCTTCCTCTAATGTGGTAATTCCTGATTCATTGTCTATTAAATTGCAGAAGAAGGATGAAAGGATCAATAAATTGAAACAAACAATTAAAGAATTATAAATGATAGAAAGACATATCAAAAAGGAAAATAAATTACTTAAGAGAAATAGTTCCAAACTAAAAAAAAGAAATGAAGGTTTGCAATCTCAGTTACGACTACTTAAATAGACAAATAAAAAACTTAGCCTCGGGAACAAATCCCTACAGCATGGTGAAGTACAACATAGAAAGATGTAGATGGAAACATAAGCATATGAACAAATAATGGATTCAGGGTTAGAATTACTAGCAAAGACAAAAGGAGCTACATTTTCACCTGAGTAGTCAAAGGAATTACATAAGCAAGAACACAAGCAAGTATACCAAACATTAATGAAATATTGGATGATATAAATACCAACACTATGGACCTGGTATCTATCAAAATCTCCTTAGTCACCTGGAAAGGTAAATATGAATTATATGATTTAGGGATTGATTTATAAACAACAGTATAAGGCTGAAATTCAACAAATGCAAGAGGGATATTATAACATATATGTAGTTGAAGAAAATCAATGGAGGATTAAAATTCAGAACTTTAAGCAGCAACTAGTGACAAGAAATAAGGAGAAACAACAAATTTTTGAGTTAACATCAAAGTTAATAAGTTGCAAGTCTCCATCAGTGGTGTACTCAGTTTATCTCCATGAGCAGTGGGTAACCTTTCAGTTGACTAGATTGCAGGTTGGTAAGAAATTCAAGATTCTCACAATAGAAGACTTTAAGGGGATTTATGATGATTCTTCCTCCATAGAGAAAAACTTGTTATGTGAATTGTATACATTTAACTTCTTCCTACAGAAAAAATAATCTGGAACCCAAATTTGCTTGTGGGATATGTTCATTTGCATTCTTTCACTTCTTTTATACTTAATAAGATAAAATGGGAGCTAGACAACAAATGGTTGTTGTAATGTGAGTTGGCTTCTGAGCTCCATGTTAGAAGTGAGCATAGATTGATTATGGAGTTATTCAATAATCATGAAGAAGTGTAACAAATAAAAAACAATTGAATACTTTCAGGTAGAATCAAAGATAAACTATGCATGAGTTTGAAAATATCAAGAATCAAGGTGCTATGCCTTATCTAATGGTTTATGAGAAGATATGGAAGTTACTTACACCTCAAATGCAAGCAAAAGACCCTTTGGGATACCCATTCTTTAAAATGGTTGTCACCATATCTCATTTTTATTTCAATTCTTTTAGAAGAAACAGACTATATGGTTAAGCCTATGTTTTTATTTTCTTCCAATATGGTGCAATAGTAAAATTTATAGAGTCGCAGTCGCAGACCTATGGAATGAGTATGAAGAGAATGACACATGGATAGAAGTTTATCAAACTCTGGGTTTGCATGCAGAGACCGTTGATGGTAATCCCTCTTATAGATGGATGCAGTTACACAGTCAATTGATGATGTGAGGACATGCCATATCTCAAGTTGGGGGGAGATGTTAGGCCTTCAAATTGGATTATTTTGCATAGTGGTTTTGGTTATCATGCTAAGTAGAATCCTTCCTTTTTGCTCCAAAACTTATCATCTTGTCATCATAAACCTTTAAAACCCAGGATTATTCCCTTTTGAGGTATGAAGGTCGAATATTTATTTTGTTCCTGATAATTTCATAATTAAATAGGTTCTGGTTATTAATTATGGTAACTAACACGAAGTTACATGTTTTTGAGAAATTACAAGTTTTTGTGCAAAATACAAGTTTTCTTAGAAAACTTGTAAACTCGATAGCTTTGGGTACCTTCGGCTGCACAAATAGGAAACCAACACATGGGTTGTATCCATCCTTACATGGACCATCTTATGTTCCTCTTTATCTTAAAATTTATGCCATATCATCACCATGGGAACAAATTAATTGGAGGTTGGTTACCATATTAGAAGCACGCAGTTTCTCCTTAATTAGTGGATCTGTTGATCCTACAGACCTTGACAGATCCTTTGTGGTATGTTACAATTTGATTTCTCATTAAAATTGTAATAGATAAGAAATATTTTTGATATATCTCTCTTTAAGTTAAGCACGCAGTGCTCTCCTCTATTTTCTCCTTGGTTTATGTAACAACTGATGAGCACGTGAATCTTAGTCTTTCTATCTTTGTCCAAAGTAACTTTATAAAAATGTGATGTATCATCCCTTCAGGTTAATAATAAAAAAATGAGAAATAGTTGCTTGAGAAATCTTCACTACTTTTCCCGTGATTATTTTGTCTCTTGATCAGTATCATACCAGTTATGTGTTTGGTGTCCTGAATCTTTAACAGTTCATAGACTGTAGTTGTGACCTGAGAGGGAAGGGCCCCCTTCAAGGGTACATTACTACTTAAAGTACAAATCTCTGAAGTTTATATAAATATCATGTGTATTGGTTTACTTGCATAATCTGTTTGGTTGAATTCATATTTCATAAGTAGTTTAAGTCTTTTTCTTTAAGAGTAATTTTATCACAGAATGGATAAAATTCTATAGGGAGCTTGTGATTTGAGTGTGAATGGTGTAAATTCAGATTATGTGCACACACTAGAATAGTTAAACACCAGAATAGTAGACTTAGGATTTGGTGTTTGATTGTTTTAACCTTGAATAGAGAAACTTGATAGGAACATAGTACTGCATTGTTGATCAGAGCATAGGCTTGTAGAATATCAATAGTGCCTAGCCTTATTCCAAGACCAATTACAAGTTTAATTAATTGGAAATTGTCATATATATCTAATTAGGGTTTTTTTTCACTACAATCAAGGTTACAACATTACACCACCTGATCAAGCAGAGTTCTGTGTTGATAAATAGTAAAAAGATGCAAGAATATTATAAATGCTTGTGGATCTACCGAGTGGCTAGTTGGTTGTGCATTTCTTAGTTACCTTAGATTAGGTTGTGCTTTCTTGTGTGTTTTTATTACAAGCTTTGAATAATGTGTGATTTAATTGAATCTAGGATTACATTTGACTCCATCATAGACTAGCTCTACACAAATTGTGTTCATCTGTCATAAGTTTATGTACCTTGATTGACAATTAAATAGTTGGAAATTAAATAACGTATAATTTTACCAATGGTAACTTCATTGTAAAAGTGGTTACCACTTGTTTTAGAAAATTGGGTCAATTATTTTAAATTAACTTATTTGTAAAAGTGAGCTTATAGGAAAAGTTAGTACGGGATTAGAATTTTTTGTTGTAGTTTTTGCACCCATCACCACATGGTTCAACCTCTACCTACTACGTGGCTCCCTAGTTCCATTTTATGCTTTTCTTCAAAAAAGAATAATTTTGACATCTGGAGTCCTTTCTTAATGTTGTTTTTTTAACTACCTATTTTTTCAATATCTTTGCATCTAAACCATCAATTTCCTTTTTGAATTCATATTCATTTGAATAGTCCAAGTGATATTATACTTATCAGTACCAACTACTTCTCATGAAGTGCCCACATGGAAGATGTCCTACAAAGTAAGGAGCTTTATCAGATTACCTTGGGAAAAGAAACTACCCCCACAGGTTTTGATAAGAAAGTAAAATGGGATAATAAAAATGATGAAGCTCGTGGATTAATCAATATGTCCATATCTAATGAGTTAATGTTCCACCTTCAAGGAATTGATGCACTAGATGCAACCTTAGAAAAGTTGGAAATTGTATTTGCTAAACACAATGAGAATCAAGGTCACAATTTTGAAAATCAATTGGTATCTTTAAATACAAGTATTTTCTCTTGCATTCAAGAATATCCATCTTATTTCAAAACCCTCAAACTCTTAGTTGAAGATTGAAAGATATCTAAGCCAAAAATAAGAATGCATTTAGCATATTCTTGCTAAGCTTGGTCCTCCTTATTCTTTTTTTGTATCTAATTTTGCACCATCAAATAAGCTATGGGGGGTACTTATTGTTAGAGGGGACCCTTCGGGTTCCTTAAATGTCATTAGTCATTATGTAAGTGTAGTTAAGGAAGTCGTTGGAGCAGGTGCAACCGCTCCAACCACACATATGATGTATAAATAACATTGTTCAAGATGAATACAAACAGTTGGATGCATTCGACTCATCTCTCATGTCTTGATTATATCTCTGTGTATGCTTATACTCTCTACTTGAATACAACATCTGGCGTCGTTGCCGTTCTCTTTTGGCTGGGTGACAGCAGCAGCAAAGGATGAGCGGTTCAAACCTGAAGGAGATCGTGAGAAGAAAGAAACCTGCAAGAAATGCTCTGAAATAATGATGCTGCGTGATCGAATCTGAAGGAAATAGTGCAATGTTTGCTGAAGAAATCTGCATGAAATATCGAAGTCTGCATGCATGCCCCGGTAGAGACCGTGAGATGCTCGGAAGAACCTACAAGAGAAAAATTAGAAATGAAAAATGTTGCTTTTCAATTGATGTGATATTTATTAAGCGTGCAATTTCTCTATTGACCAAATTCACTTAAATGAGGTATCTTATTTATATATTGATTTGTTGTTGAAATGCTCGCGGAAAGTCTGCCTATTCATGATAGAAAATTTTAATACAAGATTGCCAAAGCACACAATCGATCAGAATTTTTTTTATTTCATTGGAAGATTATGAACCGACTGGAATAAGTACCGACTATAAGCTAATCCATTGACAGAGATGATCGATTACTTTATTGGTCAACTAGTTATTGAATAATATATCAATTATTGACCTTTTTCGTATCGGTTAAAGCAAACAATTGATCCATTACGTAACTATTTGATCAACACCTTCATATTTTGTCAATCGACGGCCAACATCATATTCATCGACCAGATACTAGTCCATTTCATAGAACATACAGGTAACCAGATGTTTAGAAGACTGCTCACTGTCACATGAAGTTGGTCGTCATCGATATGGAACAGTCATATCATTGTTTACCTACCGACTAGAGTTGTTGCCATTCTTCGAAAGAGATGCTGAAACTAGTCGATCTGGAAAAACTCGACCTCAATACTATATTGACTGGTGGCTCACGAGATGATTTTATCAAAGATGGTGTTCTGCGATGATGGAAACCAAATCTATATTCCAAGCTATTATCGACCTATCGTGATGAATTGAAAATCTGCAGAGAATTGTTTCTGGAAGAGATTGTTTATTACCCGGTTGGTGTATATATTATGCATAAGTTTTGGTCGACTCATAATATTGTTGCTCAGATTAATTTGAACGACTTCATGTCGACTATAAGGTTATCATATTGTTTCTGTGTATAATTTACCATATATTGTGTTTGAGGAGATGTCGACCGAGTACACCGACTGTTCCAGTCAAGGACATAACCAGCTATTTTAGACGTCGATATAATGTATAAAGCTGTAAAATGATTGATGAATGGTCAATACCATCAATTGGTTGCGTCTTTAACTACAGTCGGTATCAAATGGTCGAAGGTAATTGTCAAGAGAGGTGACACTTTAATATGGTTGGTAGTCGAAGCTATTTTGGTCGACTCTTAAATTTCATGTTTGGTCGATATGTAAGTCTGATCGGTATGTCAATGTATTTGTAATTTAAAAATGGTCAATATTCAAAGTAGTCGGGTCACTATCATATAGTCAAAGCTCGAATCTCTATTTGTAAATTATGGTCGGTGGTATATGGTCGGTACTAAAAGTGGCCATGATGTTGTAAAAAGCGTTGGGCCATTGAAAATAAGTCGAAAAAAGGGATGTTCAAAGCTTATTTGAACCATGTATATTCATAAAAGTTGTAAATCGAGTCGGTTTCTTGCCAACCAGTGTAAGTCATGTCGATTCAAGTCAGTCATGTCGAGTTGAGTCAAGTCGACCAATATCAGTCGGTATCGCCCACAAACAGCAGCGACACATTCGAAACTTGCAGGAAGTGTTAGGACTCAGAAATGTCGTATTTTCATCCACCTTTCCGTTCACTATTCCTTACATTTCATCGCCCTATTAAACCTTCATCATATCATTTGCATAAATACATTTGGGTTTCACATTATTATTTTCCACTTTATTCATTTTAGTATTAAGAGTGAATTTATGATTAAATATTAGAAAATATACATGTTTTCATATATATCTCAATTATGTGTGAGCTTTGTAATGTGTAGGAATATGTGAATGATTAAATCAAAGAGACTTCTCAAATATCTCTTACACCATTCCAAAGGAGATAGTTATTCAAGCCTATTCTTAAGGAGAAGATCATGGAAGATTTGGTGGGCATATCTTATCTAGGATTCATGAGAGATATGTGGAGGATTTGAAGGAATCATATCTGGTAATAATAGGGAATTGGTTGAGAGTAGTTGAGAGAATGATGGATCTGTAATTAATGTATTCTTATCTTTTTCTTAAGGACTCTCATGTATAAAGGAGAGTGCTCCTTCTCCATTCAAGAGGGGGGGAATTAGGTTAGATTAAGCTTGTAAGAGGGTTGTAATGAGATTGGATTGGATTGGATTTTGTACTTGTTAGATTAATCTTTGATTTGAGATTCTTAATGTGATTTAAGCTTCCATTGTTATGCTTTCATGTTTGCCATTTGATTATGGATTTTTAGATGTGAGCTCACTTGTGTCGTTGTTGTTAACTCTTCACATGTATTTCTCTTACGCAATTTCAATGCTTTCTTAGTTAGTGTTTCCATGCTTTCCTAGATTAATTTTATTTCAGCAAATTAGATTAAGTTAGATTAGATCTACTTCAGTCCTGCACAAACAGTGCACGTGCTTCGTCAGTTTACGTACCCCGGATTGATAAGTAAATAGTTGGGCAACTTACTGCAACGTAATTATTACGACATATAACTCACCTGACATTTTGGCGCCGTTGTCGGGGAAGCATAAGGGATTGAGGTATTAATTTCTTTTCCATGCAAGTGTGATTATTCGTGCTCCTAACTCTGAGGTGACATATGGGTAAGGCATGAAGGGTGTGTTTCAATTTCTGCAAATTAGTGTAAATTTCAATTTCTGCAAGTGTGTTTCAATTTCTGCAAATTAGTGTAAATTTCAATTTCTGCAAGTGTGTTTGAATTTCTGCAATTTAGCGTAAATTTCAATTTCTGTAAGCATGTTTTTGCAATTTCAATTTCTGCAACTGTGAAGAGGTTTTCATGTGTTTTAACAAGAGTGTTTTGTTTTCAGCAAGTGTGATTTTCAGTTTTCAGACTTTGATTTGGATCATGTAAAAACCCCTTTTACAATATGATTTAACTATGAGTGTCAGCTTGGAACAACTCGCTCACATCCTTGCAAAAATCGGAGTCTCCTCTTCTCTGGAAAAGGAGATCCTGACAGCAGCCGAAAGTTTAAATACTCCTTCAGAAACAAACGAGGAATCAGCATCTGAAGACTCCTGTATATTCGATGACGAACAATCATTCGAACAAAAGATTGAGGAAGATGATAAGGAGCTGCAGCATGATCTGAGTGCGGGAAAATGCGCTTACGAAAGCCATATCGAACTATGGTTCCAGGTAAGTACGCAATTAGATCAATTTAGTTTTCCTTTTTATTTGGTTAGTTTGCCATTACTTGAAGAAGATTCACTCATTCTTCTAAATTTTCATCTTTCATTTGAAAAATTACCACTGAACATGTTGCTGTTACTTTTACGTGCATGGTTCCATTGGAAGTTTGACTACACGTATCATATTTCTAAATCCTAATTAGCATAGAGTAGGTAGGATTCCATTCTCAATTTCTACTTTCATTTTCATATTTTCTTTAGTATTGAATAAGTATGCTCTCCTCCGCGCTTCGTGCGATCGCGAGGATCAGAAAGTAGGATGCCTTTAAATTTTTCAGAAATGAATAAATTACTGTTTTGCAAACATGCCTAGTTGATTTCGTCTTTAATTTGTAAAACAGTTTAACTCCATTTGCAAAATGAAACAAATTAGGAATAAAAATGTGTTGCTGGAACAGCTGCTGTAAGAGCAGCACTGTCGCATTCTTTTTCTTTTTTCTGTCAATTTAAAAAAAAAAAAAAAAAAAAAATTAAGATTTTACGCATAGACATTTTGTGCGCCCCTCCTTCGATCTGCAAAATAATAAAACACTAGTTTCGTTAGGATGAACAATAAAAACAAAACGAAAATTTAAACAAAAATAAATAAATAAAAAAAATGGTCTGCACAAACGAATGCTGCAACTTTATGACTGAAACTGTGTGAAGCCTGCTGGCCAAACCATTTCTGTAATCTGCTGTAACAGCACACTTCATCCACCTGCTCGAACATCCTTTGACTCTGAATAAAGCCCAGCAAATAATAAACCTGCAAATCAAAACAATTTTTTTTTCCCATGCCGCCTTGCAAAATTCTCATTACCATGATCGACTCAACCACAAGTAGTTGACTAAGAATCTCTTACGGAGGAAGTTAAGCTGCGAGAGAAATCTTGACCAATGATTCGAGCATTAATAAATGATGATGGTTATTCGCTCAGATCCTTAGCTGGCTCACAACCGAAGCTATCTTTATTTAACTTTTGTTGCACAAAATCCACATCTAGAACAAGTTGCACTAAAATAGGATAAGAGCCACGCACGAATATTTGTTGCAATCTGAACTACAACCAATCTTGGCATCTTCCCGATATTTTGCAGACCTTCCGGACATGTGATGGCTACTCATGTATCGATAAAATACTAACTGCCCGTGATAATCTAGATCTTCACAATTCTATGAGTGCAATTTTGTTGACATGCTGCGGAATTTGTACGATTTTAATTTTTATTGGTTCTAACTTATTCAGCAATGTGTTGAGCACAGCGATGAAAGGTCCCACTGTGGCAACCTGATTGCGTTAACAGTCTTTGAGATTGCTCAAAATCTCTGTCCCAATACTGCCAAGAAATGAAGTCCAGCTTTCGTTCACGTGCAACACATCATAGGCTTAAACGATAAGTTTAGTTGTCGAGCTTGCTTTTATTCACATCCAGGTAGGCGGTCCTTGCAGGTTCCTTTCGTTGCTTTTCTTTCCAAATTGTAAGTCCACCTAAAATATCCATTTGCTGTGGTAATGCATTCACTGGAAGGAATAGGTAGTCCAGTCATCTGATCAAGAGCAAAATGCATAGATTGTGTCATTGCTCTTTCACGTACCCCTCCAAGAATTTTTTGACAGGTTACAACATGGGTTGGACTCCAGCTTGTGACATCACCTGTTACTGTTGCGAAAACCCTTGGTGGACAGCGTGAGACTACACAACGTCGATTGAATGCTGGGAAATAGAAAAGGAAAGATGGCCCTTCTTCTGTTTGTGCGTATGCTTGCCTTTATTGAAAGTGTGCAGAGAGAGGTCAAAATCTTAAAAGCACTATGTTCAAGATACAGTGGAATTGGACCCGTTCCATTTGTTCCCGTCAAAGGACATTGAGATTGATTATCAGGACACATAATTGGGACTGACGGGTGGATCTGGATTTCCACTTTATTGCTAAACAAAATTCTCAAACAAACTCTTTGGATTATGAAGTCAATCCAACCTACTTTTGCAATCTTTTTCCAATGGTTACGTTGATGTATCTTGATATCTGCTCAGATGGAATCATTTTCCAATGGTTACGTTGATGTATCTTGATATCTGCTCAGATGGAATCATTTTCCAATGGTTACGTTGATGTATCTTGATATCTGCTCAGATGGTGAAGATAGAAACGGTTGAGATTTTTTTTTGTTTACTTTTATGCGAAGAATTTGGTACAGTTCCTCATGTGCAGGTACAGTTGCGTGTGACTCATGCTCAAGAAGTGGGTTTGGATTTGGACAAAGACTCAGGATTGGAAGTGCTCAAGTAGTGGAAGTATAAGGTAGCAATTGGAATAACACGGTGGTTGCATTATCTGCACAAATGCTGCCAGCCACGCATAATCCATAGAGATATAGAGTCTGCGAATGTCTTGCTAGGCATGGATTTCGAACTTCAGATTTCAGATTTTGGATTGTCAAAATGGCTTCCAAGACAGTGGACTTATCATTTCGTAACTCCAATTGAATGAACTTTTGGGTATTTGGCACCTAAGTATTTCCTTCATGAGATTGTCGATGAGAAAACTGAGGTTTTTTTTTTTTCATTTGGGTTATTGTTGATTGAGATTATCTCAGGTTGTAGCCCAGTTGATGCTTCTAGGCAGACCATAATGTCTCGGGCCAAACCCTTAATGGAGTCTGCAACATTCATGAACTAGTAGATCCACGACTTCGAGGTCAATATGGAACCATTGTTTTTCAGCAAACTGTTACACATGGGAAGACTTGATGAAGCTGAGACTAGTAGTGCTGTTAGGACATGACAACATGAAGATCTGTCAGTTCTCTGATTTTGAGTATTTTGTTTGACATCTTTCCGTTTGCATCATTTTTAATTTTCTGTTTGTGTGAAAAAGAAAAAAAAAAACAATAAAAAATCTTAAAACTATCAAAGAAGAAGAAGTGCACGGTTTGCTAGGATTTGCACGATTTCAATAGTTATTTTGTATTATTCCTGCTTCACTATGAATTATGCACTTTGACAATAGCCGCCTGTCTTTTTCTGTCGAAAATGTAAACAAAAATTTCCAAGAAGAAGTCTATCGATAAACAGGCAGACGGAGCTCCCATTTGAAGTCATCTCAAAAACAAGAGATGCCTTTTTGCTTGTTTTTACAGGTTTGAAAAATTTAGATTCACTGCAATGGTATAAGTATTAGTTTCATTGACCAAAATAATATGATGTAGGACGTTGTTTTGAATTGGTACAATTGGACTCTCAATTGCTATGTTGCACATAATCATTTCTTATATGAGAACCAATAAGTCACAACATTGTCTTTTCAGTTTTGGTCTATAATCTTTCCCTTCGACCATGCCATTGCTTAAGAATGCATAAAGATGTCAATAACAATTGAGGATTCTTACTCAGCAAACAGAAAAACAATTGAAGTTAATGCAACAAATTGATGAGGATTGAATACTCTGGCACAATTTCTAAATTGCTTGAATAAATTAAAACCTTTGAAACAAAGGAATGCAGAATTGCTGATTTTAATTTTGAGTGTTTTGTTTTCCATTTTCCTTTAACATCATTTTTATTTTTGTAAACAAAACTATTTTCTTTTCGCATTTTCTTTTGGTGTGTAGTAAATAATTAAACAATAAAAATTATAAAACCATGAAAAGATTAAAAAAAATAAAAATTATAAAAATAAAAAATTTAAAATTACAGAAATTGCAAATGGACATTCTATCATTCCTGAAAACAATACAAATGCATGGTTATTTACGCTTCACGCTAATTTGTTTTTCTCAAGTCACTTCAAACAGGAATTGACGAAGAAACTAGATTCGCCAGGACCGCCAGGTAAAAATGCATTTCATTTTATTTTGAATTTGATTTCCTAAAACACATATTTTTCCTGCATTTTATATTTTTCGATGCTCTCACACAAAATTTGCAGCAGGATTAGTACTCACATTTTTCAGGTTTTGGAGACAATCACATTTCATGACAAAATGATTTTCGAGAATCACAAAAATTTTCAAAGACACATGCTTTGGTTGAACGGCTGCGTATTAAACAGCTGCGTATTGAACAGCTGCGTATTGAACAGCTGCGCGTTGAACAGCTGCGCATTGAACAGCTGCGCATTGTTTAGCTGCGCGTTGAACAGCTGCGCATTGAACGGCTGCGTATTGAACAGCTGCGTATTGAACAGCTACGCGTTGAACAGCTGCGCATTGAATAGCTGCGCATTGAACAGCTGCGTATTGAACAGCTGCGCATTGTATAGCTGCGCATTGAACAGCTGCGTATTGAACAGCTGCGTATTGAACAGTTGCGCATTGTTTAGCTGCGCGTTGAATGGCTGTGCATTGAACGGCTGCGTATTGAACAGCTGCGTATTGAACAGTTGCGCGTTGAACAGCTGCGCATTGAACAGCTGCGCATTGAATAGCTGCGCATTGTATAGCTGCGCATTGAATAGCTGTGCATTGTATAGCTGCGCATTGAACGGCTGCGTATTGAATAGCTGTGTATTGAACAGCTGTGTATTGAACAGCTGCACATTGAACAGATGTGCGTTAAACGGCCATTTGAGTGTAGCTGCGCGTTGAACAGCTGCGCAAGCGCAACGGCAACAGGTAACAATGTCTTTTATTTTTTCTGCCGCATTAATACTTATTTTTGCATATTATTTTCGAAACTCTGATAGTTTTCATGCAGAATTGGTACTAAGTTTCTTTTCAGATTCACAGACGATCATTTTTAATGCTGCAGTGATTCAAAAAAAAAAAAAAAAACAACAAACAAAAAAAAAAAACAGAGAAAACATGATTTGTTGATAGCTTGAAGGAGCTGCTTCTCATCGCACATTTCATGACATTTGCAGTTACACATAAACTAATTGCATCATGATTTGTTTACCCACATTTCTCCTTCAAAGCACATTAGTCATCCCTGTTGGAGTCCAATATTCCATTACCTTATCTGTCATGACTTCACACATGCCTATTTTTCTAAATTGCATACAGTTTACTCCATTTTTCAGTTCATCTTTTCCCTCGCCAATAAAACCATTCCGCTCCCTCTCCATAATTACATTCCCTTGCCATAAGCATTGTTGCTACTGAGATCTTTTCTATAGTCCTACCAATCTTTTTGTAAAAACTCGCGTTGACTGATGTGGGATTCCTTAAGGCCCACCTTTCAACAGTCTTGCCCCATCGACTTCAGCACCTTATCTGGGATATAGACTAGAGTCCATTTTGAGTACCTAGAGGCTTGCATGCCTTAATGGCAAGTTCTCTCGCTGACAATCATGGGAATACATCAATGTCCCTTGATCATCAGATCTTGCAAGTGGCTCGACCTCAGCACATCCATTCGCACTTCGCAAGATGTACTCGGGTACCTTGGCACTCATTGACATCAATGGTGAGTTGCCTCGCACTGGTTAACGGCATTCATCAATGGTCGGTAATCCAGTGATTTCTCTTAATGCTCGACATCGACACATCCATTCGCATGCTTAGAATTGTACCATCGGGTTTGTAGCGGGTGAAGACTATACACTCTTTCCTGATTCCCTCAGCAGTTCCAGCAGCTTGAATCCATCTATGAGAGTTTGACAGTTCCACATTTTCATGATTCATCAGCACCAGTTCAGATCTCTCCACTTCACATGCTCTGATTCAATAGTGACCATCGTTGCAGTTCCAGCCATTGCTGTTACAGCAGGCATCGTTACAGCAGTTGCTATTCCATTAGTTACATCAGTTCCGGCAGCTGTTGTTTTAGCCGTTCCAGCACTTGTTGTTACAGTAGTACTGCTACAGTAGCAGTCTCCTTTCACATGATCCTACAGCAGTGACACCTTCCATCTTCCAGCCGTCGCAGTTCCATATTCTTTCTGCCAGCCGTTACAGTAGTTACAGCTACAGTATTAGTCACGATTTTCTACTACAGCAGCTGCAACAACTACATTCCTATTGCATAGTTCATCTACATTTTGGGTAAGTGGAGGTATGTTGTTTTCTAAGCTTTGATCATGAAATTCCTTCTATGCTGACTTGAATATTTTGGAAAATTCCTTCACCACACTTCATTTCGTTTTCCCTTCCATGACCTACACTATGTTGCATGAGGGCATGCAACCGATTCAGTTGGGGAGGGGGAACTATTGTCATAATCACCACATTTTTCCTTTATCATCATTCCATTTTCATCCCATTTACCATTCCCAAAAATTTCTTTTCCAACAATCCCCTGATGCACTTTACTTCATGCATTGATATACATTGGCATGATTCATACCAAATTGAGAAATGACTTTCTTATACTCAGTGATGCTCTCTTATGCACATTGATAGCTTATGATTTCTAGTGAAGTGTGTGGTTACAATTATTATCATAACAGCAAGCGAAAAAATAAAATAAATAAATAAATAAATAAAATAAAAAAGAATGTTGTTAACACAAGAACCAACATTCTTATATTCATGGTTGTTACACAAGAACCAACCATAGGAAAATGCCAGCTGTTACTCATGAGCTGTTACTCATGTCTCCCACATATCTTGGAAACATTCATCATTAAAAAGACATCATCAATCAAAGCCAAAGTTTAGATGCCAAAGGTTCTTCAACAGATCCATGCATGGTTGCATGAGGACATGCAACACCTTCAGTTGGGGAGGATGTTAGGACTCAGAAATGTCGTATTTTCATCCACCTTTCCGTTCACTATTCCTTACATTTCATCGCCCTATTAAACCTTCATCATATCATTTGCATAAATACATTTGGGTTTCACATTATTATTTTCCACTTTATTCATTTTAGTATTAAGAGTGAATTTATGATTAAATATTAGAAAATATACATGTTTTCATATATATCTCAATTATGTGTGAGCTTTGTAATGTGTAGGAATATGTGAATGATTAAATCAAAGAGACTTCTCAAATATCTCTTACATCATTCCAAAGGAGATAGTTATTAAAGCCTATTCTTAAGGAGAAGATCATGGAAGATTTGGTGGGCATATCTTATCTAGGATTCATGAGAGATATGTGGAGGATTTGAAGGAATCATATCTTGTAATAATAGGGAATTGGTTGAGAGTAGTTGAGAGAATGATGGATCTGTAATTAATGTATTCTTATCTTTTTCTTAAGGAATCTCATGTATAAAGGAGAGTTCTCCTTCTCCATTCAAGAGGGGGGGAATTAGGTTAGATTAAGCTTGTGAGAGGGTTGTAATGAGATTGGATTGGATTGGATTTTGTACTTGTTAGATTAATCTTTGATTTGAGATTCTTAATGTGATTTAAGCTTCCATTGTTATGCTTTCATGTTTGCCATTTGATTATGGATTTTTAGATGTGAGCTCACTTGTGTCGTTGTTGTTAACTCTTCACATGTATTTCTCTTACGCAATTTCAATGCTTTCTTAGTTAGTGTTTCCATGCTTTCCTAGATTAATTTGATTTCAACAAATTAGATTAAGTTAGATTAGATCTACTTCAGTCCTGCACAAACAGTGCACGTGCTTCGTCAGTTTACGTACCCCAGATTGATAAGTAAATAGTTGGGCAACTTACTGCAACGTAATTATTACGACATATAACTCACCTGACAGGAAGCCTCACGATAGTTGAATCTACAAAAAGCATGTATTCAAGCAGAAGACATC